>NMRA01000491.1:2988-64647 GCA_002633005.1 Phoronis australis | reverse complement strand
GCCTTTCCATTTTGCAAAGTATGCCCTCTACTGGCCACTTTATGGTACCAATAAACAACCCTAGAAGGATACCGTATGCGGTGCAATTGTGGGCGCATTTCAACGCTCTGCGTTGCTCTTGTTAATACTGACATTGATTTGATCTAACATGGATTTGTGTGTCTAACTGAAATCAATCTTCCGTATGCTTCTGAAAACATTTTTCATGTCTCCACAAGTTATAATTCATTTAGGTGTTACTCTCTGTAGTGCGTGTAAATGTTATAAAAAATTGCACCCTTGTTATCTTCGCCATTTGTGGTGTTCACCGTGAATGCGATTATCGCTGCTGTGCATTGTATGCGGTGCACACCGTGGGCGCACGTATCATTGATTTTAATGAGCCTGTATTAATTATGGACGCTGTTGCTCATTTTATTTGCAAATCGGTACCCACAATTCTCTGTAACTAGTTTGATGTTTTAGGTCTTCAGCTCCGATAACTGTCATGTGTATCTTTATGAGGTAACGTCACTCTAGCAGCATACAAAACATAAATGTAACTGAACATTACTGAAGTAGCACGTAGACATAGATAAGATTTCTAGAGGAGGTACTATGCATGAAATGCACAAACTCCTATTTATTTTGCCTGTCTTGTCCTTAGAGGGGCTGTATTATATTATGGGCTGCGTCCTTTATCTCACTTAATGTGTATCTTGGCAACGGTTGTCACACTTTCGTGGGTCTTGGTTGAAATGTGTTATACCGCCGGGCACCACTGGCCTTTGTTATATATTATTGGGTACCGTTGGGTACTTCTTTATTTCTTCTGTATAACTGGGTGTCAAAGTGTACTGCTGGGTACTGTTGGGTTTTAGTGTATAGTATTGGCTACCATCGGCTACTTCTTTGCTCCTTCTGTTTTTACTGGGTGTTAAGGTCTGCTTTTCTTTACCACTGGGTACCATTGGCTACTGGTACTTACTGGATACCATTGGGTAATTCTTTGTACCTTCTGTATTACTGGATGTTACTACTCCATATCCTTGCGTACCATTGGGTGTTGCAATTGACTGTATTGTAAACTACTACTGAGTATTAGTGTGCACTCATTAGTAAAATTCTCCAGGTACCCATTTTACCTTTTTTTGAAGACATGGGTGCTAATATACCCCCACAGACCCACAACAACTGCTTTAGACATAGGCTCCAACAATAGCTGACTGTCAGAGTGAATCATTATATAGACTCAGTGAGATGTTATCTAATCTTAAACACAGCTCGGTAAATAATCGGGCCTAATTTACTAGTGGTCCTACAAAAGGCTAATATGCGTCTGGAAGTCTCCAGATCATTTTGTTATGTGCCCACATATTTTTATGTGGGTGTATATTGTCGTCATCGCTGTATCTCCTAAACCCCTCACAGGATCTTGAAAAAATTTGACAAATGTGTCTCTATGAAGCTGACAACGAATTTTAGATCTCTCTGACTACCGATGTACCCCCTAGTGGCAATTTTAGTTTTTTAAGTTTACCTCTGTATCTTCGGAGGTCCTCAACGGATTTTCATAAAATTTGGCAGTTAGGCATCTATTAGTGAGATGACGCTATCCTCCCGTTTTTGGATGGATTTGAGGTACTTTGCGCCACCTAGTGGCCATTTTTACTGTTTTCCGAGTCTGTTGGCATCTGCCCCTGTATCAACCAAACCGCTCTAGGCATGATTGTGAAAATTGGCATATAATTAATTTGTTCTTATTGTGGGGGGTGGCTGATGGTGATTTTCCGACGACTTCGACAGCTATGGCGCCTGCTAGTGGCAGTTTTGTTTTTTTTTTGCACCCATGGCTGTATCTCCTAAATGCTCTTCAGGATCTTTATTAAATTTGCTAGTGTAACTTTAGTTTGTATCTTCATTAAATTTAGCAAGTGTATTATATGAAGTTGCCAATGAACAACCCCAATTTCGGACAGATCCAACAAACACTGTGCCCCCTAGTGGCACTTTTGATTTTTTTCCCATTTCCTCTGTGTCTCTGGAGCCAGACGGATGTTTATGAAATTTCTATTGAAATGACAACATATTCCTGTTTTTTTGGATAGATTCGACATATTTTGTGCCATCTGGTCTTTTGTTTGGCGTCCACCCCTCTGCCAACCAAACCACTCTAATGAGGATTGTGAAAATTGGCATATATGTTCTTAGTGTGAAGAGGATAATTGACAATGATTTTCCAACGACTTCATGTACTGTTAGTGGCGCCTGCTGGTGGCAGTTTCATTTATTTCTGTTTTCCTCAGTTTCTCAGAAGTTCCTTGAAGGCCGTTTTTGGAATTTGGTAGTTTCGATGACATATAGTTTCGATGACATATACCAGTTTGCAGATGGATTCGACATATTTTGTGCCATCTAGTGGCCATTTTTATGATACAAAAAAACACCCCCAGAAACACACCGTATGTGTTGCATTTGTGGTTGCATTTCAACTCATTGTTCTTGTTAACGGCTACATGTGCAAGGTAGAGGGTTTTAGTGGAAAGTAATATTTGGTTTTCTAATTGTCAGAGATGTGTGACTGACTGTAATTTGAGGAAATTTCCTCACCCAGTGGGTATTTGTTGGTACTTTTGTGTACTTTGTGTATTACTTGGTATCGTTATGTCCTGGCTGTATTGCTGGGCATTTCTCTATGTACTGTTGGGAACCAGGGGTACACATTGAACCCAATCTACCACTGTGTACCATTTTGTACCAGACAGTGTTTTCCTAGTCTACCTCAGTTAGTATCGCTGGCTATGTACCTCTATGTACTACTTTGTACCAATATATTGGCATACTCTACTTAACTAAGTAGCTCTGGGCATATAACATTGTGTACCACTTTGTACGTGATGTTGACAGGCTGATCAAACACTGCCAGAGGTTGATTGAAGAAAAGGAGGACAAGCTATGTATCAAGGTACTGCAGACACTCAAGGAAATGATGTCGGTGGATAATGAGTTTGGCAAGAAGGTAGGCGCTGTCAACACCTGGCCAGGCCACACGCACTCAGATATTTGCATGCTGTCAGCTGTGAGCACTATTTTCACTGAACTGAAAGTTGCTGTGACTTATCACTGTCTGTCGACATTGATAGCAGGCGGCCATCGGCCATTCATCATACTGATTTCTATTAACTTCTTAATCTAAGACCTGTTACTTGTCTTGGTGTAAAGATCGAGACCAATTGTCACTAAAAAAATTAAACCACAAAGACTGATCACATGGTTCTCACAACTGTTGTTGCCACCTAGCGGTACCTTCGTGTACTTTGTACTGTGTATGGTAACGTAGGTACAGTTGATCTCGAAACTGTAGGCTGTGTTAGAATTACTTGGTATATGGGAGGTTTCTCACCTTGTTCTGTGAGTGCGCCCTCCTTTGGGATATTGGGATTTCTCTTTGTTTTGTTTGAAAGTTGCATTGCCTTTGTTAAAATTGTGTGAAAAGGGTGTCCCTTTTTTGCTATGCCGTTTCGCAGCGCAAAAGGTTCTCGCACGACAAATGTTTAGTGCTTTGCGAGTCTTCATGTTTAGGTTTCTATGAGTTAATGACATGTCAACTCTTTGACTTTTAGCTTTAGACTTTGTCTTATGTCTGAGGCACTGAATGACTTTGTCTTATGTCTGAGGCACTGGATGACTTTGTCTTATGTCTGAGGCTCTGGATGACTTTGTCTTATGTCTGAGGCACTGGATGACTTTGTCTTATGTCTGAGGCACTGGATGACTTTGTCTTATGTCTGAGGCACTGGATGACTTTTCTTCTCAGCCGTAGTGAACTTTGCTCATAGTATTGACATCACCGCTGATGCCGCAGTTAAACATTTTATCACAAGTCAACAGTTTTTTAAGCCAAGTGTGCACCATCTTTAAAATCTTCCATTTTTGGCTTTATTCTATTTTTCATGCAGCAACTATTTATTTTTTTAAGAATTTTCTTTTTTACAGGTGGGGTTAACATATGGTCTGATTGAAACGATTATTTCTTTGTCTTGATTCTCTCTAACCTTAAAATAAATTTGACTCGTTTGATTTTCAAATTGGCCTTGTTGACTTCACTGAATGTGGCTTTGAAAGATTGTTGACAGTTGTTATCTTTTCTGTTCTGTTCTTGTTGCTAATACGCATTGCCATATAATTACCAAATGGCTCAGTGGCTCTTGGAGTTATCGTCCACTTAGTGGGTAGTGGGGGTCACGGCAAGTTCAAAATGCTTACTCGTGCAATGCCTGGCAAGCCAGATATTTGGGTACTCAAGCCAATACCAAATTAAAGTCTCAAAGAATTCTTCAATAAGGGTCAAAAATAATTACTAGGATTTCCATATTTCTATTTTTTCGGAGACTTACCACATTGTTGCAGATGCTTAGACTTTTACCATACTACGCCATACAAGCCATCCTAAAAGCAGAGTGAATTTTTCTGAAAAATTGTTGTTGCTGAGAAATTTGGCATAATGAAATTTCACTCGTCTGCCCTACTGTGTCCCAAACTGAATAAGTTTATACGGTAATATAGAAGTGCCTACCTGAAACTATGACATTACCATTGCCCATTAACTTACTCTACTGAATCCACACCTAAGAAGGCGTAGCATTCATACAAGCAAAATACCAACCTGAGACGATGCGCGATTGAGCAAATTAACAAAATATCGACTATGCATGGCTGAGCAAGTTCCCCCCCAAACCCCCCCCCCCTCAGAAGGTACCTGGTGACATGTTCCTGCCATCTCCGTCCTACGGGAGAGCCCTCTGGTGTCAGGGTAGGTGCTTCTTATTCCAGCTGTATGCATGGCCAGGCATATTGGGCACTTTGGCCTCTCCTGTCATTGTGTTTGCTATTGGGTCATGTGCTGTAAACATTACTTGAAGGTTGACCTGCGGAATATGAGCTCAAAAGAGATTGCCGACCTTAAGAGGGTAAGACAACGCTGTTACCGTGGTGACGATTGTCCGTGGAAACAGCATTGAGTTTAGATAGCAGCAATGTCTCCCACTATATTTCAGTGGCCATGCATGATGTCACTTGAGTGTTAGCTTCTTGGGGCTTGGTTTGCTTGTGTAACTGTGATGAATTCTTCCCTGCTCGGTCTGCTTTCACCAACTGAAGATTATTGTACAGCACACATCACAAATTTTTGTCCGACCGGCCGGAAATTGGTCGACGGCCAGTCATCAACCGGCCATCTGTATAGCCGACCAGCAGCCGACCAACAACGGTCTGCTAGGAGCCTTCTGCTGAGTCGCCTCTTCGGTCGGCAAAGTGGTCACCTGGCATAGACGACCAATTCGGATTATGCGTGCCCTTGGTCAGCAATTACCATTTTATGACTTAGCGGGTGAACTTTGGCCAAACAAACATTTAACTGACATTCGCTGTTCGTTCACCAGTGGCCAGTCCGGTCTTGACATCAGTGTATCAACGTTTGTTCAACTATTGAAAGGTGGTAAATCAAATCAACTTACAAATACGAATTGTGGGAAATTACACCAACGCAAACTTTATGTTGAATTGTTGACAGCGTGGTAAATTCAAACGTTAAATGATATCGCGGAAACATGATTTTGAATTCTAGATATAAGACTTTTATGCATAAAAATTTTTAACAACTAAAAAATTTGAAATGTTACAGTAAATTTGCATAAAAATCAAAATACAACGCTGGATGTTTTACGACCTCAAGTGTTGTGATGCCGGGGAATGCTCAACAAGTAGCACGCATTTGCGCTCATCCGTTATTGCTCTTGATCATCACTTTATCACGCTGTATATTGCGCTTTTGTTTATTTTTCTACAATTTCTTATTATGTTGGTTCAGCAATAGAACAAAAGGTTATTTTAGGAGCAACATAAACAATGGTTTGAACATGGCATAGATATTATGGTCATGGGCGCATAAAAACAAGAAATGTGATCGGTTATAGTGTCAGCTATGATCCATCATCATTATGAATTTGTTGTCACTTTCGGAGTAAAAAATCGTTTCAAAGTTAGAGCCTTCCTATCAAGCCAGCTAGCTGTATGTCAAAATACAGCAAGGTGCCACTGTGTATTGAGCGGGTCAGCTGATGGCCAGTCGGCAATTAAGGTCAGCAGTAGAGTCGGCTGGGGGGTCACCTTATGAGTCGGCACTGCGGCCGGCTGCCCGTCGGCTAATTTTTTCCCGACTAATTTGCTGTCCGGTCAACGGTCAGTCATCGACTCCTAGCCGATCGGTCGGACAAAAATTTGTGATATGTGTCTTGGTAGTAATAATTTTTATGAGCGATTTCTTTTGATTTCAGAATTTTCTATTTTAAGCTTTTGTTTCTTTTTTTTAAGTATTCTTTATTCCTTGCAAGAGCATGAAATAACATGTTGTTACTTTTGTTTCTTTTAATTTAAACAACTTTATTTCATGAGTGCTAAATTTTGAAATTTTTGGGGTTTTCCTTATAGCATAAAGTTCGACAATAGTAATGTAATATTTTTATACTGGGTAAATTTAATTACTGAAACCATACTCCATGTCCAGCATTGTGCCTATTAAGACTAATTCAATTCCACTACACTGAAATGCTGGTGATGAGACTGGTGTAAATAAACCAAAATGTTCTGGGAATTATCTAACTACAGGTGTCTTATTTTTTTCTTAATTGAATGCTAGGAATGTTATTTATTAATTATATTCCATTTTCTAACTCTTTTTTTTACATTATTGCACGAATGTTTTGTTTGCAATATCAGCACTAGGTCATGGTAGCGACACCTCGTTTATACCTGGTATGTCACTGTTACCATTAGCTTTAGAATAATCACATTGCCTTGATAACCATTGACATTAAGTGTTCGTATAGCGTAGATTGTCCAACTAACAATCAGCACAGAATCGAGGAAACTCGGCATGAAGTATATGTGTCAACAGTTAAAATTTTTTGTTACACAAGCTTTGTATTTTTATGCTTTTGCTGGCTTATGTGGCTTGAATTTTCATTGTTGATATTATTATCCTGCTGTTTTGTTCTTTTGAGTTAGTACCTCAGAACACTTGCAATGATAATGAGTGTTGTTGATGGATTCAACTTTTAATTTATAGTTTTGTTACATTTAATTTTTAGCTTTCTTAAAGATTGTGTTAAAAGACTAGAATTTTTGTGTAGAGTATGGTTTTAAACGGCTTAAAAGCGTTACCAATACTATTATGAAGTTCTCAATTGTGGTCTTGTTGTTGTGGGAGGTTCTAATTGAAACATTGATCTTGAAAAAAAGTATTAAATAAATTGTAAGTCAATCTTCTACAAACTCTCATAATTCTCAGACTTATCTTGCATAAAAATTAATTGCTAAAATTGTATTTTTCCGTTTTTCAAATTAAAGCTCATTACTTTGCTACATGTGTTGGAAACTTTTATTTACCAAATGATCATTTATGACATCTACTAGACAGAAGCATGCAATACAAACTTTGCTAGAATTACCGTTGACTAAAATTTTCGTAAACGTATTTATTTTTTTGAAGAAATTTGACAAAATAGATTTTAACTTGTCGGCCATATTGTGTGCTGAATAAATGTAGACTAACCGAGCCACCTTTTATCTACCGGTAATTGTAATTCAGTGCAGTCTAAATGCTCGGAGTATCTACCGGTAATTGTAATTCAGTGTAGTCTAAATGCTCGGAGTATCTACTGGTAACTGTTATTCAGTGCAGTCTAAATGCTCGGAGTATCCTATTTTTTACTTAGTATAAACGTCGTTGCACCTTTTGTTTCCACACTCACGTCATGCGGTTCTATGTTATGTGGGAAATTTCAACTAGGTTTGGTATTTTCTCCTCATGCAATGGACGATGGTTTCTCTATTTTGAGCATGGAGGGTAATATCTGTCACTGCTGGCAGATATCGATTTGGTTTTACTCATGCGTTAGTTACCTCAAAAGTCAATATGTATTTCAAAATTGTGGATCTTATATAGAGGCATTGCAATTTCAAGTGTGGTGCATATTTTTGAAACAGCCTGTTCAAGTTTCCCTGCTCTCAAGCTTTTTAAGCCTGAATGCTCACATCCCAACATGAGTGTCTTGTTAATGGCTTTGTTGCATTAATGCTGATCTATCCAAGAACATCTGTCCATCATAACTGCCTTCTGTTAACATTCCAAAGACATTGACCAATGAGAAGTGCCTTGTGTCAACATTTCAAAAATACTGACCAATTAGAACTGCCTCTTTTTAACATTCCACAGGCATCGACCAATTCGAATTGCCCTCTGTCAGCATTCCCCAATGATTGGCCAGTGAGCACTGCATTATATTTTTATTTCCAAAAACTAGCCAATGACTGTTGTAGGGTGATGCTCTTAGGAAGAATCTTCTGCAACGCTACTACAAGGAGCGTTATAATAAGACGCGCAAGGATCGTAAAGATGCCCTGACGCCCGGTCAGGACTTGAGTGTACTGCAGAAGTCTCACAGCGCGATAGTCCATGGACCGGGTGCCCAGAGGTTGAAGAGAGCCAACATGACCTTGTACGAAGTACAGGTAAGTGAGTGAAGGTCAAGACGGTCTGGGGTGAAGGTCAAAAGGATCTGGTGAAAAGTGTGAAGGACTGATGAAGATGGTTGGCGTCTTTTGAAGGTCAGGATGGTGTAATGAACATTGGGTGGTCTTGAAGACCATGAGGGTCTGGTGAGGTTCAGTCGGTATGTAGAACAGCTGGTATTTTGGTTATTGTTATGGGGTTATGGTGAAAGTTAGGAGATTTTTCAAAGGCTATCATCATGATGATTTGTACGAGGTTAGGGGATCTGGTGCGTATTAGAGTAGATGCTCTGTTGAAGGTTATAAGCGTCCTGTAGGCTACTCCAGTGTATCTGTAGACTACTTCAATATATCTGTTTACATTGTGCCTTGGATTTTCATGATGGCCTGCCTTTTACAGTTAATAGAAACAAGTTAAAGCCTTCCTAGTTATCTACAGTAGTTGCGACAGCAATTATTAAGCTCCTATCATGTACATATCTTTCGTTTTATCAAAGTGCACGGACTTCATGATATCCCTTTATTGCAGTGCCATCTGGATGCCCAAGGAGCATCTGATCTTGTTGTTGACCTGATCATGGCCAAGCCTAGTTACAAGATATTCGTGGAAACCGTGGAACTGGGCATCGCCCTGTTGGAGGGAGGAAATGGAACTATACAGGTAGGAATTGTGGGAATGACCGACTTACCATGTCTGTTGGCGTATACAGAACTTACACTTGATCTATGTTACTTTTAACGTTGCCAGGATTTGTCTAGAGATGAATGATTACAGGTGGTTGATGGTCAACACCAGTGTCCAGTTATTCTCATACTGCAAGTAAGCAGACGAGCTACCGAGCCTGTGTGGTCCTGGTGGGCAACTTTGAATAAATTCACCAGGTGGTGCCAGTGTAACAACGCTCCTTCCTGCAAATTAAATCCATGCATTAGGTAGTCACACCCATGCAAAAGAACTGCTTTCTGCTCTATATTCAGATGTTAAGAATAGGAGCATTATTCATCAGCGTCACCTGGTGAATATCGACTAAGTTGTCCATTCAATGAACAGTTTGTTCAGATAAGAGGTTTAGTAGTGATTGGAACTTTTGGTTGAACTGGAATGTCTTCCTAATAAATGAATTGAGACTGCTCAATGTGTTATTCTGATAGAGGTCATTGCTGATGAGGCTTACCACCGACAAGAATTCGGAGACGTTCTTCAAAGTTTTCTACGACAGAATCAGGGGAGCTCAGACGGAACTGAAGGCAACCCAGACTGTCAACACTAATGACACGTTTTCTGGGAAGAGAGAAGGAGAAAAGAGTGATGCTGTTCAGAAAGAAGGGTCACAGGGCAAACGAGGTGAGGGCAAAGGTCACTAGGCCAACAAAAGATCACCAGTTGAGGAATTGATTTAAACGTGGTTGTAAGGCATAGTTTTGGTAAAAGTAGGTAGCAGCACAATTAAGACCTACATAGGCCAGGTGGATATGCACGGTCGTCCGGTCATCGAGAGAACAAACAAGTTTCCTAAAGTAAACGCTATAACCAATTGACTTCAAGAGTCTGCATGGTCTGCTTGGCCCTGATGATACTATAGGTGCCTTTCGAAATAGCTGCGCCATAATGAAATTGATTAGCCTGCCAGACGACAATCAGGTCCTTGGTGGACAAGCGTTCACAGGTCTCTTGTGTTACGAACGGGAGCTCAACTTACTGCTATAAAAAGCGTCTTGACACCTTTCCTGCCATTATAATGCTGTGCCATTATAATGCTGTGCCATTATAATGCTGTGCCATTATAATGGTGGCTAATTTCTACTGCAGTGCTGTGGGATGTACTAATAATTTATTGAAAAGGCAAACCATTTGAAATACCAAGGGATGTACGAGCCTGAACATTGTGATCCATACATTTCCTTCTGTGAAGAAATATCCGCGACAAAGCCAGTGGTTGCGACTAATAAAGCTTGAGAATTTCAATACCAGCCGATGTAAGAAAGCTAAAATAAATTTATTTGGTGAACTTAATCTAATCAAACAGTGGGAGGGGCTGACAGTGGAATTTATCCCTCTGCTTTTAAATTAATGGACCACTGTGAATTTCTATCCACCAAATATGAGTCGTGATCAATCGGAAGTCACTTTTTTGCCCTCCTCTAGAGAGTATCATTATGAAAAGTCTCCTAATGTGCCGTCAGCTATCTCCTTGTGAAAAATTTAGTGTATTACTTTGAGTTATCTTCCTGGTGTAAGGTTTTATAAATTTAAATAAGGTTGTGTGTGATAGGATGGTCAATGTCAACAGCTGGTGAGTTGAATGAAACCTTGTTCATTGGTGTTGAAACATCAGCTGCCATGTGAAATTTTGTGTCATGCGGTAATTCGACACTTAACACACAATAGGACCAACGAGTGAAATTTTATTTTGTGAGAATTCTCCATGAAAATACAGATATTTATGAAAAGTTGATTATTAAAAAACAAAGTTTGGCAAAGTTTGCATTATTTGCAGTAAAATAATCAGCCTTTAAGAAAATGGAAATGCGGTGATTTTGACAAATATTTTTGTATAAAATAGTTGGAGAGTAAATTATAACCACTTATTTGATACTCACATTTCTGAAAGATTCAACAACCGTTGATGTTTGTTGCTCACATTTCTGAAAGATTCAACAACCGTTCATGTTTGTTGCTCACATTTCTGAAAGATTCAACAACCGCTGATGTTTGTTGCACACATTTCTGAAAGATTCAACAACCGTTGATGTTCGTTGCTCACATTTCTAAAAGATTCACCAAACGTTGGTGTGTGTTCAGGTCCTCAACAGAATGGCAGTGTTATCCACGAAGAGCTTAAAGCTGAACTGGACCAGGCAGCACAGGAGACACAGATGGCCATCGCTCACGTGTCACGTACGCTCAACCGGGAGCACGAGGACAGCACGGTCGCTCAGCACAGCCATGATGAGATTGTGGCAGAAAAGGCTCTAGTGAAAGAGAAAGAAAAGGAGAAGAAGATGTCACCGGAGATAGCGGTCATGCAGCCCATTCTTAGGTTTCTGCAGTTACTATGTGAGAACCATAACAGAGAACTGCAGGTGAGGCTCTAATGTGGGGGTATGGAGGTGCACTCCTGACATGTAGCGTTCAGGGCAGTCCTGCATTTAGGTGCTGGTTCGACACTGCGCTATCATATGTTTGTTCTCACAAGGGAAGTACAAAAAGGAATGTCTTGGTGGGTATTCTTCTCATTTTTATTGCGTAGTACTGTTCAGACTCATTGGGTAAATTTCATTTCTTGATACTAAGCAGGATTTTGGCCAAAAAGCATTCCAAAAAAGTTTCATGCCAAGTTAGGAATCTCTTTGTGCTTGTTTTACCTGTGGCATTGTCTTCATTAGTAATGGATTCATGGTTGTGTTCCTTATTATTCATGTGTAGTTGTATTGTTTCAGAACTATCTGCGCCATCAGAACAATAAAGCTAACTACAATCTTGTGTGTGAGACTCTTCAGTTCTTGGATGTGATCTGCGGCAGTACAACTGGCGGACTGGGACTTCTGGGATTGTACATCAATGAGAACAATGTGGAAATCATCAACCAGACACTGGAGAGTCTGACCGAGTACTGTCAGGGACCATGTCATGAGAATCAGGTGAGGTAGGGGGAGGGGCTTGAGGAGTGAGTCAGGAAGGCGGTGGAGCTTGGGGAGGGGGTGGGGCTTCCAATTGGTTGTCAATAAGAATAGTATAGTGTGATGTAGTACTATCAGGTAGCATGTCATGATAGCCAGTTGAGGAAGGGGAGGGACTTGAGGAGCGTGAGGAAAGGGATGCAGTTTGAAGTGAAGGTGGAGCTTAGGATTTCAATGAGAATGGTGTGAGGACCATCAATTAGACATTGGGAAGGCTGATTGAGTACTGCCAGGGACCATGTCATGAGAGCCAGGTGAGGAATTGGAAGAGCTTGAGGTGTATGGGAGGAAGGATTGGAGCTTGTGGATTGAGTTGGGCGGGGCTTATTAATTATGTCAGGATTTGAGAAGGTGAATGGTGTGAAGGTCTTTTGATGATTATGTTGGGCTTGAGGATTGTTGAGGAAAGTGGTTGGGCTTAGGTACTGGTGGATAAAGGTAGTGATGCTTCATAAACTTGTATGGTAGGGGGGTGGCTTGAGAAGTGAGTGAGGACAGAGCTGGCTAAAGGATTGTTAAGGGTTGGAACATGAATTGTGTGAGAAAGGGGCGTCGCTTGAGAAATAGCTGAAATACCAAAGTGAAAGTTGTAACATGCTGGTCCAGAGAGTTGGTTGACATTTTTTTCATTGTTTTTTCATCTCGTTAACAGAACGCCATCGCGAGTCATGAGAGTAATGGTATTGACATCATCATTGCACTCATAACTAATGACATTAACCCTCTGGGGCGACGACGTATGGACCTGGTGTTGGACCTTAAGGTGACTAGGAGTTGCTAATATTAACTTGGTATTTGTCTGACCAATTATACTTACGCAGATTCTGAACTATTGTTTGTTGTGGAAAGTAACTTTAAATGCAGCTGTACATTACAAAGAGATTAAAAGCTCATTATCATGGAGTCACTGATTAACAACTACTCCATCTGTTGTCTCTGCACTCAACTGGTCAATGACCCTTTCTGTTATTAAAATGGCATTTTAGTTTCTCTTTTTGTGTAATGTTATCAAAATCTTCTCCAACTGAAGTCTACTTTTTTGGAAATCGCCGAAGGCTTGTGAATTTTGGCATTTAAGTGCAAATTTGTGTTTTCAGAACAATGCGTCCAAACTGTTGTTAGCGATCATGGAGAGTCGACATGACAGTGAAAATGCAGAGCGTATCTTGTACAACTTGACGAGTCCAAAACAGCTGGTAAGGACTTGGAGAGACCTAACTTTGATTCAAATTCAGCTGAAAATTAACCAATCACGTTGGACGATAATTGGAAATTTACTTGAATCTTACTACCTGATTGGTCAATTTTGGGGTCAAGTTTGTTGATCTTGGCCTCTGGTGTGAGGCCATTGTACTGGACTTGTTGTTGTAGCAGCAAGCATAAGGTTGTTTATTGAAACTCAAAGTCATAGTTGTCTTTAAGGGATTGTGTCTGTGGCAATTCTGGCTTTGTGAAGATGTTATGGATACTTTGCAATGACTGCATATTGTTTATAGTGGTGTGGCTTGTGGGCTCTCAGATGAACAGCAATGTACACTGTATTTAAATTTACTGTTTGTTGTTTTTGTAATAAGTTAGACTTTGAATGAAGTTGAAACTTAACATTAACAAAGTAGGAGCAGTTTGTGAGGCCAGACTGTTAATGAATGTGAAGTTTTTGCTTTATTAGCAAGGTGTCTGTTCTGCTGATTGTATGACTGCACCGCGCTTATGCTCATCAATTGTTAGAATATAATCAGACTTTTGATTGATAATTGAGTGACGCGATGTCAAACAATAAGTATGGCTTTAGACTAATTCAATTCAAAAAACAATTAACAAGCGCTTCAGCAAACGATGCGATATGTATAACACTCGACTATGTATAAAGTTGTTATCCTTTCTAGCTAAGGTACAGTACCATAAACAAACATATTATTCAGTAGGCGTGTCATGTTTGAATCGCTTGGCTTGGCGTCTGGCTCACTGCCCCTTGCCTGGGTGCCTGGTCACTCCTTGGCTGGGTGGCTGGTCGCCCTTTGGCTAGGCAGCTGGTCACCTCGTTGGCTGGGTAAGTGGTTGTCCCATTGCCCCGTGTGTGATAAGATATTTGTGAATAGTTCTGACACAATAAGGCCATAGCTCTGAGACGCAACTGTCATGCTCATTATGTTTTAGGTGACGTCAGTTCTCCGTGTTTACTCTCACATGTTTTACAACGGACAGGTGGACTTAATAGATAATTGTCCCCCACCATAGTTCACTGTAGACTGGTTGTCAGCCTCTTGGGATGTCGGATGTACTGTTCGTTATTCGTGCACTAAATGCCACTTTCCCACCGGTGAAACTTCGACTTGTCAAAACTCCACTGCTACTCGCCTTTAACTTTCTACAGATTCCTATTAACCAGCGACAGTGGAGTTATCACTAGATGGCGATGTAGTCTCTCACCAGATGGCATAGTTGACTAAAATTTTTGATTGTATGCATGTCAAGACCTCTAGCGATAACTCCTGTCAAGCTATATTTCACCTTTCAACAGCAGGGTAGTGTTCCAAGTCTGCCATTTAATCCATTTGTGTTGAGAGGAGTGGATTCTCAATCACAACTCTACAAAACAGGGGAGTTGTGACGTTAGTGGGAAAGCACCATTAGACATTGCTTACATTAACATGAACATTTTACCCAAACAAACTAATGTGCTGGCAATTCATTTGTGACATCTGTTGGCTGTTCGTTTAGCACAACATTCTCCGTTTCCCAAGAAATTGATGCTGTGTGCTTCTATAGAGTAGAAGGTTGTTTCAAAAATGGAAATTATTGTATTTTTGAACCACCCTGTGTATTTAGTTGTTTGAATCGTTCAATAGTGTGGCTGAGGGCTGGGTCATTAAGCCTTGCTTCACTGTGACTAGACCGACCAGAGTCATGCTAGTATGTGTGAACTCACTGTCCCGCTGCAATGGTTGTGACCAGATTTCTATGGGTTACAGTCATAATTTGCTTGAGTCATCTGCAGCACTTCTTTGCTTTTTTTCATACAATTTGTTCCGACTCACTTGCTGTTTCTCTCTACGCTTCTAGCAATTTTCTGATGTTCGTCTTCTCTATTCCAAACGTTTCATTCCACGAATATACCATACGTATTCTGGCTCTGATATCTGGCTTTATTCTGTCCTGTTTTCTTTTTGAAACCATTGAAAAAGAATCCATGTTATGAACTTTACTCATCGAGCATCCTTTGCTCAAATTCAATTCATTCTCAGTTGTTCTATGGCTTCTTACACCTTAACAACATTATCTTATGTTGGATATGTTGGACCATACTGACAAGACTGTGTGTACTTAGCTAATTGTCTGCAAAACTCTGATTTTACCTCAGTGAAGGTGTGTATTATCTGAAAGTAGAAAGCAGGTAGAATTATATTTTTACTTTTTTCCTAGTATCCATTATTAATTGGGACACATGACCATGCTTTCTAAGTTAAATTTTAGCAAAGAAGAAACTAATATATAGCTAAACAACTTTTCAATAACATGCTCAAATTTTATTTGATATAAATTTTCACGTTGAGATTTCAAGAAGTTAACGCTCTTCTATTTTATCGACTGGCTTTTGATTTATGCATCTTTGATTTTTTCCATGAAAGTCATAAAGTACTATTTTTGATAGCTCCTCATTTCATGTAAGAATGGAACATTTTAAAAACAATTCCCAGCAGCATTTTGAAATTTTTGTATAAATCTTTAGTATCTGAGTTTCATATGCATCAAATCAGTCATTTTTGAGATATGATGTTCCAAAGTTAGCCATATTGGACATTTTTCTAGGGTCCTACATAACATTAAACTCTGTCAATTATATGATTTACGTGAAGGTAACATTCTGAACAAACGTTAATACATGATAAGGAGTGATATTTTGACTGTCTTCAGCCTCTAATGTATTCACTAAATTTGTGTGACTATACTCAATAAGTAGCTTAACTAACATTACTTTAACAATTCAAGATGCATTATGGGTATCTCACTGCACAGAATTTTGACTAATCCCTTCCGTTGTTTTTAGAAGCTTGTTGAACTGTTATAAAGTGCTACGCTGTGTATTTTATCTAACAAATCTGGGTAGTTTTCTGTCTGCTTATGATTTAATATTTCATATTAAGACTCTTGTCTACATTAATTTTTCATTCTTTGCTAGACTTATGTGTCATAAACGTGATGGTCTGCTGGGTTGCCTGCTCTGTGTTGTAGATTTTTTTTCTCTTGACTCCGCCCACCTATGTGTCACATCTGTCAATCACACCTACAGGTGGATGTCTCTAAGAATGCGTTCCACCAAGACGACCACTCAGAGGAGGAGTATGCAGACGATGATGATGAAAAGGAGGAAGAGGGTGGGGCTTCTCCTAAGGATGTGGGGCACAACATTTACATCCTGGCCCATCAGGTGGCAGCACTAAACCTCTCACTTGTTTGTTAACACTATCAGGTGGTTAAAGTGACTGCCTTTGCAACTTCATTCTTTGATTTGAGCTTTTAATATGAGTGTAGTCAATTCCTGGCCTGTGGTTAAGATTCCTTCCAGCAAATTACTCTGTCTAAAGCAATTTAGTGTAGTTATGAAGTTACAAAATCAAATATTTTCCTTGGAAAAGGCTCTTTTGATAAAATTGATGCTCATTTTTTATTAATGAAATTGTGCTTGACATGTTAATATTTTGTATGATCTCTGTTTCTTCAGTTGTCACATCATAACAAGGAATTAGCCGACCACCTGAAGCCATCCAGTGCAAATGAGGGAGTACTTGATCAGGGCTGTCAGGCATTGGAACACTATGCCAAGCATACTGCACAGATTGAGGTGAGGGGGGGGGACACTAGGAGTGTGTATGATCAGGGCTGTAAGGTATTGGAACATTATGCCAGCATACAGCACAGATTGAGGTGAGGGGGGACACTAGAGGTGTGAATGAACAGGGCTGTCAGGTATTGGAACATTATGCCAGCATACAGCACAGAATGAGGTGAGGAGGGACACTATGGGGTGTGTATGATCAGGACTGTCAGGCATTGCATTACTGCCAAGCGCACAGCACAGACTGAGGTGAGAGGGATCACTGTCTTCTCATTTTGAAGTTGTAAGTAAAAGAAGATCCTGTACATTTGCCGGGACTGTTGCTGACTACTGCCATAGTTTTGTAATTCCATTATTAGCATGACTTACACTAACAGTAAAATCTCACCAATTTTGGACAAAAATAATTGCCAAAATTAGCTCTTTTGTTTTTCAAAGTATTCTAACAATGTTGTGGAGGCTCAAATTTTTTCAAAATGTTTTCTTATGGTAACTATGGTGCAGAACTTGAGCATGGTAAAGCATTGGTTTAATGAAACGTGTTTTTTATAAAAAAATGAAAAGCTATAATTCAGTTGTCGTCTGTCTCATATTGTGTCCTGCGTTGTTGAGGTTGCACAGTATGCTGTTGCCATCCCATAATATTAACTAACAACAAGGTAAGCATTCAAAACGCAAAGAGTAGAACTTTTAGTCATTCCTTCATTTTCGAACATGAGATGAAGTCACCGGGAATACTTGTATCTAACTTAAAATTTTAAAAGTTAAATTTTAAGTAATACGCTTCGCCTGCAACTTCAGCTGCTGCAAAATGTATTTCCAATTGAATTTTGTGTTCTAGAATATGTATGAGTTAGCTAAGATTGGTTTTTGATTCGGTGTCATCCAAAGGGTGGTCCAAAAAGGTTACTTGACATACTCAGACACTGCACATTTGAGTCACGCACCTCTTATTGAGGCTTACTGCATTTCTCAGGTTTTTTAATCACAAAGCTTCAAATAGATTTTCTGTACCCAACCTCTGGTGGCACTAATTAACTTTATCATTATTGTTATTGTTATTATTGATGTTATACCTATAATTAGTTGTCCTCTTCAAATGAGTTAATTTCTCTTTGATTATAATCAAAATAATTACAAGTCTTACAATAATGTTCTTTGATCATTTTGGGAATAGAGGGGTAATTAATGGCTTAGCATTTTGTTTTGAATCATGGGTGTCGTTAACACACAATAGGCCTTTTGAAATTAAGATGTAAGAAGTGGTTTGTGAACCCTGTTCTTAGGGAGGCAACAGTCCCAGTTGGACTGTGCTACTAAACATAGCTTAACAAAGGGTTTATGGTCTTGGCGGAAATCATTATTTTATTACCCATATGGGTTTTGAATAGGCATGCTGGGAGTGATAATTGTTCTCCATTGTTGTTGTCAGATTGTGCGGCAGGACCGCACCATGGAGCAGATTGTGTTCCCCATCCCAGAGATCTGTGAGTACCTGACAGAGGACACCAAATTGAAGGTGTATACTACAGCTGAGAGGGACGATCAGGGCAGCAAGGTGTCCGACTTCTTTGAACGACACGAGGTTATGCTGGGTGAAATGAAGTGGCAGAAGAAGCTTAGAGGTAAAAATAATTATAATATGTGTTGTTGTTGTTGTTGTTGCTATTATTATTATTATTATTATTATTATTATTTCATTACTGATTATTATTCTTATTATTTATTATAATTAGTCATAACAAAATTGACATGACATCAATAATAAAATTAGCATTATTTCTGCTTGTGAGCAAGTAGTACGTACACATTATGCAACAGACATGCGAAATAATTATAAAAATTGTATGTCTGTGAGTTGGTCACAAATTTTCACAAGGTATGGTTGAATTTTGCGTGTACCTTTTTGTACATGCTTACAGGTTGATTTTGAAATCTCCTATGGCCTATCCGTCTGTTCGACTATACTTGAATGAAATTAGTTTATTAATAGTACATAACTAAATGTACTGTGTATCTGTCATAATCGCAATGAGCTTTGGACATTTTTTACGTTGTGACCACCATTATGAAAGTACTCTGAGATAGAAGTCGGGGAAGTGTTCGGCCAAACTTGCATTTATGGTGAGGTTAACATTGATGTCACGCCATGCTGTTTATAATTTTGACACCAGATTATGTGAAATAACATAACAGTACAATGTGAGTCATGGAGCACCTTACTTATTCTATTTCTTTTGAGCACTCTTAACCACTCCCACTTCTCTGCATGTGTTCATTTCATTTCAGCCAATCACAGCCTGTACTGGATCAGTCGCCACCTCAATCTTTGGTCAATAATTTCCTTCAACTTCACCATTCTCATCAATATTATGATCGCATTTTTCTATCCATTCAACAGTTCAACCAGAGGTAAATATTTCATGACCTTGTGTTTTACGTTGCACCTTTTGTCTTGTCATGTGCTTGGTAAATCATTGCAAAAATTGTAATTTTTCCATTTTTCAAAAGCTGATTACATTGCTGTAAATGCTGTAAATATTGTTTTATGGCGTCTGCACGACGCATCCCAAGCTAACAATAGACTAGAATTTTCTTGATCTATACTTTTGTGGGAAAATTTGACTAAATAAAATTTCAATCGTCCGCCATATTGTCTGCTAAGGCAAAGAATTGCCACAACAGCGCTTGTTTCATGATGTGGCATTGGACTTAGAGCAGAAATTTGACCGAACGCTCTCACTCCACAGTTCCGCACTCCCGCTCTTCTCGGCCTTGAGGTAAGATTATATTGATTGTAACGGTGGCACTGTGCGCACAACGGGCTTTGCCATATTTTGTTGTTCGGGAACCATCAGGACGGGATGAAATGTGACATCCCGCATCTATGAATATTTAAACAGCTTATCCCAGTTCCTTGAATCGGCATTACAATCCATGACACAGCAGGAATACTTTCACGGGCATTACTTAAAGATATAAGGTATTCAGATGACTGATGCCAACATGTGAATCTCCATATCTATTGTCACAGTGGTACTTCACAGCATGGAATAACGATCAATGTGGAAGGCGAGAATTATTGAATAAAGATTTAGTGCAGTAATTATGAGTGCGTCGTAGTATAAAAATAACTTGTTGAAATTATCTCATGTCAGAGTTGATTATTTTTGGAAAAGAATTGTGAGATCAAATTTATGATTTAAGTCTTAGGTCACTTTTCATGAAACCAACCGTAGGTCATTCTCATGTTTGACTTGGAAAGTATTCCAAATGTGTTCTGGAGTAGAGGGTCAATGGCTTGTGTCCGCTTTTAAGACTAAGTCTATTTATATACTGCAAAATCAACATTTTTACTGACGTTCTTTTCATGACAGAAAGAGAAGTTCTGTCAAAAGAATGCCTTTTTAAATTTATAGACTCTTGAAGGTGGATGGTCCGTAAAATTAAATTCTTGTCAGAATACACAATTTTTGGAAGTGCCCTGCATGGGTAGGAAAAGGGTCTGCCAAAAAGTGGATTTGTACAATGTTTGTATTTATGTCAAGTCAAGTATAAGTTGTTTTTTTTGATAGCTGAGGTAAATAATTTTACATTTTTCCTGCTACAATGATTTTACTAAATACACACTAAGGTTGAATATTATTTAGACTTTCTGTTTCTTGCAGCTGTACTGTTACTGTAACTGTTTCAGACCTAGACCCCCGTCTGTCTGGTCTCATCTGGACAGCGATGGTCGTCTCCTTGGTGATTGTCATTACCTTGCCCAGTCCAGCCAGTCTACGTACGCTGTTCGTCTCCACAATACTGAGAGTGGTGTTTTCACTCGGACTTCAGAATACCCTGCTAATACTGGGGTTGTTAAATGTGAGTTAACAGAAACAATAACACAAAGTGGCCGTGGTTCAAACTCAAAGACTTGATGGACTATCAACTGGACAGACTTTTTATAATGGATTTGAATGGGTTGTTACCCACTCACACCGTTTGGGCCAATAATGAATGTCTTGTTTCTAAAGAATCTTTTGTATTCAGGTCTCAGAACTTTCCTCTGTTTAGAGGATTTCCTCTTCTTTGGTTTTGGTTTTGATTTCCTCTAATTTCATTTCCAGTTTCCTCTTTTTTATCATTATTTTGTCTTTATTCATGGAAAAATTTTCTTGCAGTTAAGTTTTACAACACTAAAAATGTTTCTGTCACATAAATCCATTAATTTTTAAATTTGTAGAGCAATACTTCACTTGAAAAATTTTCTTCTTTTTTGTCATTGGTCATTCCATGCCGTGTATGTTGACAAGACCAGCATAATTTGTACTGGTGTGAAATGACACGTCATCCACACAAGAAAGTAATTTGTACTGGTGTGAAATGACACGTCATCCACACAAGAAAGTAATTTGTACTGGTGTGAAATGACACGTCATCCACACAAGAAAGTAATTTGTACTGGTGTGAAATGGCATGTCATCCACAGAAGAAAGTAATTTGTACTGGTGTGAAATGGCACGTCATCCACAGAAGAAAGTAATTTGTACTGGTGTGAAATGGCACGTCATCCACACAAGAAATACTTGCAGTTTTCTCAGGAATTTCGACTGGACCGAGTGGGCGTGCTGGCTACTTGGGAACCGAGTGGGCGTGATTTCTACTCGGGACAGTCTATCAGGATAAAATAGATTTATGAACTGGTTTGGCCTTTTTTAAGTAGATTGTGATGTAAAATTAATTTATCCCACAAATTACACCCCCCGTTTTAGAGGCAGTTGTGAAGCTATTCTCTGACACATTTATCTAGTAGAACAAAAACTTAAAGTCATGTAAAACCTTATCGACAAGTCTTTGTATTATTAACCAGTCCTTGGATAATTGGCGTCCAATATCTCTATTGAATACTGATTGTAAAATACTTAAAAAAATTCTTACAGCCCGTATAAATAATATGAAAATGGTGGTTTGTCAGTTCCTGATATAAAAATATTATGTACAAGTCATTACTAGTTAAGTGAGTTATGCGTTGCTTTGATGGAAACATTGAAGTTTTCAAAGTGTTTCCGAGGTATGTTTTCAAAACATGGGGGTATTTTTATTTTTAAATCAAATTATGATTGTAATTTGCTGTCTCTTCCAAATGTTATCTTGACATCTTGATTGCTTCGTAAGAAATTTGTGCTCATTTGCATAAGAACATAACAATTGTGAACCAAGTAGTGTGGAATAACAAAAACATATTGATTAATAGGAGGAATGTATTATTTAATAGTTTCTTTGAGGCTGGTATTTTTTGAAGGATATTTTGAATTTTGGAAATAAATTTCTGACATGGGAGGTTTTGAAAAATATGACATAAACTGTCAAATTGGATACATTATGCTGCTTTGAGACGTGCGATTAAGTTGAAAGCTGATCCTTCGATTTCAAAATGCATACATACTCTCTAGGGAAGCGAAATTGTGTTTTCTAGAAATATTTTGCTTTCCAAAATTGTTTCACCTCCTGACATAGAGTACAGCTTAACTGATATTTACTCTCGACAACGAATTAAACAAATTTAATGTCCTTCCACACAAACTTTTGTTACCTACTTATGTTAAAACCTTTATTATATTTCTATATTCATAGAAAAGGGTTTACAAAACATAATTTGAAAAAGATGAACTTAGTAAGTGATGACAAGTGTGCATCTTGTGGAATTGTTGAAACTTTTAACCGTATGTTTGTGGAATGTGGCTCTGTGAAAACTTTGGGGGGTGAAATTCGGAAACTTTTAATTTACGTAACTGCACAACACGATTTAATCTGAGATAAAAATTTTATTTTGACAGCATATTTAGGATGTAATTTTGAAGATATTAATACCATATTAACTATTTGCCAGTATTTCATCCATACATGTTCAAGAGACCAGATTATTCCTAGATATTCACAGTTTCAATGTTTCTTGTATAATTATTGTAAAGTAAGAAATGTACAACCCTGTAAAACTGCCTTTTGTTAAACCCTCAATACTTATTTAGATTAGATCAACCATGAAGTTCTGTTATTTAGATGTGTGTGTGTGTGTGTGTGCGTGCGTGCGTGCGTGCGTGCGTGTGTGCGTGTGTGTGGACCTGTGTTCCATTTGCATACATGTCATTGTTGTATATCTTAGTGTATTTAGGAATAAAAATATTTTATATGCAAAAAACCAGACTGATTGTAACTTCGAATGAATCTGAAATAAAAATCCTGTAGAATTTGATTCGCTCAAAGTTTAACTTCAGTTTTTTGTAAATGTCCAAGATAAAATCTCAAAAGTACTGTTGCAGTTTTTCTAAGTTATTCTTGTTTTCTTTTATGCAACTTTAAAAATTTTTTAATAACATGATGAAGTCCTATTTTTGATAGCCCATTAGGCAACAGTTGAGATTTCAAAAGCAATTGGATGTTTCTTATGAATCCAGTCAGCCATTTTTGATATCAGATGTTCCGAAGTTGGCCAAATGTGGACATTTCTCTAGGTTCTGCTTAACCTTAATGGAACTTTCCCACCTTTATAAACCTGTTTTTTTTTCTGCTAATTTGCTTGCTATAAAAACCAACAAACCAGAGCAACATCACAAATTTGGGAAATTCAAAACATTACAAAATACTGTGATTTCTGCTTTTTAACTCGTCCATTTATCAATTTATACTCCTATGATGCCTCAGACATTTGCTTCTAGAAAACCGTTAGTGGGCAATGCGGAAATAACCCATTGGTTGGCATCTGATTATCGGATAAATTTCCATTCATTATGCGTTATGCATTCTAGTTTAGTTTATGTTAAAATTGCTCATGTTGTGCACAGTGCATCTCCAGGGTTGTCTCCATCTGTTGCAGGCTATTAACAAGTTCACCTTCATGAAAATAACCCGTTGGTTGGCATCTGATTATCAGATGAATTTCAATACATTCAGTTGATGCAATCATTTTTCTTTTAGGCAAGTCAACATTGCTCGTAACGTCAACATGGCTCACAGCATGCACAATGCATCGCGGTTTCCAAATTTGAGAGTTGTCTCCCTCTGTTGCAGGTCATCAACAAGTTCATTTTCATTGTCAGCCTACTTGGTAACCATGGCACCCTCATGAAGCCCACGTCTCAGATTCTGATAGATTTTGACTTTGTGTACAATGCTGGTTACCTTCTGCTGTGTGTACTGGGCCTTTGTGTTCATGAGTTCTTTTACAGTCTGTTGGTAAGTTATAAGATTACGCGAAAAATTGTTCAGTAGGACACAATATCTTGGATAGGTGAAAGTACATTTTGTCAAATTTCTCAACAAAAATATAACTTCATGAAAAATTAGCTTGCTTTTAATGTGGTTTGAAATTTGGGCATTTGCAGCTATGTTGTAAACGTCTGAAAAATAGAAATTATGTCCATTTCAGCAATTATCTTTGTCCCAAGTTCAAGAACTTTTTCCATAATGCTTTACATTGTGTTACCAAGAATAAAAATACTCTGATGTTGCTTGCATCTGCCCTATATTTTATATCAAAATCTGGTACTACTGGCTGCTGACTTGATATTATGTATCAGACTCTCAATGCTGCTTGCAATTGATAAATATCATATCATCAAACTCTGTCATTATGTTGCTTGCAGTTAACTGATATCGTGTATCAAGAGGAGACACTCAGGAATGTGATCCGGTCAGTAACCAAGAATTTTCGGTCCATCTGGATGACCACTGTCCTGGCGGTCATCCTCATCTACATCTTCTCTATTGTTGGCTTCATCTTCTTCCAAGACGACTTCCTGTTGGAGGTCAGCTCAATGCCAGTCAACTCAGGTGGGTGCCTAGCACGGCGTAGGGTTTAATGAAGTGTCACTCCTGACCAAGAAGAGGTGTCTTTTTCATGTTGATTTTTTAGTGGCACGAGTACTTGTGAATCGTTGCCATTATTTCGGTTTTAAGTGTTAAGTATTAGTTAATTACAGAATTAGTATTTTAGTTGGTGTTAGGTTTTAGTTATTGCAAATATAACTATCTCATTGAATTAGTCAATAGTTCACAACTGATGTATTATTAATGTTCACAACTGATGTATTATTAATGTTCAAAACTGATGTATAATAATGCCCACAACTGATGTATAATAATGTTCACAACTGTTGTATTATTAATGTTCACAACTGATGTATTATAGTCACTGCAGTTTATTTTCTTTATGTCTTCCTTAACCATAATTTCACTGTTTATCAGTAGTCACGTATTTGTGATAATAGGTTTGGGCTTAAGTTGAATTTGTTGTGAAATCGAGTTATGAGGCTCTTTTCTACTGACGAATTGAAACACTTGCCCTTTGTTGTGTCCAAGTATTAGCATAACACATTTTTGAACAGACCTCTTGTCACTTTCATGTTCCACATCTGCCTCCTTGGCTCATTTCCTGGAATAAAAGCTATCAAAAATTTCATCTTTTCCCACATATTTTTTATTTGAGTAATTTCAATTCTGCTCTGAATTTTAACTTGATCTTGCATCAACAGATGTCATAAGAACAGCAGCCACGGTTGTAGCGAGCGCCACAGGGATGACTGGTGCTGCTACAGTGGCAAACAATGGAACCTGCACCACTAAGGATGGCTGTCCTGATGGGTCAACAAGGAAACTGGTGGACAGTAATGACACAGGTGGGACTGAAGGAAATGAATTTATTGTGGTATCAAGTGTGTGTGTACCAACACAAGGCCACGTTTGAGGAGACATTTCTTGGTTCATATCTGATCAAGGGAAATAACGGAACCTGTATGTTTAAATGCGCGTGTTCATTGTATATTGGGTTAAAAATCCATGCAATTACAAATGAAAAGTGAACGGATCAAAATCTTGCAAGCCGCAGTTTATAATTAATACTAATGGGTGTGAACATGTGGAAGCTAAGTATGACAGAATAATTTTAATGTGCAAGTGTTTGCATTCTAAAATAATCTCTGTGTGCAAATTGTTGAGGACTGCTCACAACAGACCCACGGAAAGGGATGCCGTGTTTGAATAAGATTCTTATTCTGCAGCAAACATCGAGAAGATGTTGTCGACTTCCCCTGGTGGAGAGGGTGGCGATGACACTGCACAGGAGCGGGCCTGTGATTCTCTCATCATGTGCATAGTAACCACGCTCAATGAAGGATTGCGAAATGGAGGAGGGATAGGGGACGTCCTACGCAAACCTAGTAGTAATGTAAGTTGAACTTGTTAACCTGGTGCCATCCACCTCCAACAGGTGGCATTGGTGTTGGTGAAAATGGCCTGAAACCATGAAAGTTGTTATCCTGAGGCTATCCAACTCCAACATATGGTGCTGCTGTTGGTGAAAATGGGGGTCTGAAGTGAGTCTTAGTTGGCATTAGCTTTAAGAATTGTGTGTGCCGAACTTTGATTAAAGCTAGACCAACTAAATTTATGCTAAATATCTTTTTTACTTTGAAAAAAAATTGTTTCGGTTATTGCTAAATTGCTTCAAAGTCTGAAATCTCTATACCTGTTTGCCCACTGTGACTTAAAAATATGTGCCTTTTTGTGCATTTTAACTTCTAAGTTACAACTGAAGTTGGACAGCATTACAATTTCACTGGGATAGAAATTTCATTTCATTGCTAAGTAATTCTTGCATCATAAAGTTTTTCAAAGTTCGATAGACTTTGACGTTTTGAGAGAGCTGTCCGACTGAAGCTATGTAGAAATGTTAGGCACTATTGACTGCATGTTTCCCATCTCTGCCCACAGGAGCCTCTGTTCATGTTCCGTGTCATCTACGATCTTTTATTCTTCGTCATCGTCATCATCATCGTTCTCAACCTCATATTTGGTGTCATCATTGACACGTTTGCTGACCTCAGGAGTGAAAAACAACAGAAAGACGAAATATTGAAAAATACGTGCTTCATCTGTGGTTTGTATCGTATATTTTTTAATCCCGGTATCCATGGCCACCATCCATAAACTTAATACCTTAATAGCACTGCACATATTGGGAATTTCACAAAATTTTGAAAATAGAAGGTAACAAATTTCATTATCTATGTGTCATTTTATTATCTTTCTGACTTGAGTGTGACATACAAAGACTCAAATGGCCAATAGCTATGGTATGATTGGTTGGTCTTTGTTATGTTGCAATATACCTTTTAGGGTACAAAACTCGGAAGAGTCTCATTAACATAATATTGTGGTCATGTAGGGATTGTAGAAGTTCACAGACCCATTAGAATCCCTTAATACTTGTTGAAATATTTTATTTTAAGCTTTCGATTTAAGAGTTCGTCTTTGTATAACAAGTGTGCAGGTTAGTCAACAGTGGTGATAATGGATAGTGAGTTACATCACAGGTCATGATAATGTGATGCGTGTTTTGGAAATATGTTACATTCACAGTAAGCCTTCATTCTATCACAAAGTTTTGATTTAGACCCCAGTTGTAAAATTGATTTCCTGGGCTTGTCAAAAATTGTCAGTTTGTTGTCACTTGAGACCATAGCAGCCATACCTTACTGATCCTGCTCTGTCAGCAATAACAAACTGTCAGCTCTCCCAAGCTCTGATATCACAGTGATTTCTTTGTTTTTGTTGTGAAAACATGTCCAGACCAATTTGATACGATAAGTAGTCTCGATCAAAAGCTTTTTTTAATTCCCATAATGGTCTAGAGTGTTCTAACCTAGCTTATGACGTGCTTCGCAGGCTTGGATCGGTCGTCGTTTGACAACAAAGCTGTGTCGTTTGAGGAGCACGTGCGCTCAGAACATAACATGTGGCATTACTTGTACTTCATCGTTCTTGTGAAGGTCAAAGACCCGACAGAGTTCACGGGGCCCGAAAGCTACGTCTACTCAATGATCAAAGTAGGTCAATCTGATGATGCGTCGTTGTGAATTGTAATGGTTAGGTAGCTTGAGCTGTGTAAGGTCCAGCAAACCCGTTAAAGGTTATGTAAGACCCTAGATAAAGGCCCAAGTTTGTTTTTTTAAACAAAACTGAAACATTTTGGAAAACTGCCACAGCATTTTGGAGATCTCGGGGTGAACATTTATATCAAATAAAATTTGATCATACTATTTAAATGTTTTGTTATCACCGTACCTTTCCTTTTTCCCAGTAAAAAGACATGTTCACATGACCCAATTAAAGGCAGATTGGTAAAAAGTCAAAAATGAAATTCTAATGGCTTTCTGCTCTCAGAAAATAATATGTACTTTTACCAAGTTGAAAATATGTACTTTTACCAAGTTGAAAATATGTACTTTTACCAAGTTGAAAATATGTACTTTTACCAAGTTGAAAATATGTACCTTTACCAAGTTGAAAACTTATAGTTATGTGTAGATATTCAGCTCAATACCCAGGCTTGTCCTACATGTTAACTAATTTTATTTTTTCCCAAGTCATCATTATCACTATGTCTACGCGGTGGCTTTTTCACACCTTTATTCCAAATGGGCCCTCCTGGAGACTCTTGAGTGGTGGCAACTCTTTTGGAATCCACGGTACTGCTTCTATGGTTATTGCTTTTCAGAGTCCTATGACAGGAGAAAGTTGAAAATGAAAACTGTGACGCAAGTCATGATCCACATCACAGTTTTCATGTTCATCTTAGTTCTATGACACTATGGTCCTTTCAGAACCGTGACCTGGACTGGTTCCCTCGCATGCGAGCCATGTCCCTCGCAGCCGACGACGGTGAGAACGAACAGAACGAGCTACGCAACTTACAGAGCCAACTTGAAGCGACCAACAAACTAGTGCAAGTCTTGTCACAACAACTGACTGAACTGAAGGATCAGGTAAGACTAAGGCGATGTGTGCAAGGATGTGAGGGAGGGTGTTGTCGTGGCAACTCAGTGGTTATCTATGCAGGAAATGGGTGTAGGAGAAGGTGTAGACTAACTCAAGGGGTGGGGGTGATACCATTCAACACTGTCACTGGGGGCAAGGGGTATTGTCACTGTTTCTGTGTCAATTCACATGACCGACCAGTAGAACACTAATAGGTACTTTAGTTTGTTATTATTCCTGCTTATAAGGCAAATTATTTAAAACCCTGAAGCATGCCTCCCCCTGAACTGTGTTGAATGGCTGCCCAACATAATTGTGTCAACTTAATAATTGTTTTACATCTCTTCTCAAGTTTACTGTCCAATTGAAGTTGTGGGCAGGTCTTGTATTCGTTTAAAACTGGACAATGATCGCACTTTTGATTTAGGCAACTTACTGTTTTGAAACCAGTCTTATAAATATATATACATAATTATGCACACATACATACACATACACACACACACACACACACACACACACACGCACACACACACATATATACACACAATGCACATATATATATATATATGACACATATATGTACATATGCACATCTGTGTTTATATATATACACATAATTATGCACATATATGTGTGTAAATATTGAAGTCACGTGAAAATATGGGTCGCAAACATATTTAAGTTTTGGTCTTGAAAATGTTTGTGAGAACAGACAAGTCATTGTTGTTGCTTCCGACCACGCCCATTAAGTTTCTTGTCATGGTGGGTTAGTTTCATTCACCAAGTCAGTACGGCCGTCATGAATTTCTTTCGATTTATTGTAACGAATTTTAATATTCAAACGAAGGGTTAACCGATGATGATGTTGTTAGGAAGAGTAAATAAGGTCGTGATGAAAGCTGACATTTTTAACACCTGAATATATATTTCATAGCAGCTTTAGTTTTTGTGTATAGTAGGAACAGTTCCATTTTGTGCCATGTGATGTCACTGTTGCAGATGACGGAACAGAGGAAACAGAAACAAAGGATTGGTCTGTTGAACACGCCGTCTATGCCATCTCTGCCTGCAGGTCTCGCAACGGGTCACATGTTGTGAAATCCACTTATATACATGTGTTATTCGGATGTTTAGTGATGACGTGCCATGGCACTAGATGGCGCAATTTGGACCCGGAAATAAGAATAGACATGCCGTCACACTGGGTCCAAAACGTCATAATGACATCAAAATGACGCTGTGCTAAACATTCCTATAACACTCACGTAATAATCAGATGCTTGTTAATTTTTTGGTAGCTTGTAACGGTTTGTCGTAATAGTAGAATCATGTTAATCTATTGACATTCATGCGGAATCAATGGGTGGAATTGCGTGGAATTTTTCCATTCATAGCCAAGATTTGGCACGAGATGATTCACTTCACATGGTTACTACCTCAGTGTGGTGATCAGCTGAACTTGTACACTTGAGTGGAGCCTCGGTGTGGTGATCAGCTGAACTTGTACACTAGAGGGGAGCCTCAGTGTGGTGATCAGCTGAACTTGTACACTAGAGTGGAGCCTCAGTGAGGTGAAATTGTACACTAGAGTGGAGAAGGTCACCAAGTTGGTGTGTTCTCATTCACTTGCCACTTTGAGCAGTTGGTATTGGTGCTTAGGTAAATCACCATGCCGGACACCTGGCCTTTGTAATTGGGTTGCCACCAATGTTTGCCGCACAGTAGATGTTTACTCGCAGCTGATCAACTGTTAAACTAAACAGGTTCTCCCATAATCTGTTGTTGGCAAATGTACCTTATTTTTGTTTTAAGTTATCTGTATGTTACATTACCGTGGTNAAGAGTGTCCAGTTTGAAAGTTTATAGAATTATTTACACCAAGGCTATGGTAAAGATATGCATATGGTGAAAATTCCCATTGAATTCTGAACAACTTTCGTGCAGACCACTTTTATGTAAAGTTGATATTACCCCTTCAAATTTCCAATCTAAAAATGTTAGGTCATTAATCTGAGTGACCTTCATAACAGCCCAGTGCGCACAGCAGTGGTGACCTACTTAGTTCAGTGCACAGGGAAAGTTGTCTGAATAGAGGCTTAGCAGGATAAGGGTTAAACTAGACAGGTTCTCCCATAATCTGTTGTTGGCAAATGTACCTTATTTTTGTTTTAAGTTATCTGTATGTTACATTACCGTGGTAAAGACTTAGTAGACATTTTCTAAGTGTTTGTTCTTGTTCAGGAATTGTACAAATTGAAATTCAGCTATTTTGTGTGCTGATTTGAAGAGTGTTTCAATTACTCTTGGCTGAGTATACCAACTTAGTGATGATTGGATAATGACATATACGACCTCACTGATGATTAGCTAATGACATGTGACCTCACTGATGATTGGGTAATGAAAGTTTGCTGAGCTATGGATATTCAACTGTGTTTGCAATCATGTTTGTTAGTTATGATGTAATGTTATTATTGTAACCTCTCAAGTGCCAATGGTCAAATGAGATTTTTGTGTGTTCAGATTACGTGAAGGAAGTGGTAAAAAGATATGTCCCGAAGTCTGTTTCATTAAAAGTGTGGGTGTTATGCTTCACACAGCTGTTTCTCAAAAAAAATTAAAATCGTATTTGGGCAAAAATGCAAAAGTCTCTGAGAATTCACACATAACTGCGAGTTACTGGCAGAGTTGATTTCTACAAATTATTTCCATTGCTAATAATTGCATGTCTAAACCTTACTTCAGCAATGTCAAAGTTGATATGGGAGCCTAAGGTCAAAGTTCATAGGTCACTTTTTATGAAATAGGTTCTTGGAACATTTGTTGTTTTGGCAAATCGTGCTTATGTCAAGCATGATAACAGCATGCATTATCTTTCTGTTAACAAAGTTCTAATGAGTGTAGTGTTTGACTTAATGTGTGTTATGAAACGTTATCAAAATTTTCATTATGCAACACTGACCCATTGATATTAGTTATTGATAAACAGAAAGCTGTTAGTCGTGTAACTGTAATATGCCTGTAGGTGTCATTGTGTGCATATAGTGGTCTGTGTTCTGTAGATTTATGTCTCACGTCAGTTCAGTGAGGTCATGAAAAACCATTTGGAATTGTGCAAATAGTTCGCAGGTCTTGCTCTTGTGCACTAGTAAAATGATGGCCTTTGTTATTTGGTGATAACAGTTATGTTCCCATGTTATTTAGTGATAACAATTGTGACAAGTGTGGCTTCACTCTTTGAAGTTATTGGCATTTTGTCTAGTTGCCTTTTGATTACCCACAGAACACTCGATATTCACTAGGTGGCGCTGTTGAAGAATGGGTCTTCTTTTTTGTTTTCAGTAAGTGAGACCAGTTGTTCGCTGTTAATAGCTTTTGTGAGTTATGGGATGCCTTTGATTACCAGAATGTATGCATTTATACAGGTAGACCTTCTCGAGTCCCTAGCGCCACCTCGTGAATTCCAAGCCCTCCACTGGTTTAGCTAGAGACAGTCCACAGAATAGTTGTTTCTGTAGTGTTCATTCTCCACCTGTTGAATACTCTAGTAGGCCACGTGTTTTACATCTATTGTTTCAAACACTTTGTTGTATTTGTAGTCAGGATGGGGTGGTGTGGAGTTGAATCACCAGGAGTTGACCCCCACTTTGTGATATGAATATGTTATATTTAATAAAAACGAGGTTTGATTTTAAAATGCCTGTTTTTATTTCATTTTCAGTCATGCTGATTTTATTAGATTGCTTCAAATTCTTGTTAGGTCTTCTTCTAAGTAAAAGTTTATTCATATCCTTTCAAGTCCTTGGATCTTATCACGTTCCCTAATGAGGAGTAAATTACCTTATTAACTTGTGCCAAAGTTAAGACTAAAATGCTCTAACAAGTTAAAACTTTTGGTCTTGTTTTTCCAATCACTTTAAATGTGCCCATTCTTGAAGAAATTCATATCCAGTACCTTACAGGTGTATCACACTTGTGACCAAAAATGGTTTAAGTCCTTAAAGGTCCAGTTAAATGTTGTCAACATTCAAAAATTGATAAGGAAAGTTGCAGAATACCTTAGTAATATAGTAACGTGATGGGCTTGTCAGCAGACATGTAAAGTTTAAGGTTGTCAGTTGATGACGTCATTCGTAGACAACGAACTTTAGTGAACCCAGCCTGTATGACGTTGGAAAACTAGTCACTAGGTGCCAGTGTCTGTCCGTTGTATATAGGGCTCTCGCGCCTTCCAAAAGGCATTTCGAAGCGGATATAGAGCCACCGTCCACTCACAAAAATCCACTTTTTATTTAGACTAACACTGTCACTCCTTCAGTCGCTGTGACCTGAAATTTTATGAGCTTGGTCTGAAGAAATCAATTCTTGCCGAGCCACCTTGATAGCACTTTTAAACTGAGTAAGGGAGATAATAAGACAATGTCATAACGGAAGACATAGAAATCAAGTCTTGTAGTGCGGCTTTAAAAAGCTGGGGTGCGTTGCTGAAATTACCATTGCCTAGTCGTCTTTGGTATCCACGGAGTGATTTGCGCAGCCCAGTTGCAGAACGTCTTCGTAGTATTGTTGATTTTTCATTCGATGGTCTTTCACATCAATGTAATCATCATCGTCCCCTGAGAAATTTTCATACACTTCATTCTCGACCATGGCAGCTCCGTCACTGTTGGTAGACGGTTTCTTCTTCCTCCTAATAGATGCGCTGGTGTAGCCGCGCATTCCCATAGCTGGCTTTGGCGACCGTCGCAGGGAACTGCTCTGAGAAAGCCCTGATGCATTCGATGTGCGATCATTCGTTTCCTTCTCGGGACTTCCAACCGATAAACTGGTTTCACAGTATTCGTAGTTATGATCTGCCTCCAGAGGCTTTGAGTAAAGACTGTCCGTGTTAGCGCCATATGACGTCAACCCCATGGATGGACCGCGTGATGCTTTCTGAGTCATCGCGTTCAGGTGGTTGTCTGCCACACTGTCCCATGGATCTGCGTAGGTGTGTTCTATTGCTACAGTAGGTATTGAGTTTAGGACGGTCGCATATGTTCGAGGTGTTGTTTTCGTACTACACATACTTTCGTATGTTATCGACACGGAGTCCATAGTTTCATTTTCTCGGCTTTTTTGAATTCGTCTGCGCCTAAAACATGAAATTTAATTTTACTCTTAGTTGTTGTTTATGATAGTGATGAAATATGTAATCAAATTGTAGCGTTATTTGACTTCGTCTATAAAGTTCCGTGTTTGAAGTTTATGCGGCATAACAAGATTTGTTTCTTGTTACACAAGTCACACGTTAAGAGCGATGTAGTTATTCACGGCGTGAAGCCTGAACTGCTCAGAATTTGACTTTATACATCTTAATAATGTGATGTCTATGAATTTGAGATTTCGGTGATTATCCGCGTCTAGCGTTACAACTGCCTTTCCTTTCCACTGCATGGGTAGGACTGTGTGCAGCTGGAATTCAAAATCCAGACCATGGCGATGTCGCAGAGACCAACAAAATCATGGGTACCGAGAAAATACCAAGCGATGAAATGAAGAGATCAAATTTCATAATTCATTCAACTCGTGAATTAAATTTTAGTTAAAATCACGCCACAGCAATGCTTACTCAGGATAACATCCAAATAAACGGAATTCGTTATAGAACAGTAAAATTCTCAGCTCTATGGCGATGTGCCAACAAAATTGCCGCGAAATTCTATTTAGCTTAACTGTCTAGGAATTGTTTGGAAAAACGTAACCATATGCAAGGGTGGCTTTTTATTTATTTATATATGTTGCTATTTGTATTGTTATCTCTTCAGACTCATTCTAAGTTCAAAATTGACGACTATAACAAAAAGGGATACTCCAAGGCCTTACCGTCTCCATAGTAAAACCAAGAAAATGATAAATAACACCATCGCCCCAAGGCCTGTACCGATGCAGATCCACATAACATCTAAATAAAGAGATCAACATTAACATCTGTATGAATAGGAGATACACAAAACATCTAAATAAAGAGATCAACGTTAACATCTAAATGAATAGAAGATACACAAAACATCTAAATGGCAAGAAGAGACGCATAAAATCTAAATAAATAGAAGATCAACATGATGAACAGTTTGAGAGAAAGCAGGTGAGGAAAAGTAGGACTGGAGTGTATGATCTCGTAATATGATGAATTAAGATTACCTACGACCCTAGAAAAATGTCCAAATTTGGACAACTTCGGAATATCATATCGCAGAAACGGCCGATCAGATTCACATGAAATTTTCGGATACTATTCTTCATGCTCTAAAACGCTGTTAGGAATCATGAGTAAGAATCATCATGCATGTCATACGTTAGTCACACCACGTGACCTGTAGTTAAATCTGAAAAGATCTTTGGCCCTACCGGTGTTCGAATTCGTGACTTTCTACTAACAGTGAACTTACATGATGTCGGCGCGTTGATTGATAAAACAATTTTGTGCTGTTAGGACTTGCTTTTAAAATGTTCCACTTTTAATTATCAAAAATAGAACTTTTATGATTTCATGGAGAAAATGTTCAAGTTTTAAACGAAAGCAAAATGATGTTTTAGAAAACTGTAACAGCGTTTTTGATATTTCATCTCTAGCATTTGTATTAAATAACCTTTGACCTTCCGTTATTTTACTGTCAAGTTAGTACCTTTTATTTTTTCCAAATTTATCAAACAGACATGATCACTTGACCCAGTTAATAAAAGATTGGTAAAGAGTCAAAAGACAAATTTTACATCCTTTCTCCTTTCAGAAAATGAGTACTTTTAATGAGTTAAAATTTACGTCTTTTTAGATATTTGGCTAAATAGCAGACTTGTCAGTCCCTAATAATCTTGAACTCGAACGATGTCTTAAGTTGCAGTTTCTTTTCTCATCGTGGTGTAAAACTAAAGAAAATGATATGCTTATTAAGCTTTAACCACTGAACCGTTTCCTTGTCGCAATATGAACAGTTTCATCTTAGAGTTGAAGTTAGAGATGGCCTTTCATTGAACTTGTATACGTCAATTTTCTTGCAAAGATTGCCGCCCACTGATGTCTTCCTGGTGGAACGTTAGCGGCTATCGTATGTGCTCCTTGTAATGCTTTGTTTGTCTGAAGATACCACTTTGTAGATACATGTGATCGGATTTAAGTAAGATAATACTCCTAGTGTTGACGTACGAAGTAAAGGCCTCTTCGTGACTAAACACTCGCCACGGTAAGAAAGGTTTTCAACCCTAATTTGCAGACCTAGATGTCCTGTTTTGATTTTTTTTCGCTCAGCTCAACAGAAGAAAAAAGGGATTGAATCCATGCGCTCACCCAGCCTTCAATATGGGGGACTCGAATTCCTGACTTTGTGGACCTTTTGGTAACAAAAGAGTGGGCGGACTAAAAAAACGGACAACCACTGTGAATTACGCGTTTGCGCATGTTTAACGCACTTATGCCTTGTTTTCTCGGAGTTTTCGTCTCTCAGAGGAGGACCTTTTTGCCCACTTCGCCAAATGGGGGGCCTCGTTCGAGCCCCCCCCCCCCCCTCCCCCTGGGTGCGCGCATGAAATCGGAAACTGTGCCGGGTGAGCTTTGCGAAATATCGTTCGACGTAAAGTGACCTTGCGTACCCACGAGTTTGTAACCGTGAGCAACGTACACCCTGTTCGTGTACTGCCCCATCACTGTACCTGCAATGGATGCTTTACCCTGGTTTTTCACGTGCCCACCACCATCGTTCGGCGTCGTTCTATACGGCTCTGTCAGTGGAACAAGTGTTACGTTGTTTTCAAAATGTTGCAATACATCCCTTGGATTTTGATTGATGGTTAGGGGCGTGGTGGCAGAAAGCACCAAGTTACGTGCGGTACCTGTATCCTTTGTAGGTGACGTCTCGTTTAACCGACTAGTGGTGACGTCATTCGTAACAGTTATTCTTGTCGTCTGCTGAGCACCTATCATCGTCATTTGAGGTATCGTATGAAATGTAGGCTTTGGAATTGCTGCAAAATAGAAATATTTGGTATCGTCCGTAAATAGTTATTGAACTTAATGAGCTTGGCTTGTGATGAACTGTTTCGAGCTACGCGACCGGAGTTGTTCATAATCAAATGCTTGTGACACACACCGTGTATCGAGCATTGATTGTCATAATGCATGCTCCCTCAGTTATTCTGTTGCCTCTGATGTGAAACGCCCTGAACGAAAAGGTTATGTAGGAATATTGAAAAATTGCCACGCTTGGCCAAATTTGGAACATCAAGCCTCAAAATTGGCGGATTGGATTCATATGAAACTTTCAGAAACTACGTTTCATGCACTACTCTCCAAAAGGGTTTTAGGAATTGTTTTTAAACTTTTTCACTTTTGCATCAGGGGCTATCAAAGACTTTCATGAATTTGATTAAATACCAAGTGGCATTAAACGAAAGCGAAATGATACAGTGTAATTCATAAAACTGAAAGCGTTTTTGAGATATCATCTTGTACATTTGTGTCAAGCAAAATTTGGCCATGTTATTGATACCTTTGTTATGCTGTAAATGTACTTTATTTTTTGATAACTTTAACTATATAGACATCGTCACGTGATCCAGGTAATATCAGGTTAGTATAAAGTCAAAATTCAAATTCTACTGGCTTTTTACTCTCAGAAAATTCATATTTTTACTGAGTTAAGATTAATAGTTTTGTAGTCTATTGTAGATAATTGGCTAAGGTTCTACGTAAACTTAAAGAGTTTATACACGAAAGTACGGACGTTTTGTTTCGGTCACAACCTGCCGTTATTAACCAAAAAATGATTAAATGAAATATGGAAAAACGTATATAAGCGTTCAGTAGGCGGATTTAGGGGCCGGGGAGTAGCCCTACGCGTGGGCACGATAAAAAGCCGCCGACATGTCGTTTTTAGGGCTTACGAGGAGGAATATGTTTTTCCTTGAGAACTGTGGTTGTGCCCTCCCTTACGGCATCCTAGATCCGCCAATGGGTGACTAACAACGTTCCATTCAGCGTTCGTGTTCTTTTTGGAGTGAAGTGTTACGAACAAATGCTAGGATGTCGCGAGAGGGGCCCAAAGACGATTTTCGAGGGGAGATGTTCGCGTGACGCATGACAGCGTTATTTTTTATTTGTTTGGGTCGCGGTCGTAGGGATTCCGGGCACCACANCCCCCCCCCCCCCCCCCTAAATCCGCCTGTGCATTTACACATAACACGTTTCAAAATAACTTGCTTGTCTTTGAAAGGTCAATTTTTCCGATGCAGTACGTGTAGACACAACTTACGTCACATCCAATAGCAATAAACAATTTAGGACTTGTAAGCAACTTTTGACGTGCTTGCGTCTTCATGGATTAAAAATTCAAGTTACTTTCACACAGACAATGAGAATTTCTCAAAAAATGAATACCTTCTAGAAACAAAAGAAATCCTTTGGAGTTTCTTGATCCGTCTGTTCGGAAATAAACAGTGACTATTCGCGACCACGCTGTGACTCCGAAAGATGTATGCCCGCATGTTTTGTTGAGAATGGTGATGTTCGTTTTTGGGTCCTTTATTTTCAAAAAGTCAAACGTGCACCTAGGAGTCCGTTCTACTTTGAAATCATAGCTCTTTATGCGGAGAAAGTGACGTGGCGGTGCTTTGACAGTTACCCGACAGTCCATACGTTCGTCGTAATGCTCGGGGTAATTTCTACTGGCTATGAAAAGAATTCTGTTTATCCGAACAAGTTCTTCTGTTGCGTGGCATGCTGTGTGGAATGGTGCCGCTGAAATAGTACGTTAATCACTGTAGTGGAACGTGTCATGACAAGTGACTTAAAAGACAGTTGAGTTTCGTCCACACAACTTATTCTGAAAAATAAAAGTTCCTAAACTGTGAAATATTGCTAATAATTACACGAGTGATATGCAAATAATTACACGAGTGATATGCAAATAATTACACGACGAAATTTTGTTTCTGTGACTGTTGTGGGAGCGTAAGTAAAAATTATTCACTTAAGTCTTAAAGTGGAACTTGCACGCTAATTCCTTATCTCTGAGATTGCTTGGTCAAATTAGTCAGAAACACAAGATTTAGCGACGGTGTGAATATGAGGTAGGTTGAAAATTGCCAAATGTTTTCAAGAACGAGTTTATGTCTAAAACAATCCGCCTTAAAGCACTCAACCGTTTCCAGTAAGTATTGTGACGTGTTGGTTGGGAATAACACTGCATGATGCGGTTTATGTGAGCCCCCAAAGTACGTCATTACTGCCAAGGTCGCCTATTTGCAGATTTTTTTGTTTTCACATTTACAAGTTGTCAATAAATACAACTGCACTTTGTTTAGCGTAGATATTCAATTTGTCGTTTAGTTCATGCTATACATTACCATAATTAGGAGCATGCAAATACATCTTTAAGTCACTTATCATGAAACAGGTCATGTGTTATTAATATGTCATAAGAAATTCGTCTTACTACAGATGGTTTTGTCACCACTTAACGAGAGAAGTATGTTCTAGCGGCTGGGTTGGACCAGCTATAGGGAAACGACGTTTAGTTTTAATAATGTAAAAATATTTTAAAACAATATTTTGTGCAGTCTTTAGGTGGGCCAGCTTTAATGAAGACTAAAATGAGAGAATTTCAATACACTTCTTTTGTTTGTTTATAAGGCCATCCATTATTGACAGCACCGCTCATTACGAAATGACGTCCTAGTGTTCAGATCGTCCCGTAGGGCGTCTTTTGGTCGTGCTATTTCTTACGTGTACCTTCACTTACCTGTGTAGGCAAGACTGAAACCTCTGCTTGATTGATGGCCGCCAAGGTTGCGTATGAATTTCATAGTCACTTCGTTACTAGGCAACACAGACATTGTTCCAGCAGACGGATTGATGGTCTTATAGACACCATATTTGATGAGGAGTTTATCTTTACGAAGTCCCAGATATTTTGATGTTAATCGGTAGTCTGTGACATTTAAAACAATAAAAAAGCCGTGGGGAAAACTCAATTTTATCGAACATGGGGCACCTCGTGGATACGTGTCAGGGTACGAGGGACTTGTGATGACGTCATGATGTGGAGCTGGTGTCTCCCTCACACTGCCAGTGCAAATGTTTGTGGCTGAAAAGAAAACGATTGAGTAAGTAGAACAGCTAGTCACGTTTGGATTTATTTGTTTAGTAAATTTATCAGTACATTTTGATTCATTATATGAAGTTGAGATTCTTTGCTTTGACGATTGCTTGTCCTGGAGTTTAAAATGAAAATGAAATACGGTGTAACTGCGTCGCGGTCTGGCTGCGTTCTGTAGAGCGCGCTTGCAAGAGACCACGCAAGTCTGCAAAATCCGCCCCGGGATCACAACTTCATAGTGCGGGGTCTAGCTTGGAGCCGTTCTATCTCACTTGCCGCCAATTTGTTGCGTCTATGGCCGCAAATATATCGTATACATCATCTACACAACGTGAATGCACACATTGTTTCTGTTGAACTTTTCCTCAGAGACTTGTGGTTATATATGAGGGACTCTAGAAAATGTCTAATTTTGACCAACTTCGAACATCATAATCTCAAAAATGGCTGGTCGGATTCAGCTGAAATTTTGTGGAGCTGTGCTTTATGCACAGTTCCCCCATAGCAAATTGTTTATAAAATGGTCTACTTTTGCACAAGGGGCTATCAAAATAAGACTTGTATGATTTTTATGAAAATAATTCCAGTTCCGAAAACGAAACGATAATTTAGGAAATTGTGTCACACGAAATTTGCTCGTGTCATTGGTCCTGTTGTTTTGTCGCGAATGTACCTTTCCTTTTACAAAATTTTACTAAAATGCTATCATGTGAATCTAACTAATGACAGATTAGTATAAAACATACTTTGCTGAGTTGTATTCTATAGTTTTGTAGACCTTTGCAAGTAATTGTACAGTCTTGTCGATAAGGTCTTACATTTCCTAACTGTTCGCCACCACTGAATGGATTACCACAAAATCTCCATATTAGTCCGCCGACATACTACCCGAACATGGTCTTACCTGTATTCCAAGTTATTTCACGAGACCGTGTTCGCTATTTCGCACTCTACAACAAGCCGTTCTATGATTTCTTATTCACTTCTTTCACAGCGAAAGGTGTCATTAATTTTCAAGTTGATAACGTAGGGCTACGTATTTAGTCACTACAGAAGGTTGAAAACAGGAACAAAATGACGGTTGGCCTTCTGCTCGAAATGGCGGGAACGTTGCAGTCGTTTTCAAGAAGATACGGCCATTTTTCAGATAAACCCAGGGGCGTTTTCGCCAGATTTTACGGTACGTGTAATTTAAAAGGAAAAAGTTGATCAAGAATTTGACAGTCAGTGTAATTTAATGTGAGTTCCACTGACTTTTTAACCGGAGAACTTTCTTATACACTCGATCAGTAATGGCCCTGGTAAGTATAACACAATAGACCAACTTTGTTTGCTTATGACGTCAAAATAACAGATTTTTCGGGTAATCTTTCCGAATTTAAAGCCCAATTAAATAACAAGTCTTACAAGACAAAAAATATGAAATTTTTTAAGTTATCACCCCCCGACGTTTCTCCTTCTCAGCAAAACACTCAAGCTCATAGCTATATTTTAGATTTTCACAACCTATTCTAGTTTTTGAGTCTCGCAAAAAGCCCGTCTTGAAGGTACAGAGCGCCACATACCGCATTACTTAAATTACCAAAGAAACTCGATCATGTAAGCTGACAAAGCGGCTTAAACCCTACGTGTCGATTTTGTCGTTTTAGTGTAATACGAGATATTTGTCTGTCTATGTAGGCTTACGTTGTCTTATTGAAGTACAGACCTCCACGTATTTAACATTCACTTTAAAACATTTACCTGCGACACCATGGGACAAAATGGTAAAAACGGTGAGAAATCCAACCATGCGATCATTCTTAGCTCCATCCATCTTGTCTTGATCACTGCCGTTCCCTTAAACATCGCAGCCTCAATGGGAGTGCAACACATCCGCTAAGTAATGCCTTGATGACTTATCTCTCGATGGCAGGCGGCCGTCAACGCCTGTTGGACAATATGTTTCGCCAAGTTCCACATTCAGCAATGTGATGATTTCACACCGGACAACCCTCTTTCCGCTCTCATAAACCTCACAGTTATCACACTTAATCATGTTGTGAACTTTTTGTTCACGTGCTCCGTTTTGTTTGTTTCATAAAACAGTATCCACTCAAAATTGGGATACAGATGTTGGAAAACGCAGCGGACTAATGTCACTAGCTTTGGTTTCTGAATACGGGCTTAAACTTTTCTAAATAACCTCAATTTGAGCTCAGTAAAGTAAACAAGTGTCGGCTGCCAATTGTACGCCCCCAAGCACAGGAACTTTAGAGCTCTCAAATTAACCTCAAAGCTCTGCTGAACCAGAGACCGTAGAGAGGCTAACTCGGAGGTTGTGCGACCTGGCCATGAACTCAGACGCCACTCATCAATGAATCTCGTGAAGGCCCACGCTCGAACATTAATTACGCGACAGAAATGTTATGTCTTTAACGTAAATGTTCCATTTTTCAAAACGTCTCAAAATGCGTTTTTGCAGATGTGCAAGATTTACCGCTATTGATTAATTGTTCGAATACTGATTTTCTGTAAAATGTGCACTAGTTGCACCAGGTAATGACAGTGTGCAAAGTACTGGATCTGAATTTCTGAAAACGAGCCAACCCGATAATAGGCCATGGGCGGTAATCCGTTCCAGAATCGCAATTTCGGATGTTTTTTTATAATTTCCATAAGGAGGAATGAGAGAAAAACACGAGGTGTTGTTCGCGCGAAAATGAATCTTGACGAATTTGGTCCCCGGAGCAATTGGATTTCCAGATTCAGGTAGAAGATATTGAAAATGGGACATAAAAACATGGATAAGCACAGGAAAGAAATTAGAGAAAATGGGACAACGATCAGAGGCGAATTCAGGATTTTGAGTCAGGGGGAGGAGGCAGGGCAGAGTATTAGCCAGGATTTTGCCGGTCAGACATTCGCACTCCCAAACTGCCAAATGGAATCTGGAAGAATTTTTGGTGGTCGGGGGCATTCCCCCCCCCACCCCCGTCTAAATTTGCCGCGAATGACGAAATACGTAGAAAAGGGATATAAATTCAGATATAAATTACCTTCACGTTGTTGAGAAGGGTGAGTATTGAACCAAATAACTACAAAACTATAGAGTGAACTCAGTAGATGTACATATATTCTGAAAGAGGAAAGCCTGAAGAATTTGACTTTTGACTTTTTTATAAATACCATTAATTGAGTAACGTGACTATGTCTTTAGTAGGATTTATCAAAACAGAAAGGTAATACATTAGTAGCAAAATAATGGTATTTTGATTTAAATGTTAATTCCAGTTACGTTTTATTCGGCCATAGATTTTCTCCATGGAAATCATAAAAGTGCTATTTTTAATAATGCCTTATACAAAATGAAACATATTTTGAAAAAATTCCTATCGGCGGTTTGGAGAGCAACGTGTGAAGCATGGTACCTGAAAATTTCATGTGAAACCGATTGGGCAATTCTGGTACTATATAATCGGCAAAATTTGGATATTTTTCTAAGATGCCTTACGAGAGATTCAATATGCCAATCATTCAAGCGAACAGTAGTTCCAAAATGCCTTTGAACATCAAGAAACATCTTGCAAGCAAAACACCGCAGCATCACAGTGACTTAAAACAACCAAAGATGTGAGTGGCTTCAATAAATAGCATTTAATTTTGAAGTATGAAAGTATGGAGAACACTATTTGTGAAAGAAATGAGGCAAAATGACAAAAATGTTATTTTTGCGCAAAGAATACCAAAAAATGGTGTCTTTATTTTGAAATACTTATTGGAAAAGCGTTGTTCACGAAGAGATGTCCGTACAACCCTCGCTGTATAGGTGTGTGGTGTTGCACGTGCGGCAGGATGAAGGACACTCTTCTGGTCCTTCTGTTGTGCATGCCCTTGAAGTGCTTAACACCACCACTTACCTTATTTTGACACGTGACTACATTGCCAGAATCATGCCTTTATTGTAATCGTGAATTCAATATTCCAAAAACGAGAAAATCGAAGAAAAGCTACTTCAATAGACCTTATATTCACGCAGTCGCTATTTTAAAAATGAGCCTCTTTTTATGTTTAAAGTGCATTAGAGGCATATATATTAACGAGGCATACGAAAAAATCACGCTTTGCGCTGTTATTAAGCGCGGAATGCATTGTTTTTAAAACCCAAAAGGAGTCTTTTTGTACCATGGCAACTGCTTGAAGGTGTATTGAAAGTTTCTTAGCTCCATGGATATGAGTGTGACGCATGAACGTAGGCCTACCCAGTGCCAGAGTGTCATGTTCACCAACACGTGAGTTTCTTGTAACAACTTGTGCCATAACCGCGCTTCTCCGGTGTACCGTGGAAAAGTGGAAACAGCCACAGCGTGGTTAAATACTAATTGTCACAACAACCACAAACGCAACGCCACGCCATTCCCTATAATTATTAAAGCATAAACCACGGGTCGCCGAGCGGCAATATATGACGACTTTTCACACTGAATACAACAATGGAAGAAGACTAATACTGTGATAAGTAGTCCCGTGTTAGGTAGTATGTTTCAAACAATAAATGCCCGTAACTCAAAATCAGCTATTCGACGTATTGTCACACAGTGTATGCCGTTGTTCTAATTAGACAGCTGATAGCGACTGGTGTTTTTTTCTTGAAATGAAATTGGTGATTTTAAGCACTTTAAGCGTCTGAGCGCATACGGTCGAAAATCTCTTCCAAATGGCTAACAGTAAATACGGATTACAAGAAAAATGTTACAACTCAAACAATTCCCCACACAAAACTCGAAAAGCACACTGTATTCAGGTCTTCGTATGGTTGAAATTTATGTAATGACTCATCCGTTGAAAGTTTGTTTCGTTGTACGCGAACTCATTGGTTTATGATTCACACATTTGTGAATCGAATGAAAATTCTAAAATAATCAGAGACATTCAGTGCTGTAGTGGTAAAATTAGAGGTAAGTAGGCGCCCAAAGCCCACCGTATCGCCTTGAGCATTGAACGTAACTTACGGTGCGTGGGCGCTACGTTCAAATACCAAAAGGTGGTTGGCTGCGCCTACATGTACGCCCCACTACAGTACTAGAGACATTGTTGTTTCAGTCGGTGACACTGGACACAGGTACAAGGAAATTTAGACATTCTCATTTAAACAGTGAAATCCAATCACACCTATATGTGGATTATTGCTTGACGGCGGAATGTCATGAAATTATTTTATGAATTCCCGTTGATATTCATCCTCTGTTTTTAGAGCTAATTAGCTACACCTAAGCGAATAAGTTAACCAGTCGGTGAATAAGTTTTAATTCAAATAGGAGCAATGTCAATATTTAGTTCTCAGCGGAATACGCCACCTACTAAAGACCGGAACTGAGCTGTTTTAGTTTAATGTTATGACTTTTTCTAGGGGTACGTAGACCTAAATTCAGTCGAAACTGTGGTGCTGTATGCTTCCGATTTCAACCCGATCGCCGGATCTCCTTCGACTATCGTAAGACACAATTTCTTTGTCGAAGTTCCAGTACCTCCGTCAACTTAATTTTCCCCCTGGCGTAGTGTTCTATGAATACCCTACTGTGAGGGTTTGGGCAAAACAACAGATCGTGATTTTCGGCTAAACTCGTGTCTCTTTAGTGGCACATTCTCATATACCAAGCGAATGAAATACTTTTAACGGGGGTTCACAACTGCACAGTACGAATTTCTGATTTCCCAAGATTTATTTGCAAACTACTCGTACATGTATGTAATGACAACATACTGAATGATGATTGTAGCATTGAAACCCCAGGCAGTGCGCACCATCTTTTAAAACCACGGTTCTTTATTTTAGGATGAAACGCTTAGTTTTGGTTTTCGGGTCTTACTATTGGGATATATCTGAGAAAGGAATGATCTCATGGAGTTCATTGATAGCTTCACCGCCGCTAATTCGATTTATGTCAATTTGCGATCTTACTTTGTCCTAACCTGTGCTGCTTGTGTCCTCAAAATGTTTAATGCTGTTCCACGTAAGTAAAATAGGCTTTAAAGATATTTAAAAATGAAATTGTAAAGGGCATAATTCCTCGTAATTAACAGCGCGGTTTTACTGTGTAGACGTTTTTACACGTATTCTGATTAGCTCTTCTTCGTGGGATCGTTGGACGCGTTGATAAATTCTAACTATTTTTGGAACGCATCACTTCGGTGGATGATGGAAAGTGCTTATACTTCTCTTGCACATTTACTTGATATGGTTTTTCCATATGGTCGCGATAATTACGTTAATCCTCGATTGCTTCGTAAACTGTTGGCCGAGCAGATTTTATTTTCTCCTCTCTATTCTGCATCACATCAGATTGAAACCGACTTTCGGCGAGTATCTGTGTCGGCATTATTTGGCAAACTTTTATAGAATTAAATCACCTCGAACATCGATAATACGCATGACCTGAACAAAGCTTTTTGTCGAGATTTTCAAACTTTGTTGCCGATGGCAACATTTACAAAACATGAAGACGATTTTCTAATCAACTACGCCCTGCATGATTGAAAACCGAGCCTGCGAAGTTTTGTAATCATGTCATCATAACGTGCCTTAAAGAAGGGAGACGTTTTTTCAGGTAATGTGATTTTGTTAGCTTAGGACAGGATGAATATTTTGACAAGGAAATCACTGACCTGTGTCAGATTTTCGTATCATTAATACGGGTTGCAGTGAGTCCATCGCCCACATTTATGTCACAGCTCTCGATCTTTTAAAATTTGCATATCGATGATTCTGAGCGGACTGCAATTATCCGAATCGGCGTCAACGCCAACGCTTTTTACAAGCTATAAATTAATTGCGCTTGATGCGTAAAGCGATACTGTCGAAGACGATGATGTACATATGCGTACAATGTACTCGTTGTAAACACAGGCCGTCGTGTCTACCCTCGATAAGCCTCGTTGAGGTCCAATAACCCCGTAGTGACATTAGGGATTGTTCTCCTGAGCGTTATCACTCGTTCATAGTTACACTCTGTATCTCGTGCAATATGGTAGCGGTGAGGCACACGTTTTGGATTCTAACTTACCATATTTTTCTGTTAAGCTCCTCGGGACTTGGCGTTAGTAAAGATATTTCTTCTCCAACAGAGCGGGTGTTAGCAGCCTTGGCCAAAGCTCTCAAGTTTTTCGACATAAATAAGTGTGAGATTAACCTCGATGGAATTTATGGATTGAGAGTGGCGGAAGGTAAGTGTGTGTCATATTCCACACCATGGGGTCTTACACAGCAAATGATAATTAAGCGACTACAACCGAACCCGTGCGTTCCGTCAAAGAAGCGCATTTTTGGTTTAGGCCAAATCGGTCTCAACTTAATTTTCAATCAGACGAGAAGAGATTCTGGGTTTGCAAAGAATTGACAGTTCGTCATTCCACGAGACCAGCATGCTCGGCATGTGACTGAGGTGCAGTTTGATGGTAAAAAAAATCCGGTGTCTCGTCCCGGGTGACCGAACCGGACTAAAAATCATCTTGGCACTCTCGCTGGCTTTGAACGTGAATAGTCACGTTCACATCCGAATATGTAGTTGTGCCTTAGGGTTGCCAGGAGTCAACAGGCCATAAGAAGGTTAGTGTTGCGGGGGAGGGGAGTTAAACAATCAGGAGTTGAAAATAATTTTCAATATATTGAAACAAAGTTTACAATAATATTGCGGCAGACATGTGAAACCTGTTAAAGCATGTAGTGTCAAACTGTAGTGATCCGAGATGAAGTGTAGAAAGTCGGCGTGATTAGTATTTTTATACTCATATGTGACTATTTGCTGAACTGCAGTAAGCGATCAATGCCTTTCTACCTATGTCGGGTTTAATGTTCTGTCTAATGTGAAGTAACGAGTAGACTCAAAAGTGGTACTCGCTCAGTAGGGTGACAACGTGTCTTCCTAGCATGAATCCTGTTGTTTATCCGTTTCGTTACACAACCCCATATGGCCAATTCAAGTGTTAGGTTTGTCTCCCACACCATGTCGTTTTTTCTATTCCATCTTCTCCTTTTATTGTGGCCAACGAAATTTCTTGTAAAAACGAGTATCAGAAATTTGCATTTCTCCTAGTTTACTCTCCAGAAAGCAGAAACCTTCACAGGGCCGCTGATTTTTGTTAGCCTCTCTCCCGCTGTCTTATGGTTACATGTGGGTCTGATTCGTGATGACATCTTTCACATATCACCACGGTCAAGTTAACTCCCAAATCTAGCAAACTGCATAGCACATCTGAACTCGATCAAAAATGCTTTGAATTTAAAAATGTTTTGAAATCAGAGAAAATAGATTAGTTGATACATTTTATGATAACAGAGTTGTTGACGCTTTGGAAAACAACCAGCTGTTTAAAAATACTTCTAAGGCTGGAATGCAACCCAACTCGAGTTGGGTCCAACGATTGGTTTGATCACGCGAATGTCGTCGCCACAACTTATCAACTCGTAAATTTTCAAGAGATTGTAGATGACACAGATCGCCAAAAAAATTCATCAAAACGAAGAGGAAACAGTATTATCAAACTTTGACGTCGAATTTGCAGAAATGAAAGCTTGCGCTGACAATCTACAACCAGCAGATGTTAAGATTATCTAGCGTCTCTGCTTCCACTGCAGTTTCTAGCCGAAAATATCTGAACGTCTTTCAATGCTCAAGTCCAGTCCGAATAATTTCGATTTTTTATGAATGGCAATCCTCAGGACACAAGCACAATCACTGAGTTACAGTACGGAGATACGCAAAAAGAATGTCATTTTACGTTTTGTAGTGTCTGGCTACAGAACAGTCCACCAAACTCACATGGTTCAATCAATTCATGTGTTATTATCATTCACTTTTTGAAGGTATTTTTCATTCTGTTTTAACGGCTTGTTAGTGACTCATCGTGCTATAACCTTTGTCGCTATCTGTAATCTGTTGTATTTATTAGTGTTATTTTTATTAGCTAATAACTATTTACAATTTATAAAAACTTGTGAAAAAGACGAGCACGTGCTTTGGTCCTTGACACAAAGCGATTCCAATATTAGCAATATGGCTTTCCTCGTGGCAAAACGTTTGAAACTATTACTAGTCATCTGCGGTATTTAATAGCCAACGAACACCCATTTTACCTTCTGGTGAACCGGTAAATCCGGTTGAACCGTAAGAAGTACATAAATTTAAGAGCAGTTTTTGAAATAAGTGTGATTTTTATTTCAGGACAACTAAAACTCATTATCCATAACCATGGCCATCTCAAGGAAGAGCAGCCGACACTTTGGCATAAGGTGCGCGTGCTGTCTAAATCAGCAGCCGACACTGCCAAGACCAGCATGCATTGTCTGAAGAAATCAAATGCTCTCTATTTCAAACACTTCAAGCCAGTCGTTGATAAACCGTTCACGACGCAATTCAAAAGTCGGCATAACAAAATAGTACAGGTGAACAAAGAAGCGGAGGAAACTACTTATGATGAGTTGAAAGGAGACCGGTGCTTCGTCGACCTCTTCGGAACAGGGTATGTACCTCAGAAAACGATTGAAATAATTCAAGTAATACACGCACGAAACAATTGTTTACCTCCCGATACCAAGCGCTCAAGATGACAGTTTTGATGATAACGTTTGAGCACCACTTACTAAGTTCATGTATTCCGTGTGCCTGGGAGACAAATTCTTAAGAATATGAGACACTGATAGTACGACAGGTACACGCTCTAAAGCCTGGGGATTCGAAGGCGAGGTCTTCATGACCTGTTATCGTGTACCTGATTGGCAATTTTTCTGTACGGTTTTGGGCACCAATTAATCGGAATCGTTTATTAATTCGGCAATAAGCTTGCCTTGTGGCAAAAAAGCAACGTCTGATGTATATCATTTACCGTTATACAATTGGTCTCAAATTCTTACTTTGTCAAATTAGGAGGGATTTTTAAAGAGCTTTGAAAGAACTGGCACCTCGTTATTTGCTCAAGTTGGCTTGTCACGGCGGGTCTTATTAAGCGCCGAGCACGCGGTCTGCATAACGAAACCCGTTTTTACAATAGTCAAAAAATCCCTTCTCATCTGATATCAATTATGGTCTGAATCAGATTTCGCTTCTTGGACAAAACGCGGGCCAGGTTTATAGCCGTTTTGAAAACACCCACCCTTTTGTTGGAATCCGTGGATCCATGTGAGTGTGCAAAACAACAAAAAAGTTGCAACGAACCATTATTCTGTTAAATATATTTTGATTTCTAACACAAACCGGGAAACTGGTCTCAACAGACACTAGCGGATCTATTATGACAGTATACCGTTACACATATTTTCGCCGAGGCAACAATATGTGTTGTGTAGTGCTACAATACACGTTATGATGGGTCATGTTATTGGCCGACTGTGGTGTCAAACAGCACTAACAACGAACTGCCAGTTTCTTCCCAACCCGGAAATCACGTGCGCCTAATTCTAGTTCTTTGAAACAAAATAATGCTCTGTAACCCTCGACAACTCTCAAATGTTTCGAGGAAAATTTGAAAATTTCTTACAAATCTGCCAAACCGTGACCTACGCTTTAGACGAGTTATACGACAACTGAATGGCCACTCAGCAAGAACCGTAATACCCTGTATGCGACTCAGAGAATATGAGTTTTTTGTTGAATCCTGCTTTTGTCACTCAAGTTGGACGCCGATAATGCATTAGTAGGTGACAGAACGAGGATTGGTTAAAGTCACCATTGAGTATCCTTGTATATGTGTTGCCTAAGACAAGTCACTTGGATTGGTTAAAGTCATCATTTAGTATCCTTGTATATGTGTTGCCTAAGACAAGTCACTTGGATCAGGTAGTATCGCGGGAACTTGAAATACGAAAATTGCAGATTACACGCAAAGTAGAGCCTCATATCAGCAATTGTTTATTTCAGAGAAAAACAAAAATGCACGATATCTTCGGAATGCTGGAAACTGATGACCAACTTCAAGTCGAAGCACTTTCGCAAATACGTTGCCACTCATTCGTTGCTCTTTGTTGTAATGATAAAACGTGTAAGTATTTAGCGAAATGACTGATATACATATTGCACGCTTATGCATTCTCTTCATTGATTTCCCTCATTACTGAAACACATAACCAGTTTCTCCTTGCAGAGAACATCATTAACACAGGGAAATTTTATTTATTACATCCGGTATGTGTTTTGTGGTTTTAATATCAATTTTCTGAATTTATAAAAAGTGAATAGCTGTGTTCTTTAACTGTAGCGGTCATTTGCAGCCATACAATCAGAAATTACACGCAATTTAATATACCATATTAAATTCTGTTTTGAAAAAATCTTGTACTTGTCTGTGATTATGGCATTCGTGTGGCAATGAAAATTCTGTTAAGGATCCAAGAATTGTGCCAACCAAATCAGGTCAGGCGCTGACCCAGTATGTATAGAGCCGGGGTGCATTCGTACCTTTTGCATTGAATGGAGAAATGTAAAGTGACCCCATGCCTGTCCGTTGTCAAGTATTTCTATGGGAAGGTCCCTTGCTTCATTGGCGATACCTGATGGATTTCGAACTTCCTGTTGTCAGATCGTTAGAAATGGTCGATTATCCTGCAGTCATTTTTGTTGCTCATCAGCAACATTATCTGAAAGTGCAATGACTTAACATATCCGGTCGTATTAACGCCCTTGTTCGCCTAAGCCTCTGTTTCGACTTTTAGAGACATTATTAAGCAACCATGTTTTGTGTGGTTTGATTTAAAGCTATATTAAAGGCTGATTCGGTTACATTACTATAAGCTTGGCACATCCCGTTTCGCACAATGGCGATTGGTGAGTGACGATCGAATATTTTCAGTTATTTTTGCGATGTGACACAAAAAATCTAGGTGCCAATCAAGCAATTGAACACTTATTGTTTTCAATGGTTGTCGTGTGGTCAGAATGGAGCTCACTGGTGTTGAGTGTTTTAACTTAAAGTGGAACTTTCACGCTAATTGCTTATCTCTGTGATTGCTTAATCGAATTAGTTGGAAACTCAAGATATAGTGATACTGTGTATACGAAGTATGTTGGAAATTGCCAAATGTTTTTAAGAACGAGTTTCGTGTCAAAAAATTAACCCCGTACATCACTCAACAGTGTGACGTGGTGTTGGGGAATAACACTGCATGATGCGGGTTATGTGAGTAACCATGGTACGTTATTAGTGCAAAGGTCTCCTATTTGCAGATTTTTTTTTGTTTTCACATTTAGTTGTCATTGCATACAACTGCATTTTGTTTAGCGTAGAAGATGTTCAAATAGCATTGTCATGTAGAATATGTTCAAATAGCATTGTCATGTAGAAGATGTTCAAATAGCATTGTCATGTAGAAGATGTTCAAATAGCATTGTCATGTAGAAGATGTTCAAATAGCATTGTCATGTAGAAGATATTCAAATAGCATTGTCATGTAGAAGATGTTCAAATAGCATTGTCATGTAGTTCCTGACATACATTAGCATACATATAGATTTAATAAATCATTTCATTTTTATATTATCTTTCTTTGAAGTTGGAATTTTTTTACTCGACGAAGCGGCGCTCAGTGGTATAACTTTACTTCCAACTATTTCCCGTCATAGTTGTGTTGCGTTCGAGTTAAACTCACCCCTGGTTCTCTCGATTTTAACGCTCTAGGCGTTAAACAAATCAGTCACTGTATTCACCCCCTCCCCAACAGCCTCCGCCAGTTCATTGTATTTCCTTATTTGTAGATGGGGTGTGAAAAACATATCTCCAAGTTTCTTAGTTCCGGCCGGTCCATTCCGAATATAGAACAGCAAATTTGTGACCATATTTACTCAGAAGCGAGAGCACTGACGCGTCACCGTCACGTGAACGTTGGCTATCGTGATATATTTCTGGAACAAGGTAAGTGATCTAGTGAGCAAGCGACGCGAGGTGGTTCTCCCGTAGTAAGATGTGTTAGCGGCTAGCTAGGGTGGGTGTCTCGTCTGCTTTCTCCAGTATTGTATCATCTCAGCTGTGTATTGCAGCATCGGCTTGGGTACTGGGGAACGTAGGCTTTGTTTTAGTAATGGAAACTTCTCGGAATCAGTTTTAGGATCGAAATTCCTCCCGCAATAACTATCAAAACTTATTAAAATTTGCTTCCCGATTCTTACATCTTGAGAAATTTCAATGTTATTCAAGCTTGCTTATATTCCTACAATAGATAGCAGGCCTTTAGCCAGGGGGGCGGGGTTCGGGGGGTTCGATCGAACCCCCTCCGCGGAAAAGGTCCTGCCCCGGTCTATCCGTTAAAGATGGGATATAGATGGACAACAACAACAAAATTGTTGCAGCTACTGGTTCTACTAACTATACAATGATAACCAAGTTAGTAATAATTTAGTTCACGCAGCCTTTTAATCGTGCCGTACGTGGTCAACTTCGCCCGGATGGTGCTTGGTGATAGGATCGTGCAGACGATTAGAGTAGGCTTTATTAATTCATCGGCATTGAACTCGCGTCGTGGTTACCAAATGGTGTAACACGCTAGTCTAGAAGTAAATGTCTAATAGTATACCAACATAGGCTGGCAGCGAGAGAGCTCCCAAAAAGTAGTGCCGTGTGAACGTTTTAAAATGGACCAAGAAAAAAATAGCAGAAATTAGGTTTATCTGCTATTTTGATAGCGGCGGAGTACGGAAAAGTGCAGACATTTTCAAATTTCTACTGTGGTTTTGGATTGGTGGATGACTGCATGCGTGTACTGTGAGTGTTTCCATTCTTTTAAATTCAGTACACGCCGATGATAATTAAGTTCTCTATAGGAAGCCCTCCGTCGTTGCTCAAAAATGAGACATTTAAGTACATGGGGGGAGCACCAAAAGGGGTTGGGGAGCTATAGTCCCCCCTTTTTCAGTGCTGCACCACCCGTGGTCTATTGGCGGTGCACCACAGGGAGGTTATATCCCTCACTTTTTTCAGTGCTGCACCGCCCATGAACTTCTGTATTTTGTTGTACTAAGAAAACCCCGACGAGCATGTTCATATTTTTAGGGAAAGTAGGTCTAGACCTAATAAAAACTTTGGTCAATGAAGAAAGTCTTCTCATGTCAATCAGTGCCAATGGCGCACAGCCTCTCAAGAGTCATGCGAACAGCAAACTTGATGGAAAAGATTTCCAAGCTTACATGTTACTATTCCGAAGGTTCACTACTCCGAAAGTCCACTGCTCCGAAGTTACTGCGAAGGTTCGCTACCTTCGAAAGTTCACTACTTCGAATGTCCACATTTCCGAAACCAGAACTCCGACAGTTCATTACTCTGATTGTCTGCTAACGAGTCGGAACTGACATGAGAAAAGTATTGTATTTGAGCCCATTTAGTAAATATTTAAAGGGTGTACAAACATTGATTACATTGCTTACAAATGATCTCAGGTCCAATCACTCCCAATCGTAAATATTCAATCTAACTAACGACTCATTCAGTTTCAAGAGTCAAGCAGGTACAACATGGGGTCAGTACTTCAGCTACCAATAGCGGCGGTTTCAACTTTAACACGTAGGTCGTAGTATTATCGTATACTCGTACAGCTTGCTAACACATCTTTAGTCCACCCTCCCTCCCCCTCCACTTTTTTAAGTGCTGTGCCGCTCATGTTAAGGTAACCCTACATGGTTGTGCGGCAAAGTTTTTTGAGATCTTTTCTTGTAAGAAATTAGGTCTACAGAACACTCTCTAAGCGTGTGTTAAAACTCGCGAAAATGGAAGCTCAATGGCAAGACATTGTGAGACGTCGTCTTGTATTACAAGCGAAGCCCATCATTACGAGGTTCTTACGTCCACGGAATTAAACCCAGACATCGCGGCATCGACAAGATATCCGCCTGTGCACTATCTGGTTGCACCGGTCGGATTTTGGCTGTACTGTGCACTTCCCACTGAAAAAAGGATATTCCAAACAAACTTGTGATGGCGCAAAATGCGTTGCCTTCGTAATAATAGATTACTGAATCACTTTGTACTTAGCCTACTTGATTTGAAATGTCCACTGACGAGCAGTCTATAATATTGACCACATGATCAAAGATACCAACTCGAAGCGCCGTCTGGCAACCATTTTCACTTTCATTCGTTGTAGTTACCGTTTGTGGAGATATTGGTTTCATCGATTTTGTTCGCTCCGACTGGATGGAAATAATTCTCGGATTACAAGATGATGAAAGAGGATGTTTTGGATACGAACCGTAAGTTCAAATATTTTACACTTCATTAGCATACGATTAAAATAATTTATATATAGATTATTACAAGGCGAAGTCATTATCCCCCGCCAATCTAGAGCCCGAGTGGATTTAGGAGAATTATATATTATATAATTCTACAAAATCCACGGGGGTCTAGATAAGGGGAATAACGACTGAGTTTCTGTTTTTGTTTCTGTTTCTGTGGTGACGTCAGAGGGTAGGCACCGGGATAGTCTCTGGCACTCCTCCTTCCAGTATAGCACGCAATGTAAATTTGGAGATGCAACCAAGTTCGTGCTGGTTACACACTCTTCGATCTTTTCCCCTGATACGAGTTTTTGATGCGACTGAGAACATGTAATAATCTATTTATACCACATACTGAACGACTGCAATGAATCGCTCTACGTTTCTCGACTCGCCTCGGCTTTTGCAACTACTTTCCATGTCAGAGGCCTGGGGTCGGAGGTCGTGACCTTTTAAGAAACGCCGAGTTTTTCTTGTTACAATGATGTTTTTACTTAAAATCAAATACAAATTGAAACAAAACAGAAATAAAATGAATCTGTAACATAATTTTTAAGCAGCTAGTCTACCTAACTACACATCTTATGCAAAGCTTCCACCGTGAAAATATCGTCTGCTAAAATAGGTTACCAGTGGTTACTGAGTATAATGTTCAAGTCAAAGGATTCCGACGACACGTTACTCACATTTAAACTGGAGATCGATGATTTCCAAGTGAGAGAAAATGACAGATAAATTTTACCAGGAAGAGATAACCACTCTTCCTGATTTTACTGAATTAAAGACGTCGTTTTTATTGAAATTGGGCGTCTTGTTTTTCATAGCCTATAAATGTTGGTACAATGCCGTTTGTTGAACAGGCGATTGTTGCTCGTGCTCATTTAAGTACTCTATTTTCACGTTTGATGACATCAGCTGCTTAGTTGCGTGCAGTAGTAAAGACGACGACTCGAAACTCTTGCGGAGCAGATTCGAAACCAGCCACGGTTTACCGCCAAAATGTTATTCAATGCGTGTTGAATAACTACATGGGTTACTTAACGGTTGTATTGACCACTTCAGGCTGAAAATGTGGTATAAAATATTATTATACCACAATATTAGCGTCAAATGGCAGATAAAACCGTGTAATAACCCATAAAGTTATCTCACTAGTGAGATAACGATTTGGCGGGAAACCGAGGACGGAGTCGAACCCGGGACCCTAGAGTTTGGAGGTCGCCGACTTAACCACTACACCACGCAGCGACTGACGTCATCAAGAGTGAAAATAGAATACTTAAATGAGCACGCGCAATAATCGCACGTTCAACAAACCGCATCGTACTGTACTTATACGCTACGAAAAATAAGACACATAATTTCCATAAAAATGATATCTTCAGTGAAATTTTTCTTTCATGTCCTCTTACTTGTAAATCACCGATCTCCAGTTTGAATGCGGGTATCGTGTCGTCAGGATCTTTGACTTGAGAATTATATTCAGTTACCAGTGGTAACCTACTTTAGCAGACGATAATTTCCCGGTCGAAGCTTAGCGTGTAAAAAACGTGTTTTAAGCTATAGTAGTTGCTTAACCTAAATTTAGAGATTCACTTCATTTCTATTTTGTTTAAATTTCTAATTGGTTTTGAGTATAAGCATTATTTGACAAAAATAGCTCGGCTTTTCTTAAAAGGTCACGACCTCCGACCCCGGTCCTCTGACATAGAAAGTAGTTACAATGCCGAGGCGAGTCGAGAAAGGTAGATAGATTCATTGCAATGTTTCTCGTTTAGTATGTGGTATAAATAGATTATTACATGTTCTCAGTCGTTATCCCCCTTATCTAGAGCCCTCGTGGATTTTGCAGAATTATCACCCTCGGGGCTGACGCCCCTCGGGCGATAATTCTCCAAAATCCACTCGGGCTCTAGATAACGGGGGATAATGACTTCGCCATGTAATAATCTATATATATCACGAGGACGTTATTATTTTTTGTTGTTGCTGAAATGAAGCGTTTGACATTAGTCTAAGACCATGAAACATATCTGCTAGGTAGTCTTAATACCGAATTGGAATTTACAGAATGAATTAAAATTTATAAAACGACCCTTTGGCTTGCAGTCTATTAAACGAAACAAACGTAAAGAGAATGCGTAGCGCTCCTTAGTGTAGAATATTGCAAAAATGAATAATTTTGTTGAGTTTTTAACCCACAAAGTGAACAATTTCGTGTGGATATTTCTTTCGGAAGGTGTCCTTTTCATAAGGAATCTGGTCATAAAACACCCATTTGAGTGAGCGTCACGTCCTGTACACCTCACCTGCTCATGTACACCCAGGGGCCGCGGAATACTTTCCTAGGAGGGAAACTGGTATGGTTCGATTACACGTTCTGGTATTGGTACCAAAAGGTCTACATAACTATGTGGTTTTCTTTCAGTCCCGTTTTCGGTGCCAGAAAACTTCTCTTTGAAAGACAATTGAAAGGTTTGTAACGCATGATTACCAAGTGACGATTCACTAGTACTTAAAAGGATACCAAATCCGGTTTTTGCCTATTAACAGATATTAAAAATGACGTTCAGTTACACAGCAAGTATAGGGAAAGACTATCCATCAATTACCATATTATCCATCTGTGACAAAGAAAGGTGAGTTTTTTTGTTGAATCCTGCTTTTGTCACTCAAGTGGGACGCCAATTGTGCACTATCAGGTAGCAGAACGAGGATTGGTTGAAATCACTAATAAAAACACTGGGTTTAGTATCCTTTTAAGCATCTAATGAGAGAAAATTTAATTTAATCGAACAAGCCTATAAGCATCCATAATTTCTAGTTGTTTACGTGTTCTCAAGAATCAATATTATGTGGTCTTTAACTAGGGTCTAACGAAACACTATCCGTGGCCCACCCCTCTATACTCGTAAAGCCAAGACAATGCATATTTTGTAAATAGATGATAAATGTAAACGGCGATGCTCACCGTATAATTATGGGCTTTCTTCCTCAAAAATAGATGTTTACACATGCGCACATGCCTCTTATCTTCATTTACAAACGTGGTCTTGGGGGTATTGAGTTTCAATGAAATGATATTTTTAAATGTGCTCTGGTATTACTCCCGTATTTTGTTGGCGCTTGTTTCTAAATCCAGTCGACTCTGTGCGGTAACAGGATTGTTTGATTCCTTGTTATCTGTATTCTGGCCTCAATGATTAGCCAACGCGTTTTGTCAGTTGTTTAACATATTTTGGCGGTATCGTTACAGACGGGTGTTCTTCACATTCAAGCGGAGTGGGCGTGGCGTCATTGGCCGTGTACCTAAAAGTTCTGATTGACAACGATGGCTCATTTCCGAATCAACGTCAAATAGAACACAAGCATCAACACCAATTCTAATTATTAAACTATTATATGTGACCACGTGTTTGTTGACCAATCCTAAAAATATATTTTTTCGTTCACTAGTTCAATCTTAAGCATTTTGTAGTGCTTTCGTGATATACGGATGACCATGACTCTCCGGGACAGTCCAGCTTCGCACTGGTTTCCCTGGGAGATGCTGTAAACAAGGGCAGATCCAGGATTTTGAGTTAGAGGGGGGGAGGCCAGGGCACAGGAATAACCAGAATTCCGTCACATCAGCGCGCCCAGCCTAAAATATAGGGATGCAGGGGTCTCGAAATTTTGGGTTTGTAGACCTTCTTACTACAAAAAACGGTAAACGGGGTTTGTTCAAGTCCTATGCATTGTGCATTCGCCTTCCGAACCCCTTGGGTGCGCGCAGATGCTACTTAGCAATTCGCAACCCGAACTCCCAAATGGTATCTGGGAGAATTTTAGGGGGGCCATGGCCCCCTTGGCCCTACCGCTCCCCTAAATCCGCCACTGGTAAGCACTCATTGTGTAGGCATGTTTTTTGTCCAATACTATACGTTATGTGCCAAAACCCATGGTTATACACCCACAAAATGCCCCGAAAGATTATCTCTGTAGGCATAGGGACTAACGGATATTCGGGGGGAAACTTACTGGAAATGTACAGATGTTTCAAGTATTCAACGGCACGACCGCGTGATACATAAAGAAAAATGTGTTCACCACAAAATTGCCGCGCACTAGTAATAAAATGCAGCTTACAGGGAAAAAAATTATTTACAGGAAATAAAGTCTTTAATGAAAATGCCCGGCGTGCAGTGCGTGAGGAAAAGAGGTTGGCTTACTTCGTGTTCCAAATATTACGATGAAAACTGTTTCTAAAATTTTGAATTCATAATTTCTGGGAAACAAATGATTAAAGGAACTATTACATGAACCTCCAGGCAAAATGTGGAGCTTTGTGTCAGTAGTGAAACATAACCAGCATTTGGTTACGTAATCATTGTTGATACCTCTCCCGCGTAGCACATCGAACACCATTTCTGGATACCCGCTAATGCGTAGCACATTTAAAGAACCCTAACACTAAAGCACAACGCTTACACTGCAGATTAGTATAGAATTTGATTAGGTTTAGTATTTGACGACCTGTTTAAAGTGACATTATCGTAGAGAAAAATGATTTTCTGAAATTATCAATAACAGCGCGGATTCCAAACTTGAACCTTCGTGGTAGAACGCTCTCCTGGCGGAGCTAACTAGAACCACTCGATAACAATATTTTAAGCGTATTAAACTGCATGATAAAACTTAAACTTGTCTCAAGATGTTTCAAGAAAGATATCTAAAGTTTGACAAAAGTTTCTGATATAAGTTTTGCCTTAATTTTAACTACCTTGCCGGTTGTGGAAATTTCAAGTTTGTAACGTTAAAAAAATCTTCGACTTAAGTAAAAAAATGAACTTAAGGCAGTTTCTTGGAACGGGCCCCTGGTCAAAGCTACATGTAACTTCAAAAAAGTCTATCCTATCCGACAATAATCCCACCAAATGCGTTTTTCGTCCGAAAATATTGTAATGTCCATTGAAGTTATGATAAACCCTAAAAAACGTCAGTCCAAATTTGGCTAACTTCAGACCACAATATCTCAGACGGAAACGAATGATCGGATTCACATGAATTTTTTGATGCTATGCTTCGTTGTAAAAATTATCACTTTTACATGCGGGTTGTTAAAAATAGGACAATTGTGATCGTTATAAAAAATAAAAACGAACACAAAATTACAATTTGAAAAACTGTTGCAAAGTTTTTGAGATTTCGTCGTGAACATTGATATTAAGCAGCATTTGGTAATACTTTTGAGCTGTTAGGCTATGAATGTAACTTTCTTTTTTTTGCTAAATTTTACTGGAAGAGATGGTCACATGACTCATTTAATGGTGTTAAGTCAAAAATCAAAGTTTGCAGACTATTACTTTCAGAGAATATAAATTTATATGGAGTTAAAATCTAGAGTTTTGAAGACATTTGATTTGTAACAGAGCAAGTCTCCACTGAGCATCAAAAATGTGTATTTCACCGCATCAGGCATACGTTCAGTTCAGTTACACACTGATAACGATCAATTTCATGTAGGCAAAGGAAGGAAAATCCTTCTCCTAAGCCTGTCGCTAGCGAGGTGCCCGACACATTCAGTCGCGCCCGCATGCCCACGTAACAAAGGCGCACTGAGACGCAACAAAGACATTAGCATAAGAATAACTTAACACTTGCAACTTAATAAGAATAACAATAAGCGTAGTTACGAACGTCCCGTCACAGATTCAATACACAGGCTTGTGAATAAGGTCCTACACAACCTTAAACTCTTCAGTGTTGAAATTTAGTAAAATTATTATTAGCTATTATCGCGCTCATATTTCTACATCATGTCATTCTTTCAACAGACAATTTATGGCGAACTAGTTCCGGCGGACAACGAAATCGTTAAACAACAACGAACTCATTAAATATGAATAGTAGATGTTACTTACAGTCTCTGAAGACTAAAACTGCGCTGCAAACCCATCGTTCGTCTGATGTACGTGACGTGGCGGTGTCCGTCTTTGGCAATACCACGTGACGTGGCGGTGTACGTCTTTAGCAATACCATGTATTTTGCAGATTTTATGTTTCCGTCTTCAATAAATCGCATTTTACTAACTTAATCTAAGAGACCTATTTGTTTATGGTTCACAGCGTTTACGTGCGAAACCTCCTTCTTTTGTAATGCTTATTACATGTTTCTGAGTGATTCACTAAGGCTTCGATTAAAATTGACATCTTACCAGCAGCTTCTGTTTTTCATCATCACTCAGATTCCATTTTCTTTAAAAAATGAAGTGATTTTCTTCATTGCACAGTGGAGCAGACGACGGAAACGGAGTCGTTGTGCCCAGCGCCACTGCCGGTCGCCTGGGATATCGTGGGAGAGCGCTTACTTAGCCATAGTTCCGATTGCGTCGTGTTCCGAATTTGACACTTGGAATCATTAGATCTGAACCCCCCCCCCCCC
>NMRA01000490.1:209864-326474 GCA_002633005.1 Phoronis australis | reverse complement strand
TTGGACTGAACACGGCCGACACGTACTGGCAATCAGCACTGATGTTGCATGACAGGCAAGTCACTTGACGACGATTTGACGAATCAATGTCACCGACGCTGAAGATAAAGGGTAGGCATCAAACAAACATTCTGCGAATGATCATGTACAGCATTGGTTGCCACGGTGACCATTCAATTGTGACACATTTCAACATCAATATCCCTGAGTACACCACTTTCATGACAGACCAACCCTCATTGTAAATATTACATTAATAAATAAATAAAAAATTAAAAGATGCATGCCTAACTCATCAGCACACAGTGAATATTCAAACCAAAAGAGTATAACTGTCAGCCAGAGTAGTGTGGAGAATGTTGAGGAAATTGTGACATTGAAACGAAATCGAGTAAACCTACTCAAAACACTTGGTTGAATACCACATTGGTTTACAGCTGACTGGCTTAATCATAGAAATGTGATTTGATGCCACGTGATTGGTCGAAAACAGTGGTCAGATACCACGTGATTGGTCGAAAACAGTGGTCAGTATTTGAACCAGTATCTTCAGGATTACACTAGTTGAGGTGCACACTCACCTGTACAGGTGCCGTTTGCGTGGATCACCTCCAGTGCCGATGTAGTATACAAGCTTCTCTTTGGTGTTGTAAGCCAACAAGCTTACAACATCCCAGAAACCCAAAGTGATGAATGTTCGTTCACCAGCCTTGTCATCCTATGAGCAAATGTTACCAGTCTAAGAATACATAACCAAATTATGCCGTACAGCGTTACTAGTATAAATACAAGAATGGCCAAACTTTGCCATCTAAAACTAAGCTTTCTCCTTACATTATGAATGGGTCAATGCTAAAGTGCGTTTTAAAAGGGACTGTAACCACTATCAGGCGTCCGTTTTAAATATAATGTGAGTAAACAACATACATCAAGATCGCATGAGGAGACCAACAGAGCTGACTTCTAAAACTACAAGACACTTGCAGTTGTGGCCAGAAATCTTCATTTTTGAAATCGAGACTGCACATTTCTCCCATAATTCCACATCCTAGCCTCCGTGACCAATTACTTCATTGGTGGCTATTTTGCTAGTCTACCACACCAAGGTATCGAGCTCACTCGCAAAATCTTAGCTTCTGTGTCGCCAATTTCAGTGGTCTTACATGGCACAGATTTACTCATAAGAAACACGCCTGCACACTACCTACTGGGACAGTGATCCTAGCTATGTGTTTGAAGTAGTCCTGTGAGGTTAGCCGGTCAGGCAGTATTTGGAAGAACACGTCTCTTGCACCATTGAACAAGGGAGGCTGGCTCTGTAGGAACAAATATTATAGTGCACTTAAGGGTATGCAGGGCTTATTGACAAATCTTTGTATTTAGCCAAATAACCACAAAATGTATGATTTTAACCCAGTAAAGGTATATCAATTTATTCTGAACCTAAAAAGCACATAAAATTTCTCTCTTACAGCACAAGTCTGTCATTAGTTGGGTCACGTGACCGTGTCCTTGTAGTAAAACTTAGCAAAACAGAAAAGTACATTCTAAGCAAAACAACATGATCAATTTTTCCTGTCTTTTGAATAAATGTTTAAGATGAAATCGAAAAAAGCAATTTTGCAAGTTTTTCAAATTATCATTTTGTTTTAATACTTACACAATTTTTGAATTCATTCATGAAAACAATAAGTATGGTAATGAGTTCAAGTAAAGTTAAGCTAAAGCAAAATTTCTGATTTCCAACAATTCACTGAAAATACCATGGAAACAAAAGTTTACACAAATGCATAACAACATCCATAACAGACGTCTGAGTAATTTTAGTTTTTGGATAAATTAGAAGTGAGAAATAGATAACTAGAGTGCAGCATAAAAAGGTTGTTTCGATGTTAGAGAAATATCATTCTCAGTTACAATAGTCAAACAGAATAGAACAGATTGTTGTAGCAAAATGTTCACATGACATCACAGTGCAAAACAAACATACAGACTCCCCATGCTGAGAGGTACACTGTGATGTGACGTGAACATTATGTTATAGCAGTTTGTCCTATTCTGTTTAACTATTATAACTGACGATAGTTGCAAATATTGAATGACGTTTCTGAGGTACAATCTGGTGTCGTTTTTGTTTTCCACTTGTTGCTTATAAGCTACACAGCTTCGATAATATGTGAAATATGCCAGTTTTACAGACTTTCCACAAAATTTACGGTCTTCGATTTGGTTTCATTTTGTCAGATTCAACAAAGCTTCTTTCAGAGAATGTTTCCACAAAATGGCGTCAGTGTTCTGGCAGGATGGAGGTGATTAAGGGGGAAACACAGTTTGCATGGGAACGATTACGACACTCAAAATGGGTCGCACGGAATGGAAAAAAGTAGAACTCACCACATCCACCCAACCTTTGCCGTGTTTTGATTCTTCATGCTGGATCTGAAAACAATACTTGTAATTAAAGAATTAACCTACACCATTCCACAACAATGACGTAAGCACACCTAGAGACACATCACCAGGAACATTTTCATAGACAACTTGCTTCACAGCTACCCCGAGTCAATTACGCTATAATTGTGAAAAAGTATTCCTTTATTATGGCAAAATATCAGTAAGATAACCGAACAGCATGTTTATGTATTATATAATGATCACCCCGCCAACAGAACCCCGCCAGGATCCATATCGACACATTAACAAGTGATCCTAACCCTCAACAGACTCACACAACAGACAAACACTTGCCTCAGTACATTCACCGGTGCTTGCATTACACAGCGTGAATATGGAATGGTTCTGAGCACGGTTCAACCACACCACAACTAGTTTGTCATCGTCCCGCCACGTCACAGCCGTGAAGTAATACTGTTGTCTGCAGGAACAATCACAGCACTTTCAGTACTTTCTGAGACTTGGTCAAAAACACAAAAATTATACCAAACCGTCTTATTACAATATTTATGAATAAAATTCTTTTATCCAAGTCTAATATTTTGTGGCCGTTTCTGTGTATCACGTGTTCTAATGAACAAAAGTAATATATTTTGTAATTATTATCAACAAAGTCAATATGTCTGTTTCATACTACCCCTTCAATAGAAAACTGAGAATTTCCACTAGAAATTTTCAGTGGCTGTTGTCTGGCTGCCATCTTCTTTGGTAGTGATTGTCACTAGGTGGAGCTCTTGACAAATTTATCATTTTTCTATTGGATGACTAAGTAAGAAACAGACTATAACACGTACACAGCATCCTGATAAAAGTTATTTACCGCTGAAGTCAATAAGAATTTGAATAACCCGTATGGGGTAAACGTGTCATATTCTGGCAGGTACTATTAACCTTCGCCAGCATCCTAAGGAAAAATTGGCACTGGACAAAGGAAGCCCGCTCACCGATTCTGGAAGGGTGACTGTAGTGGGGAGACTTCCACGTTGACCACACGGTCGGAAGTTTTGGTAACAATCATCAGTTTTACTGTAGGATTGTTGTTTGCATGGGGATCACCCGCCTGAAAACATAAGTACGTCCGGAGTTATTTTTAACAAAGTCACCAGGTGTTACGGCCCGTCCTAAAACAGCGCAGCACAACTCTTGTTCAAACGTATTTACCCACAATGCAACATGTGTGCCAAGCACTTGTCCTGCTTCTTCACAGGCAAACGTACTAGTCTCATATCCTAATTATTATGCAACATCATTGTAATGCAGACGAATTTGGGATTTACTGCACTTTGAGTCGCAATGTTGACACCAGGAAATTGACAAATATCAGCGCTGGATGAGCAATGTAATGTTCTTCCCTTGATCATTAACTGAAGAGTGGCTGACATTTTGATAAGTAGGTCAGACATACAATCCGCAAAAGAGGGACAAACCTGTTAAAGGGCAACACTTAATGATCCAGAACTGTTGAATAACACAATCTCCTCATACTTTTACCGCCAATACACCAACCGAGAAACAGAGAAGACTGATAGTAATAATACTGTCTGCACCCTTACATAATAGGCTGCCTTGACTTGTACTCATAAACGTCCAATCAGATTTTTTGTCTCAGTGATCTCAATACCACTGAAGAATTTTGTAGTGTTTGAACAGGAAATCACCTGATGCTATGTCTTGCTTTATGTGCACAGTAAAGTTTACACAAACTTAAACCAAAATAACAGCAAAATTGTCATTTTTTTATTTTAAGACACTCAATGTACTGTCAAGAGTGTTCACAATCTCTCACTGTACTGTCAAGAGTGTTCACAACCTCTCACTGTACTGTCAAGAGTGTTAACAACCTCTCACTGTACTGTCAAGAGTGTTCACAACCTCTCACTGTACTGTCAAGAGTGTTAACAACCTCTCACTGTACTGTCAAGAGTGTCAACAACAACTCACTGTACTGTCAAGAGTGTTCATAACCTCTCACTGTACTGTCAAGAGTGTTCACAACCTCTCAATGTGTTTGTTGACGATAGTCGTAGTATAAAAACTTTTCAAAGAATCAAGTAAAATTTTCTCATTTGCTCTTCATGAAAATTTTGATCCAATGAAATCCTACTGTGCTGCAAATTGGGTTCCAATTTGAATAACCTTTATCACACAAACAAGCTTTCAAAATAAGATCTCGATGGAGTAAGTCTTCATTAGACGGCTCGTTGTATATCTCCTGTTGATGTGACTGGAAATGGCAAGATAGATATACTGCTGCACATTGAATGATACCGAACTTTTGTTCATAAAAATCAAGCAGCAAAACACTGTAACTATAACACGGCTGATCAACTTACCGAGGGGTAGCGTACTCGCACCATTTGATCTTGCGACAAATCACCTGAACCGTACAATGGGAATTGGTACAGCGGAACATTTGTGTCATTGAACTGAGCGTAACAGAACCGCTTGCCTGTCCTCGACCACCAGAGGGCGCCATCAGAACTAAGAATCTCCTCTGAAAAGTATACAAATTGAGATTATTATTCAGTGAAGTTGGTTGGATATCAAATAATTGTGCACTAGATTTACACTGCTTCTCTACTTTTTTGCCATTGTCCCTACCAAGCTTCTTGCAAGAGCGAGATCAGGCAAAATCAAGCACGCAAAATGGCTGCAACTGAAATGATAGGTTGGCGAGGCAGAAATGTAGCATTGTGGGAAAACAGTTGCCATTGCATAAGCAAAGGTTTTTCGAGGCGCCCCTAGTGGTGAGTATGTGAATCAATCAACCTATAAATAATTCTAACACCTGATTTGTAACCTTTGTAACACAACTATGACCTTAAATTTTCTTTAAAGTAGTCCTTCAATGGACTTTAGTTTATCTACTTAGAAAGTATTTCGATGTCCAGACAGTTCCAACAACACTTAAGCAACATAAGAAAACATGACTAATCTCTCAAATGCCGTAAAGTCAAAGATACGTGAAGTAGTCTTCCCCCACCATATTACGTCATTGCCAGAACAGAGAACAAACAAAATGGCCGAAGTAGCAGTACTAGATACGGGTTTGAATAGAACGCCATAGAAGGATTCTCACGGTGATATAGACTTAAGTAAGTTAGTAAGCCTAACCGCTCATTACATTTGGCGAAGTATGACATTGATGTCTTGAAAGTGATGCTCACAACATATTGAAGCAACAAAATTCAAAGGTGTTTAACCTATAATCTCTCAGTAAGGATTGGTGACAGATTGAGTTCTGTTCCCAATTTCACAATAACATAGTTCACAACTACGCAGCAGGGACGTTACTGCTGCTCAATCTGATTGGTTGTTTCTGGACAGAGCCTCACCTTCGTACAGCCAATCAGGCACGCCGTTGAATATCATCCCTGGTACTCCGTCGCTGGTTACGGGATGACCGGTCTGTACGGGATCATGAGTGTGGTAGAGATTATTTTCATACACATACACCTGTAACACGAATGCCATATTTGAACTCTCAAAGCCAAACATCTGTGTATTTATCATATAACTATAATATCTAACCTCGTCAAATGAAAACACGTCGAAGCCGATAACAGGCTCAAAAATTGCTAGAGGTCAGCATCAGGAGAATGCGAGGTCAGCTAGAGGTCAACGCGGTGTGAATGAAAGAGCTGTATGCACAATTCCTTCAGGGTTTCAACTAAGTGGAATAGCATGGAATGTTCTGTCTCAGCAACAAGTCACGTAATAGGACAAGTAAAGTATGAGTGTAGGAGGTGTGGATGGGAGGATACATCTTGCATACGTAACACTAATAATAAGTAACGACTGAGCTGACTGGCACAATATCTCTAAACACAAGCAAGAGCCTATATAGTATTCAGATGGATACTGCTTACCTTTAAGAAAATAATTAAATTTAAGAAAACTGTGACCCCAGCAACTCACACGTCACGCAGTAACACAGATTACTTACCAATGAGTGGCCCTTGGGAGACCACCTGGCGAGCTGCAACAGTGTGTTGGCCTGAGACTCTATTGGCGTACCTGTAGGGTAGAGATTGGTCAGCCGTTTCTTGTCAACATCGTAAACCTTGTAGATGGCAAGCGTTGTGTGCCTGTATACCTACGGAAGGAAGGGTAACAGCGGTCACAACAGGGGGCACTGTAGACCAATAAATGGCAGATTAGGAAACACTCAAAATCAAATTCTACAAGCTTTCTACTTCAAAAAATCTACAATTTTTCTAAATCAAAATATAGTTTTCTAGATGTTTGTCAACAAGGTCCAACATAACTTTAAAACCTGTAAATAAGGAATATATGAATGACAATTTGGTTGCATAACACCTTGGATTTGCTCTTGGTACGTTCACACAACAATGTGTACTAGGAATAGGTTCTCTGTAACAAAATGCACCACCTTCACAACTGCTGCCAAATTGCACATGCATTTAAGTTGCGTTCACACAACAACCTGTACTGGGAACAGGTACTCTAAAACAAACTGCACCACCTTCGCAACTGGTGCCAAACTGCAAATGCATGTTAAGTTATTCCAGAACAACCTGTACTGTACTGAAACAAATTTTGTTGTGAAATTAACACTTGTTTTTACTATTATGTGAACAAGGTATCACTGCTAATGAATTAGAAAATTTACCTTTTGTATTTTGTGAGCAACCAAGACAAACTGTTTGTCTGGGGATACAACAAACCAGTCTGTGTCCAGCTGTCGCTGAAATACAATAATACAACAATAATACACCGTTGTATGCATGTAATGGCAAAAATCTGACTGTGCTTTGAGAACAAAATCGATTTCCATCTGAGTGATGCAACCACACATTACTACAACTTGAAGACACATCGATCATAGTCAAAATCATACTTTCATCCTCAGACAAAAATATACACAGCATTTCTGCATGAGGTTAATGGGTATCAGTCTACCCTTCTCAACATTTTATTGACAAAGACACTCCCCATTTAGCAGGGAAACTAGAACAACACATCTCAACTAGTTTTATGCATGACTGAATAACTGCAGACATATTTACAGGGCTGTTTCTTACCTTCTACCAGTCAGTGACAGTATTTGGTCTACTTATATTTTTACCCAGGATTAACTTACAAGATATGATTCATCCATGAGCTTCTTCTCTGTGCCATCAGTGGCGCTGTATGCGACGACATGTCCCTCTTTATTTCTGAAGGCAATTTCATCAGTGTCTGAAAGAACAACACGTGACATTCAGGTCAAAATAACCAAATAAACAATAAGACAAAAATAAGAAATACTCTGAGTAGCCGAAGTGTCCAGTTAAGACTTCTAGTGGGCTTAAGTTACAATATCAGAGAATTACGGATAATCCAGCAGAGACACGTAATCTTCCTGCCTCATGATCCGCGTACGGATCCTTCTCTCACGACTGGTACTTATTTTCTCGTGTAACACAATTCTTTTCCTGGGAGTAACACTCTATTCAATAAAAACAGTGCTTGCAAGAACTTTAATTTGTACGTTTGTTAGGCCAAAAACATGGAATGAATTACAGCCCATGAGAAAATATTACAACAAAAATAGCGCCACCTCGTGACACTGACAGGAGAGTTCATGTGGACGACAGGATAGATTAAAGAAACAATCTTAGAGTAACATGGATAAATTATTCAATGTTAAGTTTGACAGCACAAAGTAATGCCTTCAGATTAAAGCCTATTCCACTTAAAAATATACTATGTATCTTTAAGGGCATTTCAAAGATTAAAAACAAATTAGTACAGAGTGACTTGATAACTTCCACATTTACAATTCAAAAGAGTTATTAATTTAACTTCGTCAATGATTCGATTGATTTTCGTTTTACAACTTGATCAACAACTTTGAATAATCAGCGCCAATGTGCACTCAAACTAGCTCAAGTCCTCACCAAAAGGTGTCCCCACAGTCCACGTACCTGTAAACCACTGTGGGTCAAATACTTTCTCTAGATCTCTTGCTAGGAATATGTCATCAAACGAAAACTTTTCTCCATAGTATTTTTTCACCTTCTCTGTAAACAATTAATTAACACCAACTTGAACTATCTCACATGTACTGTTAACGATTCTCCACAACAGTGCTAATTAGGTTAAGCCAAAATCATCTGAACTCCAAACTGGAATAAATCAAATTATTAGCAGTGAATGTTCCAGATGAAGCAATCAATGAGCTCCATTCTGTCTACAGTGTTATCATAGGGAATTAGGAGTGATAGCTCTCTGTATTGAAGAACCAAAACACATGGTTCAGCCACTCAAAAACATGAATCAAACGGTTCCACTACAAAAAAATTAGCCTTTCTTTAGATTACAGGGGAGCGCAACCGTTTTTGATGTGACGTTTAGTAAAAAATACTTATCCTTGGTTACCGTGGAGATATTTTTTGTGTTAATTACCGTTCCCATGGAGACTATTTAGTAACCATAGGAACAATAGAATCTGACGTGGGCGGGCACAGCAAAAGATCAGATCTTAATTCTCCATTCCCTTCTGTGGAGCAAACACAATATCCTGCTGGAATAATGACTCCGGGATAATCATGGACATGTATTCTTAAAAATGGTAGCTGTCATTTTTAAAATTGCATACATGTGGGCTTCTTAAATTGCCCTTTAAAAAGCTCATTTCATGCACTGCAGGGTGTTCTCAATGAAACTGCCAGGTGCATTTTCACAGACCTCAAACACAGAAATAGAACACAAAAATCTCTGCCTTGCGTGAAGTTGCATAACAAACAAACAATAATGAGAGGTAGGACCTACTTGGGTTGACCAATATGGCCGCTGTAGTGATGAGGCCGCATACAATCAATATGACGACTAGAGCGATACAGATCCCGCGCCAGTTCCTCTCAGTAGGATTGCTTCCCACCAGCTCCTGAAAGCATAAACAATATATGCGTTATTACTATTATTATCATTATTATCATCATAATCAATCTCATTACCACAACTATAACTGTCATCATCATTATTAATATTATTATTACCATTATTAATATCCCTACAATTGTTATCCTCATCATATCAATGACATTGCCTTTGCTGATGCTACTATTATTTTTATAATTATTCTTTTTTATATTTATTATCATTATTGTTATTATTATCGTTTTGGGGGCAAGTGCCTTACTCAATGAACAGAGTTCCAGGAGGGCCCAAACAGGTATATATCAGCAACAGGAACAGGAAATATTACAGACAGTTGAAATGGATGTTTTGAGTTATCTACACCAAGTCCATTAAGAACCCCACCGGAGTGATAAATATAAAACAGGTGTGACTGACTTGATGAGGGTGAAGGTTGTGATGAGCTGCACCTGCTCACATGGTAATTACAGGTGACTGTTCTTAAAAATAGGAGAGTGGTTTCAGTATAACTTCACCCCACTGCACTGCAATGCATTACAGAGGAGAAACTGTTAAGGTTAGGGACAACCATATCAACAAGTCTGTACAGTTACCAAAATATCACACAGACTACAGATGTCAACTTGGTAAAGGTATATAATTCCGAAAGTAGGAAGCCTGTAGAACTTGACCTTTTTATCAGTCTATCATTAATTTGGTCACATGACCACCGTGTCTTTTTTGTAATTTCCGTGTCTTTTTTGTAAAATTACGGATGCTCAGTTCGTTAAGACAATTGCGGTTTACAAGGTAATGCCCCCCCCCCAGACATCTATAACTCCACAAGACTGTAGAGTTCAACATTAATGACAAATTGTGCTGGTAGTAATTCTCCTTTTGAATTCAACATGGCAATTAAGATGAACATGATTGCTACATTAAGTGCACCTATCACAATTAGGTCACTGATCACATGGTCGTTTTTACAACACAGTAGCTGTTGAACAGGCTGACGATAGAAACATACAGGCTAGTTCAGAATATTGCATTAGATGGTGGACACCCAAAGGTCTAGAGTACAGCTCTGAAGGCTGGTTGAGGAGTGGCTCCTCATTGAGCCGCAGCTGCCTGTTCCCCATTGTCCTCTACACATTTGCTTAAGTTTTAATAGGAAAATATTGCACTGGGAGAAGATTTACCAGTTATTTGCGTGAACTAAAAACCCGGAAATTTCATTAATAAATTACCATGGTTTGTTTACTCAATTGAAAGTACTTAGTATAATGTCAATGCTTGCCAACAGAGTGAGAAAAATAACAGTATTCTGAAGTCAGTAGGAATACTTGGAGACACTGACAGTAATTTTTCCCAGACACAGTTCAGGGATTTCAAAATCCATGAGAACACAGCTAATGCTTATAGTGCTACATGACATGATACAGCTCTTTAACTACTTAATGACTACAGACATTATGGCTCTAGCAATAAACACTAAGTATTAGTCCATGCCAGCTGAAGCAAACAACATAATTATCTTCACAAACACAGAAAATTCCCTCCTCCCCAACAAGAATATATCCAGGAATATAGAAAGTTTTTAGGGCACAGGTTTTATTATCCAATTCATAAGGAAAAACACGCTTTTGTCCAAATTTTATATTTTAGCAACTACTAAAGAAAGGAAAAGCAATTCAAAATAATAAAGACATCCAAATTATAGATTTGCGAAGCTGTCTCAAGGTTTCAACAAGTATTTCAGTATCATGGAACAAGTTATTATCCATAATCTTTGCAGAATGCTTTTTAGTTTTCGTTGAACCACCTTTCCAGCTTTATAGGTACCAGTTAAAGGAAGACATATGATAACTCAAAAAAGAGAACTGTTCATTTGTCAGTAGTATAAGTGGGGTGCTCATGTGACAAGTTCTGATCAGCATAACTGGTGCTGTAAACACTATCCCAGCAAGAGACAAGCTATATTTAGCAAGAATAATTAAATTGATCCCCTTACCAACTAGGAATCAATATGTGTTATGAACTGACATCTCTACATTACATACTCTCCACAGAGCACCATCCACAACTCATATAGATATTGATGAACGTCAGAAACACTTGGAAATAACTGATTAACTGACTATCGAAGGAAGACTTCATCAAATTTCTGTTTAGTTCACAAGAGGCAATTAGAAGGGGATTTTTTAATCCGCTAGATATCAGATATAAGCTATCTTACTATCTTGTTGCATAGCAACTGAAAAACCATGACCACGAGAGATCCCAAGTGCAAGAAAATTTCTAAACTTCATGGCAAATAAACATTCGTTATTAGCAGAGCCCGATAAAATCTCACTAATTTTCGACAAAAACATTATTTGCTAAAATTGCGCGGTTTTAAAGATTCAAGGTCTAGTAAAACTGTTGAGAATGGATATAATTCTTCAAAACAATGTCTGGTGGTTGCCATGGTACCGGACTCGGACAAAGAAAAGTAATGATACTACTTTATCGTGACGGCTAAAACGAGAGAATAAAATTTCACTCGTGTCCCTCCCATATTGTGCCTTCATGTGTAGATTTTATCATAAAGCGCTTTCAAAATAAAGTGCCATGTAGACATATTTGAGTCGCTTTCAACAAATACGCAAATTTTCAGGAGCAACATGTCAGAACACCTGGTGAGTTACCAGAAACCAAAGATTCTACGTGAAAGTCTTCTAGTTTATACCACAGCAATTTGTAATTATAGACCGTCAACGTGTGCAGCTAAATACAACGGAAGAAAGTGACATTATCTCATTTTAATTACTTAGATTACAAATCTAAATATCCCTGTAAATTAATCAGTTTTGACACCGTGATCAAACAGTGTCACTTAATCGTTTATGAATATGACCTTTAAATGTTAAGAAAATTTTCAACACCTGATAGAAGGATATTTACAGTACATATTAAAAGAATTGCCATTGGTGCTCACATATAAACCCTAACATGTTATACACTGTTTTCAAGACAGTCACCTTAAAAGCAGGGTTTACCATAAGACCACCATCATTTCCCCTATAAGACCCCGTCATTCCATATGTTCCTTGCATACAAGACCAAATATCAGTCTTGAAGTAGGATTTCATCCTGTTGGCGGCTAATAGATGAAAATCGAATTAGGCCTTTTAATCTCATAAAATCGGTCTCATAACATACCCTGCCACTTCAGTTAATATCGAGAACATAAGAACCAAGCAATTTCAGAGTTGGTCAACTGAGTAGTCGATAGTTTCTATCTTCTTAATCGTAACGCCAATACAATCGCACTGTGGTAAGGAATAGTTTTGGCTGATTTTATGCAACAAAAGAGTATAATTCGAATTTTAGATGGTTTAACGAGGTCAAATACAGTTGTAACTGTTGTCAAGGCAACCCCAACATATTGAGCTTTATTTTAGTTTTAACCACTAAACCACAGCATTTTATAGGCTCAACTACAAATTCATCATTTAATGTTACCACAATGAGTTTTATGTATATACTCACCCCCATAACTCCCTGAATCAAATCAAACACAATCGGGGATAGGACTCGTTACCAGTTTGCATTACAGGGCAAATATTCCTCAGCCAAATTATGCATGAAGAAGTCATTTTGCTCATAACACACACCATTCGCTTTCCACAAAAAATGCATTGTCAGCAAGCAGACCAAAACACCTGGACACGTCCTCACAGCGCAGCACAAGCCCCGCTACTGTTGAAGAATTCTAGGAATTCCACCATTTCAGCAGGCCAGGTGTGAATGTTCAAGAACCATAACATATACCTGAGAATACTAACAGAGAACACCGGTGCACTACACACAAGATTAATCGCCCGTGGTAATGAAGTCATCCTTAATTAAAATTACAAGGGATGGCTGCCAACTCTCAAGGCAATAACTGGAATGTCACTTAGCTAGAGCAAACTTTCCCTTGTACCAACACACTTGATTGACTATCAAATCTCCACTCATGAGGAATGACTTTTCACTGAAGGCGCTCCAGGTTACTAGGTTACGAAAATTTCCTTGCTTCATATGGTAACTGCCAACTAATTACATACTTTTCATGAACAAGGGAAGAGAGCAGTCAACTATAAATAAAGTGAGAAGACGCTTAGACTGAGGAAGTTAGTTTACAATTTTTTTAGATGCATCGCGTGACCGCTGACCACCAAATGTTACTCAGTTCCTTAAAATTACTTGAGAAATAAAGTTGTTAATTGGTCATGTTTTGGAGGCTGCCAAAACGGACTCGACCAAAAGGATTCGAAATCTAAATCGACAGTTTCCACCAATAACTCTTGACTAATGCCTTAGGCACACTTAGCAAAAGACTGCTAAGTGTACTTCACTGATACTCAAAAGTTCACAATTAAAAACTTTTATTACACAGTACTATAACATATACCTAGTACTAAAATTGTGAAACAGCTTGAATAAATACAAATTGACACCCTGCAATTTTATTACAAAAACATGCAGACGACAATGAACTTTTTACACCTTCTTTACAGAAATCTGTGTGTACTGGACTGTAGTGGTTTTCAAATTTGCTTAAATTTTATTATTGTTTATCATGCCAAAGACTTCCTTATTCGAGAATAGTTGAGCTTGCCTGGTATGTCTTGCAGAGACTCAAGTAATGTGTGATGGCTCTCACCCCAGAGCAGTTGTTGACAGATCATGTGATCATGTGATCCAATCAAACCATTTCATTTGGACACATTTGGAACACATGCAGTGATTGGCCAGTGATGTCATGAAATGTTACAGTAGACTAGAACATGTACCACCTCAGGTGATAGGTCGTAAGCCTTAAGCACCTGACTTTTATGTGAGAATAAGGAATAGTTACATTTTGGTTCACAGGAAAGGCCGATTTTCAAATTTACGATACAAATTTTAAAGAGGGGATAAGTGAACTTGCACTTTGATTTAATTAGTCACTAATCCTTATAACCAGTCTCGCCACGAGAATTTATTTCTAGAAATAAACCAGCAATCATAAGTGGTTTAACGTCAGGGTGGGTACGTTTCAATCCGCAATGCAGTATGGCTGCTAGGGCAAACACTGCACTATTTATTCTTACCAATTTCAAAACAAACAAAAGGCCAAGGTCATGAAACAGGTTTAGAAGAGCACATACGCCTGTACGGGTCATTAATTTGTAACTTTTAGGTACACTTTTGCATATTAAAATACGCATCATTATTTTTCATTTCAAGGTCTTATTCCTTTACTTTCTACGAGCGTACACAGCACGTGTAGCAGCTACTATATGTTGTATATCTTGACCTATAGAGGTCGCTAGCAGCTACTATAAAAGTGAATCAACTGAATACCTGCTCAGCTTCCAGCTTCTTTTTCTGAGCTGCTCTGACATTGACATCCCGTTTGAAATACTGTAGGTGACGACTGGGACGGGGAAACCAGTAAGATGGCCGCCGGAGAATATTCAGTGCCTCGACGGCAAACCCTTCCTCTTCCTCATGCCTAGTTTCCATGACGATTATTTTCACGCGATGACCAACTTGTATTGGAGGCCAGATCAGAGCTGGTATCGAGGCTATGTGTCACTCGGCGTAATGTCAGTAATTTCCACTAGACTCTACTAGAACTGACACCAAAAGCACACCACGAACACATTCTCGTACTACTTGTTCAAAAATAAGTGAACAATGCAGTTTTCAATAATTTCCATCACCTTCCTGCAGATATCTAAGGTACTAATCCCTAAGTGGTAACTATCCCTGAACGGTACTTATCCCTGAGGGGTACTTATCCAGGCAAAGCAGACTGGGACCACTAGTACCGTGTAATCTGTCAAACTATCATTTCCACAGCAGAAAGGCCGAGTGCCGGACAATTGAGAATATATACTCCACTACACATTCAATGGTAGCAGTGTGACGCAATTACATACTACACGCTTCCTCCGGAAGAGTAATTTTCCAGTTTTATGATTGCTTCTAGTAAGGAACTGTAAAAATGTGCAACACATTAAGAATAATACAAAAATAGCCCTCCAATCATAGGCAGCAGACCAGCGATTGATAGAACATGCCAGAAGATAGTTCATTAACTCTGAGATATCCAACCAGCCCTCAGCTGCTCAGTCTCTTGAAACATCCAGTATCCATCTTGCTTTCCAAGTTGAGCTTGTAAAATCTATGTTCAGGGCTCTCAAGAAGACACCAAGAACACAAGATGAGGGAGAAGACAATGTCAAGACAAGCCTGAGTGGATTCAGGTTGCTCAGTGATGTTATCTGGCTGGCCTTCTTCACAACAGATCAAGTGTTGTTGAATGCTGGCAAGCAAGCTGTTAACAGATGGTTGGGTGCACATTGGCAGACATCACAGTTGCAGGGAAAATCAGCGTACTTGAAACAATAAATCACCAGCAGCTCTCAGAAGTCAATTTGCATGCCAACTGTATCAGATATTAGAAGAGATCCAAGGCTAAGTACGTAACAGCATTATCTCCGAGGGCCGCTGCAAACCACAGAACAAGGAGAATATGCGAGCCTGCAGATAGATGAACCCATCACGAGTAATCAATGGACGCAAACTGAATTTGACTGCAGATCGTATGGTGCTACATCCTGAAATGAACAACTGAATCTCTCGAGCCAGACGAGTTCAGAGATTTCTGCTGGATTGGTAATTTCCGAGTCAATCAATCCAATAAAGTAAGAATCTCTTTGAATGGAAATCGAATTGAAAATCTTGTCAGTAAATACTGTAGGGCTTTACAAACCACCTTGTTAAAGTCGCATTAAAGAAGAGATTTCCATTGAACTGCTACCCACATTTTCCGGAGTGTAATTGAAAAGCAGAGCCCTCATAGCCAATGAGCCACAATATCAGCACACCAGGATAATATGGGCGCACATTTGTTTGAACAACACATGCCTCCTATATTCCTACAGCGCTACTGTTTACTTCTCACACAGTGACCAAACTTAACCCCTTAGCGAAAGTTCAGGTAGGTAGGTAGCCTTTTCCAATTAAAAAAAACATTTTTCCCAGAAAATCAGTTCTTTCACCAGATGAGCTCCATCTGTTGGTTTTGAGCTGATACGATACCAACACATTAAAGCCGGGAGCACAAAGATGCCATATTTAAGACCAGAAAAAGACCCGTCCACGCTCACCGTCCACGCTCAGCTCATGAATACAACAGCTAACTCAAGAGCTGAAACCGCAAATGGAATTCAACACAAAATCAATGCAAAAGCACACCAACCAATGAAACAACACGGCCGAAGCAAGAATAACAAATCAACCCCAACACCGAAATCTGAGACCATGAAAGTTAATCACAGACTCACAAATGAATAGAAAACAGAACATGAATGAATGTAGTCACAAGAGGGCAACTCCCTTGTGTCTGCATCTTTTAGTCAATTTCCAGCCCACCACACAGTGTTAGCTCTCCATGGTGCATGGCTTCATGTTACATGTTTATGTTGTATTAATACTTCAGCAGTCTCTTGTGGTATTTAGGCTACTGTAAATATCCAAAAGCATGATAGGGGCACTTAATATTAAAATAGATATTGTTAGATATAATAAGTAAGTAAGCAGCAATCTCAAGGCTCTATCTCCATGGTAACGCTATAGTAATTACACAACAAAACGTTGAAAGTACATTAGTCAAAATTCATTTCATTCATCGTTTTGGGCAAAGTATTGCAAATCATAAAATGTTTGCTTTTAAAGACATTTACATTAACTCCTCAGCATTCACATTATGTCTACACTAACCACAGCCAGCAGTATAGGCAACAAAACCCCCTGTACAGGTGACTGAATACCTGAACACAGCTCGGCTAAAAATACCTGCCTGATATTAATGCAAATATTCATATACTGTGTTGTTGATTTAAATCACAGAGCATATAATCTAATAAGACTGAACACTGGGCGATATATGTCCCTCTGTCAAAAGTTATTGCCTTCAAAGATCTTCACTGTAAGTGCACCCTTAGACTGGATTTTTATCTCAGCACAAATTTGCCAGCCCTAATCAAATAAAACTGGTTTGCGCAGAGAAACCTTTAATGTACCAATAAACTACCAGGGTTGGCGTATTTAAACGGCTAACGTAAACAACTATTGAGGTGCAAAAAATAGCGTGGGACTATTTTCTCACCTGGACTGAATACACACAACTGACAATGTGTAATGAGGGATAAGCTGAAGGTAAATAGCATCTCATGGGTTTTATTGCAGCTGAAACAGTTCCTGTATGAGAGCAGTCTTCTGTGAAGGTTATGTAGGCGCTCATCTATAAGTCAGTGCGTTCAGCCATGCATGTAGAATTACAAGTGAACGTATGTTTTGCAGGCAGAAAGCATGCAAATAATTTTTATTTTAAGCCAATCTGTCACAAATTGAGGTTTTTTAGATAAATTTAGCAAAAATGAAACATAGTAACAGCAAGATGTACAGCATGTTTGATAGAAATGTTCAAGATAAAATCTCAAAAACACTGTTACAGTTTTCTGAGTCATTATTTTGTTTTTGTTTAATGCAAATTGTGATTTTTTCCATAACAAAAATAAATTAAAGTCATATTTTTGAAAGCCTTTCTATAGCAAAAGTAGATCAGTTTAAAAACAATTCCTAATGGAGTTTTGGAGACAAGTGCATTAAGTAAATTCTCTGAATGTTTCATTTGAATTTTGTTTAATGTAATTGGTGGATGAGAGAGAGCACTCTTCAACACTATCACCAACAGGGTGAGGGGTCACATGTCGGTGGACGCTGGACCCATGATTCGAGATTTTTGCCAGTGATGCATGATCCACTGATTGTACAATGAGAGGTGATTGTTTTGGAGCTCACACTAATTCTGTGATGATAATCATGGGGTTGGTCAACATCACCAGTTCACAATCCCTAGGTCAGTGACTTGTGTTTATAAATACTTGACCACACTCCATGAAGCCTATCTGGATACAGAGGGACCAGCTGTACACAACATTTATGCAGGGCTACATACAACAAAGAGCCCATCACCAACAGACATCAGGAAGACCTTCAACAAACATATCCACTAAAGTTCACGACCTCTCAGGTCGTGAACTTTTAACCAAGTTCCTTCAACTGTATTTGAAAACTCTCACACATAAATGTCACATTCTACAAACTAAATTGCATGTAAGGTAGCAAATGGATAAACAGGGCTGAACACCATGAGCTTAACTTTGCCCAAGCAAAAATGTTTAGTGAATTTAACAGGAGATAGCATCACAATTTAGTCACCAAATGACAACAAGAAGAAATATAGGCACAAGATGGCCGACACGGTGTACAATTTTTGGTAGAACCTGTCCTCATATTCCGGTGGCGGGATGAGTTTCACTTTCAATTAAGTCTCTACAGGAGGAGATATTTTGAGCAACTTTTAGGATAAAATGAAGGAAAATCCTCGCAAGAACAAAAAAGTAACTTTAACTTTGCAAGTAGTTCTCAAAGGTTTTTCTTTGGCGGTTAAGGTTATGTAAGGACCCTTGAAAAAAGTCTAAATCTGGCAAAATTTGGAAATCATAATTCAGAAATTTCTGAGAGAATTTATATGAAAGTTAATGCTTTATGCACTATTCTCCAAAATGCTGTTAGCGATTGTTTTAAACAGCTCCACTTCTGCATAAGCGCTAACAAAAAATAGTCAAAAGATGCATAAAATGAAGTCAAAATGAAGAATTACAAAACTGTAACCTTTTTGATTAATTCATTTTGAACATTTATATGAAACGCAATTTGAATACAGTATTGTTACAATTGTTTAGCTGTGAAAGTGACTCTCTTTTTTGCTACGTTTCAAAGAAAAAACACGATCACGTGACTCAAATAATGGGAGATTAGTACAAATTTGAAACTGAAATTCTTCAAGCTTTCTTCTACAAGGCAAAATACTTTTACGAAGTTAAAATCCATGGTCTAGCAGATCTTTGGCTAACTACGGTACATGGACATGTCCGTATTTAACTAAGGTCCTATACACACTATAAGTGGCAACTTATCCCACAACTTCAAACCCAGCAACACAAGACACTGGGAGTGTAGAATATGGCTGCCCATACAGCTGACCAACAACGCAGCGACAATAATTTTTTAATGACAACAGATAGATATCAAATATCCGAGACTACGTACTACATGGAAGCAAAACCAGCACAGACATTGCCCCAATGAACCTTTGCTGGCTTTGTCCGCCACCAATGGAAACCTGGCTTCATCATCCTTCATGTTCATCATCCTTCTTGACCAGTTAAACACAAAGACCACTTTCAAAGTTACAGATGGATGTGCAAGGAGGTGTTTACCCTTTCTTGAATTTATATAAACTGTAGCTTGACAGTCAACAGTCACATCAGGTCATTTAGGATCACCAGACCATGACCAATGTAATGAAGCACACCTCCAGGACCAGACAGGGGCACCTCAAATTGACCATAATTTTGCAGACATTCATCATTGAAAGATAAAATGTGTTGTCCAGACCAGTAGTTACACCATGGCAACTTGTCTTTGGTCAGCTACCTATACAGGTATCTGTCACAGTTAACTGTCACTTTTCCATCAACACCTTTGTTCCCAGTGAGGAGACATAGCTCCTGGACTTAGTAGCCATGGCAACTGCTCCCAAAATAGGACATTGGCTCAGAGTTGTGGCAGTTCTGATGCAACCCATATACTCAAAGGAGCGTGTGAACCAATTGCGCCATCTGGTGTTTAATCCCAAGAACTGGGAAAAGGAGTGGCGAGGGGTCAATGGCGAGGGGAGCTGCACAAGGTACGTTTGGATCTACCAGATTGTTCATATTAGGAGACCAACAACCAAATTAACCGGCAGACGTGCTTTATAAAAATTGCATTTTGATAAAGATTATGAAGTAGACAATTCACTTCAATACCTGTGTGACTATTGCCAACTGGGCATTCCATGTACATGGTTCAAGAATATTCTTCACGTAATGACGTCATATGCATAACAAGCAACCAACAGTCCTTTTGTACCAGAGCTGTCTTATGAGCCATGACTTCTATTGAACAGACATCTATTGCACAGACATCTATAGAACAGACATCTATTGCGCAGACATCTATTGCACAGACTTCTACTGCAGACTTCTATTGTACAGACATCTATTCCCACAGACATCTATTGCACAGACATCTACTGCACAGACATCTACTGCACAGACACCTATTGCACAGACTTCCATTGCACAGACTTCTACCACAGCGAGTTCTATCACTAAGACTCCTATTGCACAGACTTCTATCACACTGTCTTGTACCATGCAGTCAGTCGTGTCATACAGACTTTCTATCACAAAAACCTCTATATCACAGACTTCTATCTCACAGACTTGTTACATAGACCACTGAAACCCCTATCTCACAGACGACTATTACATACATCTCTACCTATCCGAGACTTCTTTTACATAGACCTCTCTCACAGACTTCTATTAGAAACAGTTCTCTATCTTTTTCAGACTTCTATAGGCCCTTTCATATTGACTTCGGTCTGAGCGGAGTATCGACGTAAACAGCGCAGTTTACTGGACCGTTCATACTGGCTTCGGTAGTTAATAAACATCGAAGTAAACGGTAGGTGACGCTATTGTCATCAAAGTCATCGCAAGGTAGCGCGGCACGCTAAGATTTTTTGCAATGTGACAATTTGGGAACATTCACATGAGCTAAATGACATTAAACTTATTTTTAAATCGATTGGTTATTATTAGAGCAAAATATAAGCAACTATTAAGTGACAGCACTACACTGTAACTGTTGACAATAACAGTGGCACCTGGCGATAACTTCGTTTGGACCCGCATGCTGCGCTATTAAATCCACCTGTTAACTGCGATGTTAACTGGAGCTGTTAACTGCGATTCAAGACTGGAGTTAAGCATTCATACCGACCGCAACTCCCCAAACCATCGACGCGTCCACGTTAGTATGAAAGACCCTAATTACACAGATCTCTATCTCTCACACTTCTATCACAGGAGCTTCTATCTCAAGACTTCTATCACACGTGCCTCTATCTCAAAGACTCTTCTATTATATTTACATAACGCAATAGCATCATTTGTAAACCAAAGAAACTTCATTTAAGAGTAGCAGGGGTATTCCTGGAATGTGCTTTCGTGCAATTAGCGCATAAAAAAATAAAAGGACACAAATGCATTGCAGCAGTGCGCCCCCTGGTGCATCTTATAAAACACATTACTCTTCCAAAACTGCAATATTCTAGTCAACTTACAGCCAGTAGAGTAAAACACGACTGTTCTTATTTCAATTGCCCTTGAGGTTTCTGTTTCATAGGTTATCACTTTAATTACATTAAGTCTGCTGGGCACAACTTTTTGAAAAAGGCACATTTTCATCATCATGTGCGCCCAAAGGGCACAGGATCAAACCTGGTCAGGAATATTCCTGGAGTAGGTTATATAGAGCCACAACTGACGCACCGGTACAAAACACCAAGATTTAAACAAATTAATAAGTTCAATTAACAAATAGTACAAACAGCAATTAGTTGTGGATTATGTAATAACTTTCTAATATTCCTTGATGAGACGTTCATTGTTAAACCCAATGAACCTCGTTTAGATTACGACAAGTTTTCCTAAACAAATCAATACTAAATAAATATTAATAATTGGAGCCAGGGCAGTGAGGATTAATTAGTCAATCACAGCAACCAAGACCAATTCTCATTGGCATTGCTCAAGGCAAACAACTGACTACTGTTTGTGAGGAGTGGAAAACCCCTGCTGGAAACCACAAACAGTGTACATAGCTATGATCTATGTAGATGTATTTAGACCATGCCAAGGGAAAATGTTTAGGGAATCCTAACAGTGATTTTTCACTAATGTCGCACACAAATAATAGCAAAAATTGTAATTTTCCATTTTTCTAAAGCTGATAACTTCAACAGCAAATAATGGAAAATTTACAAAAAGTTGTTTTATGACATCCTCGCAGTACTGGCAGTCACAAACTAAAATGGTCTTCATCTTCATTTTTGTGAAGAAATTTGACAAAATATAATTTGACAATATTGCGGCCATATTGCATGTTAAATAAGAGAAAAATTAGCGTACATAGCATGCGCAATTATGTCCAGTCTCTGTCCACGGCCTTCAAGACTGGAGATAAGTGACCCATGATGAGAACTATAATTGAACCATTCTTTTCAATAACTATCTGTCTATCATCAAATGAGATGAAAATGACACAGTATCATCATTAGTAACTTGCGTCCATTCATCAACCAGAAGTACGCTTTCAGTAGATACAAGAATCAACAGCACCAAAGAGATAGAAATCGATGTCATGCGAATTGATGACTCCTCACAAAATAGGAAGCTTTTGACATGTAACTTTTTAGCTCTAAAAGAGTACTAAAGTGACTTGCGTTAATACAATTTCAAATTCAGGTGTCTGTATCATGAGAGTGACTTAAGACATTCTGACAATCCCACATCACAGTTACTGAAAAAGGTTTAGCCAAGCCTGAGCACATCACAGTTTGGAAATAATTTGAAGCAATTATTTCAGTAACTACCAGTTTGTGTATATTCTCAGAGACTTTGCACTTTTGACCCACGACATTTAGTTATTTTTCAGAAATAGTTGTGTGCAATACAAGACTAATTTCTGACTTGGGTATTACGTCACTTTTTTTAAACAGGCCTCAGACTGAAAGTGAAATTCTATTCCGACAAAATTTAAAAAAAGGAAAAAAGGGAATTTTTACTAAATCACTAGCAGAGTTTGTATCCTAGCACTTGTCACCAAACGTAAGAAGAAAGTCTGGACATTTTATCATTTATGCAGTGACATTTATTTCCGCCATTATTCTTTATCCAAAGAACTCTTAGATGTTATCTTTTTGAAACAGCTGTATAGTTGCGAACTATTCCGCTTTCAAAAACTTTGTCTCGCCGCCATCAGAATCTCTTGCCTTCTGACAAAAGTGACAAAACAATTTACATACTGACACTGTTGTTAATGTGCTGCAATACGTTTTCATACATTTGCATGATTTTCTATCTATCTCTTCTGCGCTGTTCCATTTCACAGCATGGAGTTCTTGGGTGCTGCAGTGAACATGCCCCCCTCCCTTGAACATGTCCCCCTCCCTTAAACATGTCCCCCTCCCTTGAACATGTCCCCCTTCATTGAAAATGTCCCCTCCCTTGAACATGTCCCCCTCCCTTGAACATGTCCCCCTCCCTTGAACATGTCCCCCTCCCTTGAACATGAACCCCTCCCTTGCAGTATAGCTTAGATCTAGAAATTCTGCTGTTTTATTTCGGAAGGTTGTCAACTATGAAGTTGTTCTCTCCAACACCTTAGCAACAAGGGCGCTGGCAAAGTTTATCTGAGCAAAACCTTTGTGAAATGCTAATTGAAAGTTATATATAATCTCCAACTTTGAACTCATCAAAATACACATTTTCTGATAAAAGTCCCACAATTCTCCAAATGTTTCTCACAAAAATAATTGTCAAAATTGCTATTTTCCATTTTCAAAGACTGATTACTTTCCTAGAAAAAGTGGAAACTTCACCAAATGACGCTTCATGACGTTTTATGACATCTGCCCAGTACAAACTATGGTATCAACAGACTAAAATATTTTTAATCCTATTTTTGAGACGAAATTTGGCCAAATGGATTTTCACTTATTCGCCACACTGTGAAGAATAACTGAAAGCTGAGTATAATATATTCAGAGCATAATGTCATTTAGCAACCTTCTACTGAATAAATAAATATTAAGTACTCTTGATTTTATGAGATGATAATGAATAAGGGCCACAGAAAATCTTTTAGGGACTATCAACTACCAGCAGCAGGTAATCTTGAAATAAACAATCTACACAAACCATCAGTACAGTCAAAGTAACATTTAGTCTCCCTCTTGACGTATAAAGTATATATACGGTAGTTCCGAAACCGCCCATCTTTAACTTAAAAAGATGCAAACCAAACTTAAGTGCCACTTTAACTTAAGAGATGTTTATACGTGAACCAAAATTTAATGCCTCCTTCATTTAAAAAAATTCTGGAAACTTAATTTTATTGACCCATTAACTTTAAAGTATATACAAACCGAACTTAGTGTTCATTTAATTTTAAAAAATACAAACCAAATTTATGGACAACTCAACTTAAAATACATACCAACCAAATTTAAGCACCCTTTATCCTAAAAAATATGCAAACCAATATTAAGCCCCCCATAACTTAAAAATATGCAAACCAAACTTAAGTACCCCTTAAACTTAAGTACCCCTTAATTTAAAAGCATAACCAAACCAAACTTTAGTCATGTCCAGTAAGTTGTAACTGTTGTTGAATTATGAAGCAGAAGTCTACAGTGAAAACACCTACTTGACTTTTCAAGCTGAAGTGGCTGACATTACTACGCGTGCTCTTACGGGAGCCTGATCTCTGCAATCCAGCCATTAGAGTAGAGGCAAGAAATACGACAGATGTCTTCCACTGTACATCAGTCCCTGGATGAAGCCAAACACCAACTAACTTGACAGTATTAGTGAAGCACCGTCTACAATCAATACCAGTCCTTTCTTTCAGAATTACCTGAACACGGTACAACGTATAAGAAGTGTCAAATCATATCCGTATGTTGCATCTCCTTATGGTGCTTCTCCGACAGTGAGAGGAGCGCACAAAACAGGGAGAAGGTTGAGTAAATGTCAGACATGTGCTAAAAAGTAGCACAGATGAGCATGGGTGAACATGACTAGTGTAGGAACAACATAAAGATCTTCACAGCTTGAACTATAGAGTAACCACACCCTTTAAAGGCGCTTAAACTACGCAGCGAAAATCATGAGGTAAATTTTTCGCAATCAACAGTAGACACAATGTAAGTCTAGTCAGTGAAATCCAGCACAGTTCGGAAGCTGGGTAGACAGAGTTGTGCAGTAATAAGCCATCAAGAGTGATGTTGATGAACAATCTGGTAGCGAATCAATCAAACAGAGGCTGATCTCTCAATGTCCGCAACACATCATGATTAATATAGTTCAGTTCAATACAATTTGCAGTCAGCAGTGCGTAAGACTTCTGTAAGAATACAAATTGTTTGGCCTGCAAAAGATGAGCCAACAGCTGGTAACAGTACCACTGCCTGGGGCGGCCTTTCAGTACAGGGGGCTTTGAACCGTGACGTGACGTGAGGGAATTCCTCCTTTTTAATTACCCACCATGCACAGTTTGCAGCCAATGACAAAACCCCCCTACATATGGCCTACTATCTTGTTGGATAGAACAACAGCATCCAACAGATTGACATATGTTGGATAGAACAACAGCATCCAACAGATTGACATATGCTACTGTTTTTGTTGTCTATTGTGCCACTTAGCCAAAATCAAGAACATATAGCTTTATCTTGCAACTACGCCTACGGCAAACATTGGAATACAAGATAAATAATTATTACTGCTATATATGTTCCCAGATTAATGCGAAACACTCAAACTTTCTCCAAAAGTTGTCAGGTGAAAGCCAAACCATGTTAGCAACGAATTAAAAGTGCTTGTTGTTGAGAACTTTGAAAACTGGAAATTCCACTCCGACACCACACTTTGTCCTCTAAACTGAAGAAAATTGAACCGCAATTGAAAATAGGTACTAGTGAAATATGTATGCTACCTTGGCAAAAGCTATGCATGAGTGCATTGGACAGGGTTACTTTGCAAACCCTGACCAACTATGACCAATGTGATCAAACATGCACACATGAAGCAACCTGCAGTTTATTGTGAACAGACAAAATATTTACTAACTCTGAAAATTAAACTATTTAATTCTATCAAACACCTGCAATTGGATGTAAAACGAGAAAACAACAGAGAAAAGCATGATCATTTTACAAGAAACTGAAGAATGTTTTAAAGTATCAGAAACCGTTTTGTTTTCATTGGTGTCCTTGAAAACAAAACGAACAAATGGAGGCAAAACAGTGCAGAAATGCCTCGCGAGAATTCCGTTTCCTACCCAAAAATTAACTATGACTGCAGCGTAAAGTAGCGTTATCATTCCCAATTTAAAAGCAATTTGCAGATCTGCAGTTCAATGTTTTCTCATCGAAATTATCATGTACAATAAGCTACCGAAACCTCTAGGGCTTTGGCAGATAATTTATCAGGACAAAAAATAAATAGTAACACCAAGTAATGTAGTTAAGAACACGTTAAGGCAGTACTTCGAATTTGAAGAAATTCTTTTACAAACTGGTCTATTTGTTAAGTGGTACTTTATTTTCGATAGCAAAAAAAAACAAACAACACATAACACTGTCTAGAAACTGTATGGAAATATTAACAACATTTGTTAACAACACATGGAGTTAAAACAGCGCACAAAGCCAGCAACTCAAACAACCCGCACAGAAAATGACGCATAAATATACAGAATACAGTCAAGTCTCACCAAATATGATTACAATATGGCTCATAAAAGATAAGTAACAACGAATAAATGCTTTATCATTTATAAAGATCTATGCCATAGCTAACAATAGGCAAATGATTCCGAGCAACTGTGGCCATTCGCAATGTAAAAAGTGTTAAAAAATGAAAAATTACTCATTTTAGCAAGCATTAGCGAGATTTTACAGTAGTTTGTCAAGCTCACACAAGACTTCACAAACTGGCATAGAAACGGCAATAATTGATAATGCCATCATTGAAAATAATAATGTATGATCACCCAGATGAAAAGATAAAGAACGACATAGGGGTAAAAATAAAATTGACAATCAGCGAATTATGAATGCACTGACCTAGTGATAAACGAAGGTGTCAAACTGCCATAATACTCGACATTTAGAAGCACATTCTTAACATTGGCTGCTTCAATGTATCTGAAAGCATTAAATAATGCATTATACTTTTTCTATGATGTGCAGAAGATTAGTTTCCAGGAAAGTACTTTATTCTATCGAACGGAAAGAAGTTAGGGATCAGGTATGTGTGACAACTGAGTAGTCACATCAGCGTGTGATCAACAGTATTGTTTGCAAGACATACTATCAGAAAATTAAATCAATAATGACCACAGACAGCAAGACACAAATGAAGAAAGAAAATTTCTAATGTGTCAGAGTAGAGTATGCAGTTCACATTTCAATCCGCGCGTATACAGCTTTCAGCACTAAATTATCATGCACAAACAAAAAAAATTCAATTCCTTCTCATGAAATTGTCTTAAGAGAAAATCAACACGTACTTTTTTCTTTTTTTAAACTAAATTAACTTTGCTTCATTAAAGTTGAAAAACCATTCCCTTACAACAAAGCAACGACCTGAATAGAGATCTTTCTCTTGCACATTCAATGAAGGAACTACTGGCGACACTCTGTGAGCAAAGTAGAAACACACAGAGACATCTATTGAGGAAGATCTGAACTGTCACACTACAACACAGAATCCACATAAAGACTGACAAAAGTGAAAAAACATGAACAAAAACAGGACCAAAAAGACATCAGTTAACAGGATAGTGAACCCACCTGCGAATGTTACACGACTTAACTTATGCTAGGCTACGCCCACAGACATTTAATTCACTCCTAGCAAACATTTTTATTATTAATTACGTCATTATAATGAGTTAATTAGTACAATCTCTCAATTATTGCGTTAGTTTTCGATTAAGTCACTGTTAAGGTAATGAGCAAAACTGTTCTTTTCAGTCGCCTTTACCTCTGGTGGTCGGAGGTGTTATCTACTTTTCTGTGACTTAAAATCAACCACATCTTGGAAAAAAAGGGCCAGCAAATAAACCAGTGTTTACGTAATTCTCTATAAAATTTATTGCGCAAAATCTTCCTTACTACCTTAAAAATTCGTCAAAATTGCATTTTGCGACCAATTTCAGGCACAAGCGTACAACCTGGAGGAGAATATACCAACAGCAACACAAACACAAACACAAGATTCAGCCTGAACCAACAAGCACACTTCTGCAGTTGCCAAAGTCAATTTTGCAAGACTGTATAAATAAAAGCCTAGTTGAATTATGATATCCATAAGATATTCAAACAGCTGATGAATGTTTGACAAGCTGGTCACAAGTCAATACTGATGCTCCAGTTAGTGTCAAGGGACGGCTAATAGATGGTGGATATATACTTCAGCATGAGAATCTACACACGGTTCGGTGATCAACAGCACTCCATCCATGACGAGAACCAGAGCGACTGCACTTCAAGATTACAGCGCATGGCCTATTCCAAGACAACTTTGTTTTCCAGTATAACTACGAGCCGTAATAAACTCCAAAATGCTATCACAGTAACAAGACAAAATGTTAAAATTCAAGAAACACATAAAAAATTAATGGTTGATTTCTTGAGTTTACATAAGACCTTGATGATAGGTCTCTGTATATAGCCGAATGTCTACAAAACTAGAGGCCTTGAACCCAGACATTCAGTTGTCATTTTTATGGAATCATACTTTAAAGTAATTTTTTACGTGTCAATGTAGCGCTTAACACAACTTATAATTATTTTGCTATTGCCATATTCGGGCAAAATGGAGAGAAAATAGGTTATTTGCATTTGTACAACCAGCACCTCAATCATTATGGGTAGCTATGTCAACAAACTACTGATAGTGAGGGTAGTTGTTTCTCTAAACAAAGTCTGGCATGCAAACATCAAAGAAAATGAATTTAAGAAACAATGACTAAAGAAGACTATACTTTGAACTCAAGCACCACTATGTGGCCTGCATTCACTATAAACATGAAGTTCCATGTTAACTACAGTTGCAATAGTCCTTGCTCAGATTATCAATGATTTCTATGTCCAAGGCATACTGACAGTTCGTCATCGCTTAAGGCCCGCCCCCCTAAGTTGCCAGTCACAGCTGGTTTACTAGTTGATGTAGGCAAGCAATATGGCCGCCAGGGGCCGGGGATTCAAGGTGACTGTAGCCGACTTCAATTCAAACAAAAAAGACACGATGATGCTGAGTGAGCAAATACGCCAGCGAAGACAGGCGGAGATTTTAACAGTGAAAATGTGGCTTTAAATGACACCTAGTAATGACACTTTACTTTATAACATGCATGGTAAAAATGTGAACAATTAACGCCATTCATAATAATTCCTCGTTCTTAATTTGTTTTTGAAATTCTGTCGAGACAGCTAATCAAGAGGCTATTCCGTTAAAGGTTTTTTCCGTTAAAGTTTATTCCGCACTTAATATCCCTTGAAATTTATGACTAACAGTAACTGTAGAAGTACCAGCTTGCATCTTGTTTCTCATTTTTATAGACGATTTCACTTAATGGCGTGTTTAAATGTGATAGTAATTTGTGAATCTGTCATGTGCACTTTCTTATCTGGCAGGCGGCAGCACATTTCATACATTAGTTGCTATGACCGCCCACCCCACTCCTGACATTTAGTGAAACGATGTCATGGGGTTTGTCATTTATTGGGGCTTGTCTGTTAGCGTTTGAGAGCAGCCAATTAACAAAAGGGATACAATACAAAAAAGCTAATGTTCGCCAGAAACGTTCCTACGTTACACGTGTCAAATAGGCATTTTGCCCACGGTGTATACCATTTCAGTCTCGGTGACAATCAATCGCATCATACAAGCGATTAATCATTTAGATGTCAGCTGAATTATTAACACCAGCATGCACCCAATCAGTAGCATATGATGATATTAGCACTAGACACAGTTGACTTGTTATTCAATGCATGGCAGACACACTATTCTGTGCAACCGTTATCTAAATGATACTGATAGAGGCACACGGAAACATCCTGCTCGCTAGGTGGCACTCATGGCAATCAAGATCGGAAAACAGTTTGTCCACACGAAGGCATTGTGGGGTGTTATGGTCCTTTGTGATAACGCAAATGAATATATTTCTATTAAGACTGGCATCATACTAGCTCCACCTAGTGGAACTTGAGTCAGCCATTGTGTAAACTGAAGCATAGCACTACCCAGTACTAGAAGAAAAATTCTCCAATTTGGCACAAAATAAAAAGCTAAAATTACGACTTTTGGCTTTTTCAACTCTTCTAACATACTGCAGCAGAAACTACAATGAAATCTGTTCAAAAGCAATGTTTTGGTGACAGTACAAACATAATTCTAAAATCAAAGTAAATCTTTAAAGGAAAGTTATTTGCTGAGAACTTTGACAAAATGAAATTCCACTTTTTTACAAAATCGTGTCCTAAATCAACCATTTTTTACCCTCCGTAATCAAGTTTCAGGGGAGATAATAAAAAGTGAGAAGAAAAATGACTCTCGCTTATTGATAAAAAGCTGAATTTTCATGGAACATATGCATGGACAAAAATTTTGGCGAGATTACGCAAGCAAATGTAAGACACACCCAATGACATGAAAAAAAACACATGATCACATTGGCTTTGCTATGCCAAGATTTTACACTCCAGAAAGAGCCTCTGAAGTATTCTGGCTACTTCACACCTGTTCTAACCTTCAACTGCATGTCCCACCGCACATGTATTTATCACAGCCGTCTGACAATTCCCGTCCACCTGAATACATTCTGTTCGTGATGCAGTACAAAGTAAAAAAGCCCGGTTAATGTTCTATCAATATCCAAACTCAAAAGTAAGGCATTTCCTCGAGAATCAGAGCCCAGACAAGTTACGAGGCACTGAGTTATTGTCGCATTTGATTAAAATTAATCGAAATCAACTTCTAATAGAATGGTTTCCATTACATTCACTTCACCATCATCAATATCAACATAACCATCATTATCGTCACTGACCTGAATTACACAGCCATACATTTACTGGAATTACCGAGTGGATATAACCTCCCTCATATCCCCCCTGAGGTGTGAAACTCGCCAATAGGGGGTGGTAATCGCTCTATTAATCCAATGTACAAAACCGTACAAATTACCATTAATACAAACATACAGTGCGCAAATTATTTGCTAATTCAAATTGTTACACACCAGTGGACAGAATCTTAATTGAGGAGTACGATACAAACTACGAACAGAATTTTACAAGAGGTTTGGAAAAGCATTCTCATCTGATAAACCCTTGAAGTCAAAAGCTTAAATTCTAGGAGGTTTATTTTGTCATTACCATTAAACCTAAATCACCTAAGCATGTTCTAGCATTTTAACCTTGTTTATATACACTGGTTAATTAAGCAGAGACTGTTTGCTCAAGGCATCTTCAAGTAGAGGTGATTATTCAACCAAACTTGAAGAGAAACTGCCATCAGGTATCTGTCACTTACTGTGTCTACCGTAGATCAAGAGTATTACAGTAAAATGTTGTCTTGCACAAATAACATCGTAAACACGTCCACGGTTAAAAAATACTTCAGTTTGGGAATGAGAATAACTATTTTGCACAAAGTTGGAATTTGCACCAAGTTTTAAATATAGGAAGTATTGGATGTACCAAATTTAAGAAAAAAAAATACTGTCAACGATCATTCACCTCAACAGTGCACACTGTGGGTAGGCCCGAAAACATTGAGTTGGGGGTTATCTTCAATATTTTATGAACTGCCAAGTCTATTTTCTGTGTCCGTTGACAAATACAAAACACAGTGTCCCCAATTTGAGAAATATCCTCAACACAAAAATCGCCCAAGTTCCAATCTTCAGAACCAACAAAATTCAGTTTCGACATTGAATTCAGTGTCTGAAACTTTAGAGAGTGCCCAAAGTGTGGAATATTTTCAAGTTTGAGCTATTTTTCAACACCAAATTATCCCATTCTTTCGTGAACAATGATTGCTGGCAACAACCATTCACGCCTCGCCATTTACCAATTTGCAAATGGTAGTGTAAACAGATAGAGTACTGGCTTTTAAAATCAATAAATATGGGAAACCCGATTATTTATTCACCTTGATAATTAAGACACAGTATATCCAGGCACATACATACGGATAAAACGCGCTCACCAGTTTGACACCCATTATTCAGTGGAGAAAACTGGTTCTCAAAATGCGGGCACGTTATATCTGTCATTTCCCAAACATACTCACAGCCAAACCCAAGGTGAGGGTGCTTATCACAAGAGCCTTGAAAAGGAAACAATTACTTTCGTGGTCGGAAAAACACATTTTCATGATTATTGATGGGTTGGATACAGACTTTGTAAAGTTACTAGCTTTGGTAAGAGCAATAAAAAAAACAAAATTTGTTGTTTCGTGATTTAATTAGAAATCAGGGATCCTGGAATTGGCTTCTAGCCATTCGGAAGATTTAATTGTAACTGAGGCTGGTGACCTTCTCAGTTATGTAGGATATTTATACTGGAGGACTAGCCACATTAGATTTTAGTTCTACTAGCAAACTGCTGGGCTGCAACCACTCCGAAGCCTGGGTCTGATCTCAACACAATTTGTTTTTGATATTATTTGTTAGCCGAGATATTCACTTCTCAGTCACACACATGCGCACGCTGCCCTCTTGTGGCTAAATTTGACCAAGTTCAACCAAGGCCAAGGTTCAATACCAATTTAAAATAGTTTTAGTAATCATTGTAGTTCTATAAGCTGAATCACTATGTTAAAAATGCATGAAGATTTCATATGTTGTGTAACCTTAAATTCCACCGAATGTTGTTTGGTGAAAGCTGTGCTCCAAACTGTGACAACCAACGTGTAAATTTTCCTTAAAAGTTACTATAGTCGGGAATCGGACATTTCTGAAATGTGATGTTCCGGGGTTACCCAAATGTGGACATTTTTAATCCTAAATAACCAGTGGACTATCAACTATGTAAGAAGATTTAAAAGTACCAATAGAGGTGACCTCTCAAATCTTTTGCTAGAGTATTCCATCAGAGCCAACTGCTACTGAAACAAAGCACAGTTTGAACGAACACTAAAGAGCATATTGCAATTGCAAAACTTAAGGGGCAGGAACAAACGCATCAAAAAGGATGACCTTGGGAATGACCTTGAAAATTCGACTCAAGGATTAGAGCAGCCACATATGTTGATGACTCAAGAGCATATATGGTTAAAACAAGTGAGAGTAGAATCAATACATCGACAAGTCCATGGAAACACGCCATGTGCTAGGGACAAGCGTTCAATAGGCTACTCAAGTGAACATGGCTCAACCACGTCGTGCAATTAGTTGAGTTAATTTGGGTTACATTTCTACAGAACAAAAATATTTGCAATCGAAGAATTCAGCTGTATCACAATATTTCTCTTCACCATTCAGTCAGTGTTTACTTAACAAGAAACAATACCGAGGCAAATATTTAGAACTTGAAAAAAGTTTCACCATTAGTCCATACTCTGACCAAGCCAATACTTCATTTCCTGCTGCCAATTGAGGAATAGATGTCTAGTCATGTTACACGTACTTTAAAATGTGACAACTTCAAACACTGACATCACTTAAATGGTTCTGTAATTACTTAAAGTACAACCGAATTAAAAAATAAATCACTTGGATTAATGTTAAAAGGATACCAAACCCAACATTCCCATCTAATTCCCTGAAACAAAATAATGCTCTATAACCCTCGGCAACCCTCAAAAGATTGGAGGAAAATTTGAGAACTTCTTTCGATGTCCGCTAAACGGGAAAGCGTAACCTACACTTTTAGCAAATTACAGCTGTCGGGGAAGACCTCCCCTCAACAACCATACTATCCAATCTGTGACACTGGGCGGTTTTAGTGGATTCCTGTTTCTATCTTTCAAGATTGACGCCAATGATGCATAAGCAGATGATGAAGGATTGGCTGAAATCATCAAAACAGGGTTTAGTATCCCTTTAATAACTGACACAATGAATTTCTTAAGTACCAGTTGCTAGGTAGTTGATGTTACTGAGTCTAGTTGAGGAATGTAATTTAAAAATCTTCAAAAAATACTTCAAGTAAATGACACTGTGACGTAAATAACCCAATGGCAGTGTTTGAAAGTCCACATTGCTTGGTTTAGTCAAATGACATTGGACTGTTACAAGTGATTGTTAAAATGGCATCCAAAAAATGACACAATTTAGCATGTTTCATACAACTGCAACAGCGAGCGGCTTGGGCAGTGAAGACAACACAATCGCTCTTAAACCTTATAATAACAATTCGTTATTATCTTATCGTGACACAATACGAGATAACGAGATAACGTAATAAGTTACTGTGGTTTTAGAATTTGATGATTGTATCTCATAAAGTTAATTTAATGATTTTATCTTTTAAAAAGTGTTAATTAATGGCTACCAAGGTGTCTGTAGTTTATCAAATAATAAACTTCAACATTTCATAACACCAAATTGACACTGAGTGTGTAAGTAGGCCTAATTGTTCAAGGCTTAGTGCTACACTACCGTACGTGTGCCTGGTTCAGACTAGATTTCATTAAAAGAGCTCAGAATTTCTACCAAATGCATTTAATCCACAAGTAAATCACAACAACAGTCCAATTGCATTTGAACTTTCTACAAATGACTTTATTATTGATGAGTTAAACCATATTGCATGTGATATCAACATAAAAAGAAACAGTTCAGGTGTACAGCTGGTAAGACCTTAATCTTTCCCACCTGGCATTCCTGATAGGATTGACGGTGTATAAATTATTAGTCACAGTAGCACATCCCGTACCTTCCCACAAGAAATAAAAAGTTTAACCTCATTGACCACGTTCACAAATTGCCAAGTGAAAATGGGGTGGATTGTGTTTTACAAAATTTCTATTTCTAAAACCAGCACTAAACTGGCATTAAGCTTGTGTATTTAGCTGTCAAAAAATCATGTTTTGTTTAGACCACTTGCCGTTATGAAATTAGTCTCAAATTGCTCCCGAGTCCAAAAAAGTGACTTTTGGGCTTGAAAAGGACAAGCTGTTTGTTATTTCCTCAGACTAAGCTCATAAAATTCATGTCACGGGTGACCAGTCGGCCAGAATCTATTTTAGGGTTTCATTCCCGTTACTAATGACATCTTTTTGAACTTGTGCAGAGATCCGATCATGATAGCTGAACATTAAGTACTCGGCCAGTTTCATCAAACCTTCTTCAATAGATTTGTATAAAAACTGTTGGCGTCATCAATTCTGCTTATCGTCAACACTGATCTAACTTCTTTCTGTGTTGAGCGACTGGCAGCTTTGAACATAAGGGGTGACTGTACCAATAACACACTTACAGAAATTAATTGCAATGTCGTAGACTGAGCTTCGTGATATTTTAACTGTTTGGTTTCTAAAAATGAGTTCGCTTCATCAAAAGTTAAATTAAGTTCATTTTCTCTCAAAGAAATAATGGAATAGAATGAAATGATAAAACAAGTATATCAACATTGTCAGCCATATTATAAGCCTGCAATGGCAAATTAATTGGAAAAGAAATAATTTGATCAAGAGGTTGATCCTTAAATCAACACTAAGTGAGCTAGACACATCAAAAACAAATCAAAACTCTTTGATTAGATTAAAACGCCCTACAGGCAATAAGTTGCCTACAGTCTATAGCAAAACTGCTGGTGGGAGATCGAATAAATCGAGTCTGTAGCCCGACTACGTCTACAAAGTTACAAATTGACCAAGACTCAAAACTGGCAATTCGCCTAACGAAATTTTGCGCATACAGTGTTGATGTGATGAGCGGGCAAAATCAAAATCAAAATGCTTAGTCCCGATGCGATACAGAAACGGGCAACTAATGAATGAGACATGCGCATGGTTGGTTGCAGGCAACATATACGCCTGCTAAAACTTACTGTCGATTCAGACCCTTCGCGACTTTCTAAATCGTCCTTGTCTGAAGCCATGTCGCAGTCCAAAGATTGCTTCAAACAAACTAGCACATGGCATACCAAAATGTTTCACAAAACAACATCCAGATCACACATCGGTCAGCTTTTTGGTATCACACTCCATTTATGGCGAGACTCGTTATCATTATCCAATAAGAACTAAGTACTCATTCTGACTTCTAAAATTTCGCACAGTCGATGCGAACAAAACTAAACATATGACATCTAATTTACTCTGCTTATAGATTTTTAACAGAAGCAAACACAAAAAACAAATAGGCCGAATATTCGCAAAAACTATCGTTAACATGCTAGTTTAATAAATCAATGCTTAGTGCAATGCTTACTGCGCTACCTATTGTTTGTCTTCAATACTAAATATAGCCTAAGACGAAACTATTGTCAACAGCCGCTAACCTCACCTGTCGGAGTGTTAATTTCGTTTTTAAGAAATTCCTATTTTCATTTCCTAAACACAAATAAGGTTATAATTTAAGTTATGATTCACAGGAATTTTATAAACAAATAGTCTTTTCTCGTCTATTTGTATACCCGCCACTCCCACGTGTGTTGCAAATTTTTAATGTACTTTATACTCAAGTGATGTATAGGTGCATGCGCCTAAGAGAAGGCGGTTATCCCTAAACTGAGTATTTATTTATTTATTTAAACTTCTTTAAAAGACCCCTTCAGTGTATACACTAATTTTCAAGTGGGACCAGTCAGAAATAATTACATGAAATAAAATACAGACAGCTATGTACAATTAGATCGAAAAGCTAATAAAGTGAATTAGTTTAAAATTAGTAAAATTTGTTAAATAAATAAAATAAAATAGAGTGAAATAGTAATGAGCTGAGGTCCACAGTAACGAACCACGCACAAAGTCCCAGTAATTCTGTTTGAAGACGTGGACATTTGTCGCGTTCGCGACGGCAATCCCCAGCCCGTTGTAAGCGACAGCACCTCTTTTGCCTCAGTTGTTTTTTGGTTTAACTGGTACCAGGAAGCCAGAAACACTCGCTATAGAACAAGATGACACAAAATTCCTAATTGGAGGTTACGTCATTCCGAAAATAGGACTTGGTGCAGTTTATGGGTTTAAAATGCGCATATACGATAGTAACAAGTGCATGAATCTCACATTGGCTTGTAGTTCCAAATGCCACTGTGTTCTCGTTATTACCTAGAATTGAAACTAGTTGCATAATTTACGACTTCTGGCGGACTCGTACCGATTCGGAGGCTGACATCAACCTGTGCAAGTCACCAGATGGCGAGACTGGCTTGACCACCATAACACACACAAGTTGTTAGGAAGTTAATGATTCCAGAAAATTAATGAGCTTGGTTCGAAGAAATACAGAATTGTCAATTCTTCACCAGCCAAGAAATCGTTATTAATCCAAATAATACGGGTAGCTTGGCATAATTATTTTCTGATTGAGAAAGCAGCGCGGGGGGTTATTGCACTACCTATTCCAGTGCGAACATTATCCGACTTTAGCCTGAACTCGGCAAGACAGTCGGAAGTTTTTTCAAAAGAGGTTAAGAGCTTTCTCAAAAATCACTGTCTACAAGTAAGAACTCATAATCGCGGCGAAATATCGAGAGCATTGTTAAAGAGTCGGCATCAGTGCGTTACCGTTTTGGGGCTTAGCGTTAGCCTAATACGCCTACCAACATTTGAAGTTCCGTTGAAATTTTTCGGATAGATCGTCATTGTATGTGGCATTTTCTCCCATGAACCTCAATAACAGTTTCCAATGCAATCTTTTCACTGCAGCTTAGTCCACAATCTAAGATGCTGGATAGGAGGTCGCTTATCGCTACTTTACATTGACGTTAGATGGCGACACATGCGTGAATCTGAGGATGAGCTTCTGAAACCGGCTGTTGTTGCTTCCTCGGGGAAGATCAATATTGGCTGTAATCGATGCTGCATATTCATAGGGTTCTAAACGCAAGGGCTACAAAGTTGTGCATTCTCACGTAATGTCGATTTTCCTAAAAATCAGCAGTAGATGCTGCTCGTTACTGTTTCCATAGATGCGCCTGAGTGGTACTGCCTTGGGACGGGAGTAGGCCTAACTTGAAAAATCGGCTAAATCCCAATACACGAAAAATAGTTCACATGTAGATTACAAATTCTAAACATACCGAATAAACATTTTTTAATAAAATTGCAATTTACAATTTCACATGTCTTTGTTGGAGCTTTTTTCCGAAAGACGGCTGGAATGAAGGCCTACGCAGGTTCAGTGGCGGGGCTCTCTAATGCGGGTGCCTGAGTATTTTGCCTTCTCGGTATAATTTCGAGTGAGTTATTTGATCAATTGCGTTCTCGTTTTAGTTGTTAGTTGGGGGAGGGACCGGGGTGCAGGCAGTCCTGTCACGATTGCTATCGCATGGTACTGTCTCGGGTACCCGTGCGGCGAAGCCAAGGCGCAATTTTACAATAGAGAACCGGAGAACTGAAAAAACGGATTACAAAGCACCGCACTGACCACTAGCCACATGCATGAGCTAACAATACTCGTTTTATTCAAAGAGGAAAATTTTCAGAACACAGAACAGCGATACCTTAACGCTGTGATAAAGATTAGTGCATTTACCCTATATATATATTCCTCCCTCAAAATAGATCTTCTATAATAAGGCCAACCAATGCTTTCCATACGCTAATGACGTAAACACGACAGTTAATCCAAACAACGTATACTACAATATCCAACACAAAATAAAAGAGACATAGTTAAATGTATGTGCGTGGAATATCACTATCTATAACTAGATTTAAATACTGAATAGTAAGTCTGAAATTTTCAAATATTCTCGTACAGGAAATCGGTAACATGATTTCGGGATCGAGTATCGACTCCAACACAGTCATCAGCAAATCGACATTTTACCGACTACAAAACTATATGCTGTGTAACTGTATTTAAAAAGACATGGTGTAGGTTCGATAACTGGCCTGCATCCGGCCAAGGAACAAATCGGGTATTTAGGGCCTACGTGGCCTAACATTTCAGGCTAGGAAGATACCCGAGCTGTTCTGGATGTTAAATGTAAAGCATTCGGAACACCTCGAGCAGTTTCGTGGCTTCATATTTCCTTTAGTTACGTTGTCTGCGCATGTGCGGACATCAGTCATCGCGTTATGTGACTTTCTAACTGGACACAATGTTTGGTAATATGACTGAAGCTCGCACCGGTGCAGATAACACTTACTTTCGAGGGCAATTTGAGATTACAAAAATTCTCGAGGTGTTTCGGATGACTTGGTAGATCCCAGCACGCCTTAGGGAGATATCGTCATGTGCAACGTATTACAAGCAAAGCACGAAACCCAGGCTAGGCAGTGCTTGTGTCAGCGTAGCTCAGCCCGGGTTATCGGTTATCGTGGGACCGTGAACATCATCACCATTTTTTTACCAAAACAGATTCAAACGCTTTGCACTTACCAATATGACTCAATTTTACCGGTCATTGAAACACAGCACGTCTTTGATATCAGATAAAAGACACGAGAGTAGATTATTTGAAAATGTCATGGCGACACATTCGGCATGCCATTAAATCTAATCCACTCTAATACTCGATGCAAGTGTTAATGAATAGAGCATTGGCTTCTGACTATATTAGCTTCCTCAGAGAAGCTAGAAGCGGCAGGAGCCAGTTTTGGCGGTGGGAAATTAGCTGCGAGGACCCGCTAGCAGTTAACGTAACAACTTTGTTCCACTTAACTGTTCCCTGCGGCTAATGCGCTCTCTAAACAATCTTCAGCAAACTAATTGAACTCGTAATCTCACGCAATTCTGCGTTGAGGATCGTTGAAGTGAACTCAGTGCAACGAAAAGCCGACTCATGGGTCACCGTGAGGTAAACTATTAGAAGGAGTGGCAAAAAAATCAGTTGCATTATGTAGTTACCAAAAGAAAAGTAACTGCCGCCAGGTTTTAGCTCGGACTAAAAAACCCCGCTCCGGAGGTGAATCAGTGGTCCGAGGTTTTAGTGAGTTGTTCTTAGAACGAGTTTGACTGACAAGTATCAGCTACGGGACACGTTTTAATAGAGCGTTCACTGACTAATTAACGCGCAGGGCGCAATATCTCATAAACAATTTAGGCAACACGAGGTAAGTGTTGGTCTGGTAATATCCATACATCCGAGGGAATAAACATGCAGCAGTTGTAGTAGGTATTGGTTCTTGAGATATCTACCATTGATATTAGTGAAAACACCCATGAGACATCAATGCTAAGGCTAATCTTGAAATGTTCACCACCTTATCGATCTTGTAGATCTTTTGAACATTTGCCCAGAACAGCATCAATTCACTACACTATCAACTGTATAGAATTGATTTCCAGAATCGATAGCACCGAGAACTTGATCTTGTAAATAATACATTTACAGTACATAAAAACTGGTGTTAAATTCGTAAAATTGAAAACCAATAAATAGTGCAGTTATAAAAATAAATTGAAGTTTCATTGCGATAAACACCACTTATTCAAAGATGGCGCCTACAGTGAAGCACCCATAATGCAATTCGTTGCCAGTATCGCGTACGAGGCTTACCTCCATGCGACGGAAAGTGTCGTCAACTGTTTTGGTTCGAAGGAGCACGGGATCGGAGACTTTGATTTTCTTCCCTTCCACAAGCACCGAAACTTGCTTTGACAGTGTCTTGCTGTCGCGGCTGCCCATCATGGGCGAGTCGTGCCTGTTAATATTGTTGGCGAGATTCGCAGCAACTCCGGCAGCCATGTTAAACCTTAGAAATTACTCCACGTCGTGTTGTATAACAATTATTGTACGATATTTAACTCATAAATCAAGAGATTAGTATCGTGTCTCTTGACTGCCTATATTCATGGAGGTCAACAATGAAGATTAACACGTAATTGAAATAAGGCTTTGCTCAGCGAAGCCTCTCGAGAACTAACGGACAGTTTAATAATTGCAGAAGACAATTAATCACTCTTACTTGGCGAAGTGCATAATATACAGTAAACGCGGCATGAAAATCTTGGCTATCTGTTGTCACTGCGTGTCAGAAGTTGTTTAACTTATCACAGATGTGATTCTAGCTTTTTGATGTTTCTCTCCTGTTCGTCACAATCACTATAATACCTCAAAAGCACTCTTCGGAAGACTTGGATAAATTCAGTGAATGACAAGAAATACATCCCATTAACTTTCTAAAAATGGCTTGTTCAAATTGGCTTTCCGAAAGTAATAACTCTGTGAAAATCCTTTCAATAGAAGGTGTAAGCCTAAACGAAGGAAACAGTAGGCCTACCACCACTTGGAAGACGTCAACAACCACGACACCTGACGGAAAGTATATGGAAGACGTTCCCGAAATGCACTATTTCAACCGATGAAGCCGCTTAGTGATTGAAATGGTCTTGAAGGTATGAAGACAAGCAGGATAGTACAGAAGGAAGATAGCCACACTGCAATAACCTTTAACGTCCGGTGAGAGTCAACACTTCGATCAGACCTGCTTATTATTCATCGCAGTACCTCAGAGTCCGAGTTGGAGATGTCTTCACGTATTGTTACAGTCTGTACGTGGACCCATGACAAGTGGAAACTGTACAATTTCGATGATCGAAAATAAACACTGGACCAGCTGCGGAATGTGTTAATCCTCTTTGCAGCATGAACGGCAATCTACGGGCCAGTTTTCGATTAAAGGAAGCGTTTGTACCCGTGTTTCTCCATGAACCATGTGCGGCAGGCCCTCTCCAAACTACGGCCTTCTCCTCATTTGGGGGTGTCACTCAGTGTCAGCAGCTAAGCAATTTATAGGTGGCATAAAACGTAAGCGTATTATTCGAGTTCTACTATTTCAATTACCTATAATTTGCACCAGGAGTTACTGCACGAGATGTCGCCGTCATGGTCGCAGTGACTGTTCGGTAATGAAGGAGGTTAACTTGAAATCAAAACAATCGCAGTCAGAGGACTCGGTCAAATTTCCTTTCCTCAATGAGGTGAGACAAGTGCACGAAAATCTTCGAAAAAGTTACCATTCCAGTTGCTCACTACGAAACGAAGCTCTTTGAGCAAGTTCCATGAAGTCGATAACTTGCCCCCTGTTAATTCGGCCTCACTGACCGCGCACGACCAGAACGCTTAAGTTGTACAATTTACACCTGTTTTGACTTTGCCAAACCTGGTAGCGCTTGATCGATATAACAGAGTCTCCTCAAGTTGCGTGGACGAGCCAATTACAATCGAACTGCTCCGAGAAGTGGTCAATGGCGTCTTACAGGCCTACCTATTAAACGTCTTTTAACGCGTTCCCAGTGGATCCTCTTTTGTATATTACAAGCGCCGAGTAACCTGGTTTTCCTCAACGGAAACCAGCGACGACTCTGGAGACGATTTGTTTAATTAGGAACTGTAAACGATTCCGCTGTTCATGAATAGGCAAAAGAACTGGAGCGAGTTCCTGGATTCTTGCACAAGTTTAACTTCACTTTCTTGGCCAGGCAGCAAATGCAGTCGCAATAAACCCGAGACAGTCGGACAGCACCAGATACGCGCCTCCTGTTCTAATCAACATGTCCCGGGCCTTACTCAGTAGAGAACACTAAAACACCCGGCTTCAAGCTCGACGCCGGAGTCCCATTGCTCAAATAACGAGAACACAAAAGCCTTATAGATTATCGAAATGTGGCGATCAACCAATCGGGTTACAATGTTATTCCGCTGCCGCAATGTTACCGTACAACTATACGCCAATGTTTGTTAGAACTCTAAAAAAGCACACTTTCAGTTACAAAATAGGTCTCTAGTAAATGTGATTTGTTCGCAGTATAAAACCATAATGGTTCACAACTAACAATATCTTCATTAATCAACGTTTACTTCACAATAGGTCATATGTTATGCCCTATAGCTGTGAATGCCTTATAAAAGCAACAGTCTACAAGCGATATAAGTTCCATGAGAGTCACTATCAATTCGCGATTGGCGATTCTTAGGATATATCGTCTTTTGTATATTGTCGGCGAATTGAATACACTACCAGCGCTTACAAGTCCGACTATTTTCATAACCAACAATCAACTTCTAAGCTTGAATGTAAGCCAGGGGCCGAGTGTTTGTGTACCGTGTTTAGAACAGAAATTCTAAGGCTTTAAAAATGAAAAGCTGCCACGAGATCCCACGAGTACAAGAATGGCTAAACCTTCGCTAATGCGATCAAGCGGTTACTTATGTTTCGTTCAATAGAAGTCACTGTAATAGAATGTTTTAATGGCACTTACCCGCCTTAAGTGGAAGAAATGCTCACCTATACGGCTTTGCTTATTGTTTGTCAACCAAAGCTTGTAAAAATACATTAGCGGTGATTAAACACTAATTCCCCAGAACAATATAAGTTTCTAATAAGAAAGCAGGAATCGATTGAGAAAAGCTCAGCTAGAAAAAGCAGTATACAACAAAATGTATAAATAGGTTCAAAGAGCAATTACAGGGCAAAAACATTATTTTCTCGAAAATAAACTTTTAAAAAAGTGCACAGAGCATTGTTCACATTGTTTTGGGTTTATTATGCGAAAGCCACAAACATTCGAGTAGTGAAATGTAGCAAGTGAACACTTCTTGCAGTCGCAATAGAGCTCGCTGGTGATATTTTAGACTTATCAACGGTTTTATTCATATTTTATCTTACTGTGAATTTGGATAACTTTGACCTGTTGGCGTAGCACTCAACATAACCTTACATGGAAACTTGAAAATTCAGGACCTCGTTTTAATAAAATATATTCAAATCGACCAAGTGAACCCCAAAATTTTCACTTCCAAAGAAAACGTTTAGACTCCTGCATGCAACATACCAGTTCCCGCGAGACAGAGTAATTGAATTTTACATATACGCAGGAAAACACGAGGTGGCGCAGCAGGCTTCTTCAGAACTGACGTAAATGAATTTGTTCGTGTACTGAATCTAAATCGCTGCGAAACATTTTTACATTTTCATTCACACGAAGAATAGTTAACAGTACCATTTCAACGTCACAACGCGAGAAAGTGTGCAATGAGCTTTTTCACGCGGGTCCAACGTTGATTCAGCAGGTACGTGGAAGCAACGTAATTAACTTGATTATATTTGTTACGCGACTCCATAAGACATGTTGTTGCTTCATTAATACCGATCGACACCACCGCCAATACTAGTCACGCCAACAGTGTCAAGGAGTAAATCCTCAAAGCTGTCTTTATGCTTGCAGATATCTCGCAAATTTGAAGTAATTTTCATTTTTCCTCCTAACCATTGTTGATTGGAGAGGGTTACTGAACATTATTCTGTATGAAACATTTTGATGATCAGACAAAAAGTAGTACAGTTGCTTCTGGTCTGAGCCCGACTCGTTTTGATACCTGCACCTCACCCCTAGCACCAGGTGGCGCTGGATAAAAAGAAAAAAGAAGGACCAACTTCAGTCGGTGTCAGGAGACGCTGAGGGTACAAAAATGATTCTGACTCATTACAGTTGGCGTCACCTTACTGTTTCCGTTTAAAAAATATGAACTATTAACAATATCGCAATTATCTGGGTTATCTGGGTGCAGAGCCGACGTCATAACATGCTGGGCACACCCAATGTGCTCTGTCCTCCACCTCAGAAGCTCACGCAGAACACCTTAAAAAGTCACAACCAGTTCAGGTAGTTTTGGCCTTAAAGACTTAGACACGGTGTAGTGTCCCTTTAACGTTAGCTACGTTCAATCGTGTCTTCCTTGATAAATCATTTCGTAAAAGCAGTAATTTTAGTGTCCCCCAGTCAGTTTTTGCTTTACAAAAGCAAGGAGACATAAATCCACGAGCTTTTTTAAGCAATTAACTAAACCACAATATAGAAATTGTTGCAGACAGATGGCGTTGTTAGCCATTTGGCAGTGAAATATAATTATTTTTAAATTGCTTTGTGTCGAACAAGAAACACATTCACAATTTGCCATATAGAAATTGGAAATTTAATTGATATGTTGAGATAATCATTAATAAACATCGAAAATGTTAAGTGGCACATATCTAGTAATTTTACTGGGATATCATAACTCCATGATATCATAACTCCGTAATATCATAATTCCGTAATATCATAACTCCGTAATATTTACTTGTTTTGTTGTAGTTATGAACAGTACTATCTGCACCACTCAAGTTACTTTTCTTAAGATCACGCGGGCATCCTACAGCGGACATACGAATTTAAGGTTCCCCTACGGACTCGACTGATTAAAACATGGAAAAACGTGTCACCAACATGCCGTTTGTAGCGTAGCGCGAACAGTTTCCTTTCGGAAATCGTGGTTGCATTACCCGTTAGATCTTAGATCCGCAGTGAGTTCACTCAGGAGGCTTGTTCATTAATAGGCTGTAACAAGGCTTGGATTTAAAACGAAAAACAACCGTGACAGGCTGCTTTGAGATTATGAAGTTTTCATATTTTTTCAACATCTTATTTTTAATGGAGGATATTTTACTGTTATTCCATTATTAAAAATGGTGGTTTTCGTAAAACAAGCAAGCAAACCTGCATAGAGCCTCGTCCAGTTGAAATAGCAACGGGGAAGCATAAAACACACAACTAGTGAAATCCTACGCAAAAACAAAACAAAATCCCAGTTATATCGTTGACGCACTCAAGTTTCGTCAGCAGCGATATCGGCTTTACAATAACATTATTCGAAAACATTGGAAAGGTGCGAATCCGACAGAAGTCAGACACTTATTTGTTAATTAGCCATGTCCCTGCAGAGCTAACTTAATACATTATTTCAGCAAAAGGACTTTTGTTTCCCCAAAACTTCAGGTTCAGATTGGTGGCCAAATCACCCTCGCCATCAGTGTTTGAAGCCTGTGCTACTGGTTTTACTGTGAGCCTGGTTTGTGTACACGAGTGTCGAGTTCTTACAAAATATGTAGGCAGCTTGCTGTTCCAAACATGAACAAACAGTGGAGGGTTGAGCAGATACACACTAACACAGAACGGACTGCTTGTCCTGATATTGACGTCATCTCTAGATCAACAAGATCTTATTAATGAATAGCGACACTGTTACCACGCGAGGCTTCCCGTGTAACTCGCGCGCCACGCGACAATCGGGACTGTCTGGTCATAAGTTATCATAGCGCCGAATAAGCTGGATGGTCTTGTTAAATTATAACGGGTCATAGAACCCGCAGGGCTAGTTAAGTTTAGAGGCAATGTTTCGTAACGTCTACTTCACGATTACTACGTTGGGCTCGGCAACTATGTAGGACTGCAGAATAATAGCAAGTCATCGACTCGAACATATTTCCTCCCAGAACGTCAATGGACATGTTAGAAATCGCTTTTTGGTAACCGGTGACAACTGGGAAGCTAAATGAAATCTGATTCAATTCACTAGCGCCATCTATAGTTCCAGTAGGGGTGCAAGTTCGCTCTCTTGATTCTACATCGATCGTTAATTCTACATGTCTTATCATGTAACACTTCAATTTCATGATGACGACGAGCAGCAGCTATGTTACGATACAAGTGCAACACACCCAATCGTGAGGTTAATTATAAATCTTCCCACATTTCTTGTCGGGTTGTGTTGATCATTTTAGTCTTATTGTCACGGTCATCAAACTGTGCACACCACACGGCCCTTTAACAAGAGTTTTGGGAAATCATCGCCGTGGATTTTACAGCTACGTTTCACATTGACGGGTCACCTGGTTAAAAGTTTAAATTCGACGAACTGGCGGCCTTTAACACATCTTGTTAACACAAGTGACTTAAGTGAATTTATACAATAGTTACCTTTATCTACAACTACCATTGAAGGATCTGCTTGATGAGCGATAAAATGAACAATTCGAAAAGATAATCTAACCTGAGTCTCCATATAAATGTCTTTAACTCGTCTTCGGGACTTCGGTATCGATATAGGCCCTACACAGAAACGCGGAAGTCCAGCAATGCTTCTAATTTCAAGCGTTGGTCAGCTTTTCGTTCGCCGAGGCTTTCATGCACGGACATTCATTCGTTTCAGTGGCCAACCCCTTTTAACGGAGCCGAACAGATCTACCGTAATCAATGTTTTGAGCACAAGTGCAGACTAACAACTAAGCTACAAAACCCACGTTTTACAATTGTATTCGACTTCATTCTTGAACTCTGTACTCATAAGCAATTCATCGCTTACTTGACATCGCAGTGAACACAAACAATTCCACTGTTTAAAATAATGCAACGCCTGCAATAGATCTGTAAAGATTATCGAATGAACACAACAGGTTGAAAACCTGACGTCACACCGAGGTCCAGTAAAATTCGTAATGGCGAACGCCATTTACTATGCTAGACTTGTAGTTGGATCCCAGGATACGAGCTTGTGACGCATGATTTTTGTCTCTCACAAGTGTCGAAAATAAACCATTTCCTTTTTATTATTTCATATTTTTTGTGGCATTGACCTGAGCTAGACGGGAGAAGGTTCAAACGGAGGTCAGAAGTGAAGTATTAAGCCGTCAGACATTGTTTAATTACAATGACACAATAAATGGTCAAAATCCAACACTGGCTAATTGGAATACTTAAGGGACACAATCCATTTTACGGCCGTAAAACGCATTTTTTTAGATAATTGTTGGATGATAAAGACTTCTTGAAGTTATTAGCATTGATCAGAGCCATACAACAACAAAATATGTTTCGTTTTTGTGATTTCATTACAAATCGCCAGTTCTCACAGTAGTCTTTCAATCATTCATTGACATAATGGCCAGAGGCATTACTAGTTAAATTCTCTTAAAATACACTGTCATTTCTCGAGTCGGACTCACTCTGTAAGCGGAGTTTTAAAATGTAATGCGACAGCGAGGGTTGCAAGTTCCGGTTCCGCGCTGAGGCCTGATCACAGAAAATCTTTTTTTTCTCCGACGATTTCCCTTTAATGAATAGTAATAGTCTGTTGTCTTCTCTTACAACAAGGGAATTTCTAAGGAATCATTCGCAATTACAACTCAGTGGCAGATCTACGATTTCAGTAAGGGGGGGTTTAGGATTCGAAAGAATCCGAGGCGCGTAGCGCCGAGGAGAAGGAAGGTCGCGAGAGGGTTTCCCTCCTCCCGTGTAAGATTTTTTGGGATTTTTAGTAGCTAATTTCGTTTTTCTGGCGATTTTTTTTCCAGTTTTTATTTTTGATCCTGTCCCGAGGGGGGGGTTTAAACCCCCTGAACCCCCCCTGTAGATCCGCCTCTGCAACTCATTGTGACACATCTCATCCTACTTCCAAAACGTTCGTTTTCATCTCCCTGAAGATGATTTCCGTCGACATATGTTGAAAAGTGTGGTACCGACGTTTAATACCTAAATTGTGCGGTTGTACACGTACTTTAACTTCGCTTCCGTTTTCCTTTTGCCCGTAACATGAAGAATTTTGAAAGTGCNGAACAATTCGAAAAGATAATCTAACCTGAGTCTCCATATAAATGTCTTTAACTCGTCTTCGGGACTTCGGTATCGATATAGGCCCTACACAGAAACGCGGAAGTCCAGCAATGCTTCTAATTTCAAGCGTTGGTCAGCTTTTCATTCGCCGAGGCTTTCATGCACGGACATTCATTCGTCTCAGTGGCCAACCCCTTTTAACGGAGCCGAACAGATCTACCGTAATCAATGTTTTGAGCACAAGTGCAGACTAACAACTAAGCTACAAAACCCACGTTTTACAATTGTATTCGACTTCATTCTTGAACTCTGTACTCATAAGCAATTCATCGCTTACTTGACATCGCAGTGAACACAAACAATTCCACTGTTTAAAATAATGCAACGCCTGCAATAGATCTGTAAAGATTATCGAATAAACACAACAGGTTGAAAACCTGACGTCACACCGAGGTCCAGTAAAATCCGTAATGGCGAACGCCATTTATTATGCTAGACTTGTAGTTGGATCCCAGGATACGAGCTTGTGACGCATGATTTTTGTTTCTTACAAGTGTCGAAAATAAACTATTTCCTTTCTATTATTTCATATTTTTGTGGCATTGACCTGGCGTGCGTTCAGTAGACGCTAGGACCTACGCTAGGACCTAGCTAAAACCTAGTCAAAGTCACGCGTTCTTATTTAAAATACACGGTAATATCTCACGTAATCTCGTGAAGTCTTGCTTTTTAGCGAGGTCCTAGCGTTACTGAACGGGAGGCTGAGCTAGACGGGAGAAGGTTCAAACGGAGGTCAGAGGTGAAGTATTTTAAAAGCCGATAGACAATGTTTAATCAAAAGGACACAATAAATGGTCAAAATCCAACACTGGCATACTTAAGGGACACAATCCATTTTACTACCGTAAAACGCATTTTTTTAGATAATTGTTGGATGATAAAGACTTCTTGAAGTCATTAGCATTGATCAGAGCCGTACAACAACAAAATATGTTTCGTTTTTGTGATTTCATTACAAATCGCCAGTTCTCAAACTAGTCTTTCAATCATTCAATGACATAATGGCCAGAGACATTACTAGTTAAATTCTCTTAAAATACGCTGTCATTTCTCGAGTCGGACTCACTCTGTAAGCGGAGTTTTGAAATGTAATGCGACAGCGAGGGTTGCAAGTTCCGGTTCCGCGCTGAGGCCTGATCACAGAAAATCATTTTTTTCGCCGACGATTTCCCTTTAATGAATAGTAATAGTCTGTTGTCTTCTCTTACAACAAGAGAATTTCTAAGGAATCATTCGTAATTACAGCTCATTGTGACACATCTCATCTTACTTCCAAAACGTTCGTTTTCATCTCCCTGAAGATAATTTCCGTCGACATATGTTGAAAAGTGTGGTACCAACGTTTAATACCTAAATTGTGCGGTTGTACACGTACTTTAACTTCGCTTCCGTTTTCCTTTTGCACGTAACATGAAGAATTTTGAAAGTGTCAGAAGCAAAAGGCAATTATAGCTAAAGGTATCTTGAGCACTGTTTCGATTTTGGAAAATTCCGTTTCACTCAATTTTGAGTGTCAACTGGTTTGATTTAAAACGGCTATAAACCTTTTTTTGCGTTGAGGAAGCTAAGTTTTAACTGAGAGAAGTTGTTTCTGATTTAGATAAGAATGGCTTTTTGGTCTTGCAAAAACCTAACACTTCGTTAGATTTTGTAGAATGAAATGACACGTTGATGCACGTGAACTTCGCATTTCAACCAATGATGAACCGGCAGTCTTGGCTTCCAAAGCCCACAAATCAGTGACGTAATTTGAAGCCATTTTTATTACGGTAACAAGTCTAAATATTTTTGTGGTGGAAGCTGGATTAATGGCCGCCTTAATTTCGCGAGTCACAAAAATCGAGTTGTGAAACAAGACAAGTTAACACTTGTCTTTCATGAATACTGCGGTCAGAATAAACCTTGTACATGTAGATGCTGTCTGTGGCTCAGCAAACCGATCCATTCTTATTTTATGCTACTTTGAAATGGTCCATGCTCAATGTTGCTCAGCGGCGCTCACTGTTAGACATTACATATTTCTGTGAGAGCTGTCATTACTAATCTCATCACCAAGGCTTAATCGAGTATAAAACCTGCCCAGTATTTGATTCCGTGAATTCACCGAGGTACTTCTCGTCAGGCTGAATGGTAAATTTACCAATTGAGTTAACTGCATAGTACAGCCGTCCTTTCCTCACGAGTAATAAATACATACCAGTGTGGTACTATTACGGTGCAAGTCGATCTCAATCAACGTCAACGTGGTTAAAAAATTGTCATAGTTACCTAAGCGGAGAGAAACTGGAAAATTTTGTTAAGAGGGTGAAAATAGATGTCCATGCACGGCCAATATTTCAAATTAAACAAGATAAGGATGGATGGGTATAGTATCAAATTACAAAACAATTACCTTGATATCATGAAGGCAGTCCTAAACATCTTCATTGACACGTGACATTGACACGTGATATTAACTTGGTGAATATTGAAAAACTCGTAGCACTACACGATGTCTGTTTATTAACGAAACACTGACAGAGCAGTTCTGCATAGAAGAGCAATTAGGCAAAATTTTCTTTTCAGAAATTATACTGAAGCAGTCCGCTCAGTTTGATAAATTCAAATTCCATTGTGACTACGTTGCAGAGCTCATCTGCCCTTCGATACACTCTTCGGTAGCTGAATATTTTTAAAAGAAAAGGTTTACGCAACTAGTGAAAAGATCGATTAACGTCTCACTTTGAGTTCCGAGATTCAAAATGTTACTATAGCGACCATAACATCGCACCTGCACACATAGGACAGTTGGCATGAAAACACTTAATCAACTTGACCGGAAACAGTAGAATAAACTATAGCACCTAATTGGTTGGATACGGAAATGCACTTCCTATCGGCTAACATTGGACATCGTTACGAGAGTCAATTCGTAATACTTTAGCAGTAAAGTATCCTAAGTTAAATTGGGCCATTTACGGCTTTAAGTTTGAGATCAGCATGTGCCAGACCTCAAGTTTAGAGATAATGTCTAGGACTAGGAAGAACAGAAGAACCTCAAACACAATCCATTTGTGCGCTCAATGCAATATGGCTGTCAGTCGAATGGTTCTGGGGTTGTTTCTCGAAGGGTCTATTGCGTTTTTCTTTTGACTTTTGGTTAAAAACCAGTCTACCGGTGGCTTAGCCTTATAAGAAGCTAAAGGCTGAAAGTAAGAAAATGTGTTTAGAACTGGAAGCCAAACGACAGAAATCCGACTGTTCGGAAGCAGACTAAAGGCTTAAGTCAAAAGACAAAAAATCAATTCTTGACTTTTCCCAGTCAGATATCTTACTTTTAGCTAAGGACAACAAACTTCGAGATACAGACCCCCGTGTCTGACAGTTCGTTATTACAATCCTCAGCGCTCCAGTTGGCACTGCTGTGACAGGTCACCATGTAGAACCTGATCTCAAACAATAACAAGCACATTTTTCAAAGCCTGATATCATTTTCCAAGTTGACATTAGACATAATTTAAGACAAATTTCATAGCGGTAAGTGGTCTAAATCAAAAGTGGCTTTTGGGGTGTAGGCGGGTTAACGGGTGTAAGCGAGTTAACGGGTGTAGGCGGGTTAACGGGTCTAGGCGGGTTAACGGGTGTAGGCGGGTTAACGGGTGGAGGCGGGCTAACGGGTGGAGACGGGTTAACAGGTGGAGGCGGGTTAACGACTGCTTAACAGAGACATTTCTTGTTCACTCGTCACCAAGAACGGCAATCATAAACTAGGTTGTTCTATCATACAAAGTAAGTTTAAAACCTGTCCGTTCTTAGACGGAAAGTAAGTCCCGATTCTTAAAACGAACCACACGACCGGGAAATCGGAGACTGGATAGACGCTTTTGGTGCAGCTTTACTAACCTTTCCAAACCATCCTTCATGTTAATTACACGTGATACATCAATATATTTTGATGGTCAAATTGAAGTTCTATCACACCTAGGAAAGTTTTAAAGCTATTCTTTCATAAACATATAGGCGGTCTAGACTGATTTATTTATCGAATTCCGTATAGATACAAAGCTAAACAAAAAACAGCCACATGAAATAAACCGAAAATGGCGCCGGCAAACAATTTTGCGACTTGTATTCACTACGAGTTTATCTTGTAAGAGGAGAGGTAATGCCATTTTGAAATCCAAAACAAAACTTATAAGTCACTTGAAGACTACACGCAGGGAAATCTTTCTGAAGAGCCAAGGTTCTCCTGGTAGAGAGAACGCCCTTGCAATCAATCAAGCTAAGCTGGTCACCTACACGTGAATCCGTTGTCCTTTTTATTAAATGTGAGCATTTAGAATAACCCAGTGCATCTCAGTTAAAATTATAATCAGTTATGCGGGTTCAATTATATGTCGAACATCGGCAAGTTGAGTAAAATCGACAGTACCAGAACGTGAATAGCGCCCTGTGAAGATTCCCAAACAACGGAAGTCAGTAGCTTTCTTGTAACGAAACGTGACCAATCTAATGTTTGCTTGGTGATGCAGAAATAAGAATACTAAACGAGCGCGCATGCATGCACGCGTGTTCATTTTCTATTAAGACAACAAGACTCACGCTGCAAAATATCAAAACTTTTTGGATTATTTACTTACAGTGTATTTAGGCTGTAATATTCTTTGACCCATTACGACTCAAAGTCAGGAACAGGAGCAACTCCGGACACCAACAACCAAACCTTCAGTCCATGCCTCTCGCTATCTGGTGCGCTTCTGGAGGAATCGCTAACGAAACTCCCATCGTTTAAATAAATAGTTAGCGCGTCAACACGTACGCCAACTCCTTACGTGAACTAGGAGGTGCAACGCAAACAGTTTATCTCTGTTTATTGCAACACGCCGCCTCACACAGGCAGAAAAAGAAGACTTGGCTCTCGAAATTACGAGTTCGGTTAAACCGATGAACAGCAGTGACAAACGCACTCGCGGGATCAGTACAGGGTGGCGCGAGAATATAAGCTACTTAAGATGCGCGGCGTTCTTAATTAGTACTCGTTGGGAACGAGATAATTAATCTAGCCTAGGCGATTATAGACAGAAAGATATATTAACGAGATCGGTAACGCTTTGTTGTTAACCACTACATCTGATAATTTAAAGTCACACTTCCAAATTATTCACTTTTTGTAAGTCCTGATCATTTAAACAATTAAGAAGAGTCAGGTGAGTGAAACTGTATCATAAATAACACACATCAATTAGGCTTTTAAATTTTTGAAATTTATTTTACTTATGCGCCGATACGCTGGAAATAAATGAGACTTATCTCCCCCATTTTCCCATGTTTGACACGGGCCTAGAGACTGTGCGTCACACGTGGACAAGTCGAATGAATTGAACAGAGGGTTAGAACTAGTTGGACGAATGGGTGCAGTGTACATGAACGAAATAACCGTCATTGGAAGATGAAGGACACAGACGTAATCGACGGCGTTCAGACGAATATACTACTGCTGATCCGCTGTTGAAGTACGCAGTGCTATAGTCAGCCAGTACCAACTGATACGTTGTCTTCTTGTGACATAGGAGACCACGTGGCAAATTTTCCGCGCGTTTTGAAAAGTTGGTGATAATTCTTTGATAAATAACGGCTATAAAATTGTAAACGTCAACATAGTGGCAATTCACGAGCGCGCAATTGTTCGTTTCAAGCCAAAACGATTTATTACGGGTTGCAAACTGTTAACACTTATACAGTATCATGAATATCCACACAATACGTCCAGGAAGCTTTTTCCGAACAAGTTAAATAGTTTCCTTCTCAGAGTGAACCGTGGAGCAAAGATGCTTCTAAAAACTCAACTGATTATATGCAGCCGTTGCCTCAGATTATTGGGCAGACGCGAAAGAATTCAGAATTATTTACAGATGGACATAACTGTATAATGACGGCGAAAATTGAAGAATTTAATAGAGACAACTCAATGGGTGTCAGATGCAGACGATTGCAACGCTTCCGGTTTGACATCCAATGAAATCGGCAAGGAAAAGGAACAAGAACCAATGAAATGCATCAGACAATGACACAAGATAATTTAGCGGGAAATCTTATCGAGAAAACCTAAGCCTGGAAGGAACTCGCTCCAAAATTTCAACGCAAACTGTTTATGTTTTGCCAAGGCATAATTACCCACGCTTCAGCATACATGTAAAACATGGCGGCTGCTTTGTTGCATCGGGGAAAGACCCAGCATTGTCTTCTCGTTTGAAAATATTTCTTGTAATGCCATAGCTTGGTTCAGGACTATTTGATACGAAAGACCGATGATTAGAAATTAAGCCAAAAAACGCAGCGACAGACGTATAGGGAGATGACAAAATATACTTAAACAAATTTTTGCCAATCGTGATTGATCAACTCGTTTTTTTTGCTTGCGTCTCTCGAGGATTACGGAAGAAGAGCCGGCAGCGGAACTCTGTCAACTGTTAACAACAATGACAGTTCAAATTAGCCACAAGAGTAACAATGACATCGAAAAGATGGCGACGAAGTGCACGGGTAGCTATGTTTATATTTGTAATGTTTCATCGTGTAATTAGAACCGTGTAAACCGTGAACAGTTATTAGCAGAGAATAAGTTGCGCATATCTTCAAGACTATCATCCATCATTTCATTAACGAAACCAGTAGGCAAATGTCAAGAGGTCCGCGTCTTAATCTTCGACGCAAACATTAGCTAGTCAACGACATCGCAACTATATCAGAAATAATAAGTTATACACGCAGCTTAATTTAAAGAGCACGCAGTCATTTGCATGTAGAGGTCAGCGAGCAGAGGAGAAGAGCTTCCGCTTTCTTGCAAAGACTTGCATTAACGTCTATCGATCACCGCATCTACATACTTCACCAGGAAGTCAACAAGTTTTTGCTTTTTATGGAAGACATCAATTCCGATTACGTGCTTTGCATTTTTTTTCACAAAACAAGCAAAACTGGCAAATGTAATCCGTGGTCCAAAAACTCCGGAACGTGTCATGCATAAAATGATGTAAAAAACACCTGCTGACTGTTTACAAGCAGTTATTATAGACTTTCAGCTTATCCGTTTTAATGCAGAAAAAGTACGGATAGGCTCTAACGTAATCAGAGCACAGTAAACTTTACACTCACTCAATACCTGAGGGCACCTACACCGGGTAAATGGTGTACGAATGTGGTTTATGTACCTATACTGATATTACTGTTAATTTGTATTGCTATGTTCAAAGAATAGATGGCTGTAAAAGTTAGCGCAGGTTTCGTGATACTCCGAAGTTAGGAGAAAGCCTCACCAGAGATCTGACTAGTAGCCATGAAGATTTCTGGAGAAGTGTGCATAGCTCAAAAATCTGTTGACGTCAGAGCCTATCCGTACGTTTCCTTTGAAAGTCTCTAATATGAAGACAAATATGCGCTCAGTGAAGTACTGCTGTTAATGTAGTGCCCAATGGCATATTGGAATACATTTCTCTGATTAAGTGGCACACCAGGTCGTAGATATGACGACTTCATATCATGCACCCTCTACAATACGTACGTTTCAGACTCATCGGTGCAATATCCAATCAGTTCTTCTTTGGAACAAAACCTATCGTTGTCAAATGACTTTTTTTCCAATCCACTACCTAACATTTACATAGTCATAAAAACATGTCCCTAGCGTTCACATATGATGACAGAGAATGATTTTCATCCTCAAGCAGATAATACGTCACCAAATGCGAGTAACAAGGGCTGGACAGTCCCTAAAAGTTGGGTCCTTCAATCCCTTTGTAGATGCTCTCTTTCAATTCCTGCTGTGGTTATCACGACAAGCTAATTCAAACTTCGTTTTGATAGGGTAAGTTGCCTTCTTTTTATATTCAGACAGAAACTAGGAAGGAAATAAAGCTTTAAGGAAAGACGCCTGATTGCGATTTCAGAGTAGCAGACGACCCTTTCCAGTGAGTCATATTTAACTTATATTTGTACATGCATTTTTACAAAATACCACAAAAGGTGGTTATCGACATTATTTAATAGCAAAATAGCAACATCTTTCTAAAGCGTGATCCAATATGTATTTACTCCAACAATGTACGACAGACAGCAACTCCTTTAACTCCACTTATGTTGAAACGTTCAAAAGCAGTGACAATACGACAAGAAACAGCGTCAGGCGGTTCGGCCATCTTTACTCTGCGTACGAGACCTGCTGATTCCTCAGCTCAACTTACGATTAGTACACGCAAAGACAAAACAACTGTTTCACTAAATTAGGTATTAAAGAAATAGCGTACTAATCTTCCTTACCAAAAGTTTGCCCGGCATCTTTTGCGAACCGATCAAGAAACAGCCTCTAAATTATCCGCAATCGATGAGAAAATGTCCAATCCAGAAGAATTAATTTGATACTGTACAAAATTTTTGATTAATCCGTTGCCTAGATATTCTTTTATTTCGGTTAACACGTGCGTGCCTGCTGTTTGCCTTCGTTTATCTGGCCAAATGAATGAAAATAGATAATTATTTTCCAGTTGATATAGCGTTGTTTAGTCGATAATCAGTCGACACGTAGATAACGGTACATGTGGTCTTCCCACTCTGAGCATTGTGGGATTTCTTCTCATTTAGTGCATTGTGGGATTACAAAGTCACAACTCAAAAAGGCGAAACTCTCATGGGTTAATAAAGCACGCTTCAATTTGTACAGAAATGAGTGTACTCTGGCGTATATCTACGGATTTGGAAGTTATGGGCCCAAAATATTTTCATGATAACACATAAATAATGTGCTTTTTTGTCAAATACGGGTGCGTATATTAATAATTTGCATGATTTCTGGGACCGGATGTCCCTTATTCTGAAATCCTCAGGTAGTTTGGTACCCGCGGTTACCAGCGACGCAGGTGAAGAATTGAAGCCGAGCTATCAAAAGCAGAAATAATCACTTGGCATTGCTTTTGACGCCTGGTACTGCAAAATAATGCCATGTTTTTTCATTTGAGAAAACTGTATATGGTTACAAGTAGAGATAACTGTGGCTGGATATCAGAAAGATAACACACCCTACGGTTGGCTTGCGACGCAAGAGTTTTCCTGCCTGCACAGAAAGCTGCCCCGCCATCTAGCGTTCAAGAAGGGAACCACCCTGAATAAGCGGTTGAACATACTAAAGAACGTCGACATAAAACATTTAGCTTACAAGTCTGGAATTAAACACTGGATAATTAAAATTTTCAATAATTCAACAATCCGAAAAGCACACCAGATGGCGATCAGGGGTTCTGATATTAAAGAAAATTGATCTCATTTATTTCGCGATAGGTAATCCGCTCTAAAACTGGAGGTTTGTAAACGGCACGGACGCGCGAACCAAAGCCTCTTGGTGGTGAATGCGTAGCCAAGACACGGCCGAGTGCAAGATTATCGGAATAATCTATTCCGCGTAAGTGAACAAGCTTGTGATGCATGCTACGTGCTATTGACTCGTCAAACAAAATATTTGTTGACCTCTAGACTGAAACGAATTGGTTCATTGGGAATTGGCAACAAAAATCTCTGCAGAAAAGGTTCGAAGAAAACAATGTAGATTCACAGCTAAAGGACATGCCTAGTTTTTTCATCGACTGCATCCATTTAATGAAACAACTAAATGTACTCAGAGAGAACAAATGTTCGACAACGTATAACAATGTCTATCCTCTCTCGCAGTTTACTTATACACTGTATGAACGTGTATACATGCGGGCTATTTCCTAACTCAAGAGCGTTCTCAAACTTATTTGATATGGGATGAAATTTTACTGCATGACCGTTATTATGCAAGTTTTCATTTACTTGGCCGTGAAACGGTCGTAACGCCTAATATGGTCAAATCCCGATCTTTCCTGCATTATTCTCCAAATGCGCCCACGATTCATTGTCTAACAGACAAAACATTTACATTATGCTTAGTAAATATGAGGGTTCCTGCATCATACACACTGCTCAGTTAAGCGTGAATATGTTATTGAAATGATCGTACTATGCATGTTAACCATTTTTATTCAATACCACCCCCTAGCTGACTGCACATAATTGCAAATCTCAACATTAAAAGAATACATAGGAGTGAAAAAACGGATAAGTATTACGTTGTGAATAATCCAAATAACATTCTGACATTTACATTTGAAAGGGCATAAAGTCGAATTTCAGTTTTGAAGAACGCTAATGAATAGCGAGACATTTCGTCTCAGTTTACAAGACCAAATCCATTGCCTCGACATCCCACGTCGATAACAAACGGACGTACACCTTCATGTAAGAATTAAGAGTCAATTTTGCCTCCCAGCGTATACCATTTTTATTTGTCCTCTCTACGTGAACTCGTGTAACGAACTTTCAAGTCACCATTTTCAATTTGAAGTTGAGGTTTCCAAACACGTGACATAAAATATCTACCGCAAAACGCTAGTCGTGATCGTAATTCTACAAAGAAGTTACGATCGCCAGACGGAGTCCGAAGTTAGAGATTGAATGCCTACTAACAGTATAAAAATGAAAAATCACGAACTGGGCTGATTAGCTATGACAAGCTGGCTAGCGTTTTGTAGACCACGTTTCTCGCAAGAAAAGCTAGATCACGCAAGACCAGGCAAAATCACGCGAGTGAAAGGCGAGTGTTTCGTGAGTATGCTTGAGATCTTACTAACGTAACCTATGGCGACCACTGAAGTGATGGGTCAGTGTAGTTGGAATATTGTGTTAAGCAAAGCAATTAACGCATTAGCGATGATTCACGGCAATAAAACAGTATCTAAAATAAATTGATATACCATGGACTGCTGTGGTGAGTTTTCAAACTGTTTGGCTTCTGAAATTGAATTCCTCGTGAATGGTCAGAATAATTTCATATCAGAAAAAATACAACAAAAATAGTCAACTGATTCCCTAGGTTTTTGTTAAGTTTTAGTATCTTTGATGCACGGTGTACAATTGGCCTGCGAGCCCTAATGCAGCACAAAAGTCCTAAACAATGGACTAGATTGGTATCTGGATTTAGCCTCACGTTGGAAACCGCTCACTGATGTCTGGAGTTGAACCAAACGGAAGTTTTTTTTGTAAGACCGAATGACTTGAACAGAGACGAAGGAGAGTAAAAGTTGTCCAGGGTTTGGAACAGCCCGATAACTTCTCCCCCTCGTGGTCATTATCTTCTCAAGATGGATGCTGTTAGTGCCCGAGAGTGTTAAGGTAATCAACTCTAGAGGTCGCGTTCACTAAGTGACTGTTTCGCTGGCGCTCTTGCTCTTAGCTAGAACATACAACCAAAATTCTGACAATGAAAAATAGTTTACTCAAAGTGAGTTTGACAAAAAACCCGCGACAGACACAAACACATTTGCAATAGAGTCATTCGAAAGTTGTTACCCAACTTGGGGCTCCTGAGCCAAACGCATAACCAAAGTAGCAATGAGACGGGTGTATTCGCCAGAACAAAAGGTCGTCATCGCGCTACTTGTTGGAAACAACTACTTAGTCGGGAGAACGAATGATACAACGATAGAATGAACTAAAATAATGCTAAGTTTGTGCCCTTCCCAACATGAAAAACAAATCCCTTGACAGAAATGCTCCTAAAAATACCAAGAGCATCACATGGAACTAAATTTACTACAGTTGCCCCAGACTCGTATAAATCGTTAAAATAGAAGGATGGTTGAATGAAAAAAAATAAAATCCGACAAAAAACAACGAGTTTTACCTGTTTATCTTCCGCCATTGCTGTCAGACGTGATTAAAGAACAGTAACAATACGTTAATGCATTAATTTTAAAGTCTTCCCGGAGTCTCCAAGACTGATGTTTAACAACTACAAAATATTGTCAGCAGATCATCGATTTTACGTCAACGCGTGTTTCACGGTTCATGGTATCGTCTGCGAGTCTCAGGTCGTGTGGTTAGGTCGTCTGGTTAACGTCGTCTCCACTTGTGATCTCGATGCGTGTTCATCTCATAAGAAAACCAAGATAAAGTAAATGTTTCCATGGCCACCGCAGACTTAGTAAATCCTGTAAAAATCCTTAATTAGTAAATCCTTGGTAAATCCCTAATTCGTTAAACTTTGATGGCAACGAGAGTACTTTTCAGCGACTTAAGTTGGATTCACACGAGCACTAAATTTAAAACGCATTAGCTAAATTGTTTCACCTAATACATTTTAGCTTAAAACTGCTTTCTAGTCTCACGTTGAGGTTGATATCGCTAAAATGTTTTACGGGGTCGAACGGTCTGCCGATTCCCCCGGGAAATGTTATGCCACTTCCGGCAGCTACAATCATCAAGCTGTTAACACAGAACCTTGCTTTAGCATTCTGTCCTGTTCAGTCGCTGTTAAAGTAGCGTAAAACGTAGAAAATGTGACCTTTGACCTTCGGTGCAAAGAAAACAGTCCCCAGTCTGACTTCTTTGGGCGCATGCGCGCATGTGTTAGAGGCGGAGTATTTGAAAAGCGTATATATTGGGACGACAGAGTTTATATTTCGTATATGTTTCAAAAATAGTGAATCTGACGATTTTTTTAGAAATTCTTGCAATATTTAAAGTGAATAACTCTCACGTTAGCATCCCCAAGAAGTAATTCGCCACACTCTGTTTAAAACGTATATTTACGAGTTTGCGCGTCCCATGCCTTTTCAACACAGAACCTTACTTAGTTTTAAAGACTCATTTTGTCATGTCCAGTTAGCTGAAGACGAAATAGAACTAGGCCATTTAGTTCCTCATAAAACCTGTATCGTAATATTCTTTACTGTGATAGGATTCCACGAGAGCTTTTTTCAACGATACCACTCGTTACTTTGCGTGATATCTCGTCCCCACACAGTCTACCATAGAACAACTTGCACTAGTGTAACTTACCCCACTTTTGGAACGTCCACACACACACAGTACAATCTGATAACCAGGGTAAGGCGGAAGTTGTCGCTCTGAGCGTGAAAATGAAATCTTAGGCGAGTATGACGCGAAAAAGAAACCCGTCTGTATGTAACCACAGCTTACTTCAACCTTGCCCCAGGTTTAAGGCCACACAGGAATTAGAAGTGGTGCAAGTTACCCAGGAACATCTTTCTCCGCCTCCATAAGGTCCAGGAAAGTTGTCACAAGTGGGTAAATTGCACTAGGTTACATAGAGTCCAAAAAGCTTCCAAACCTAACGACAACTCGTTCAAGGAGTAACTTGTTCTACAGTAAGTCTGTGTGAACAGCACTGAACGTAACTTAAGGTGCGTAGGCGCTACGTTCAAATGCTAAAAGGTGGTTGGCTGCGCCTATGTGCGCCTACGTGCGCCTACGCCTCACTACAGCACTGGCGCAAAGTGTGACGCGTCAAAAGTTCCAGTTAAAACGCTTTGCTTTCACATATAACTGTTTTAAAACGTTTTAACTAAAACTTACGTTCTAGCCAAAGCTGCATTCCCTGTTTCAGATATGGACAGTATCATGGTAATAAACGCGTTCAGTTTAGTATTAGTTAATTAATAGTCGTGTTCTCGAGAACAATCAACATTCACAAAGCCCTCCAAACTCATTATCGGCGATAAAACTGGCAGTTGCAGTCCATCAACACTCTGCTGGTGTAAAGCTCACTTGATAAATGGCAGCAAATCTTAAAGGCGTATGTCACTGGCCTTCATTTCAGCGAATGGTTGGTAGACAACGATGAAAATTGATAATTTGTAATAAAATTCGAATGACGTGTTTTTTCTTTTCGTTTTATAGCTCTGGTCGAAGCTCTTTAGAAGTCTATCCTATCCAATAATAATACCAAAAACGCGTTTACCGGTCACAAAATCGGTTACATACATTTAATTACACAACACTCTGGTCAGTACGGGCACCATGTAACATGTATGAGCTCTATCCGGGTAATAAGCATGGCCAGCTTATTACAATAAATTTACCGAGAGAGAGCGCTCGAGTACACGAACAAGTTTTGGTTGCGTGTTTAGTACAACGATTTCACAGCAACTGAGTAATGTTCATTTGAATGTTGCAGCAGGCTAGTAGGAAAACAGTGACGAGGAGTCACGTGACGTGGAACATCAGTCGCTTGAAACGAGCCGCGTTCACACCGGCATCCTATCTGTCGTATGATGTGGGAACGGAGCATAAGAAGATAGATCAGACGGCATATTAGTTTACAGCTCGGAAATTAGCAAGAGGTAATCAGGTTGAACCACTGTACCACGAAAGCAACCCGTGGTTGGTAAAGCTTTGGCATTGAGGACAAACTCACTCGGCGACTCAGTCGCTAGGGGGCGTGAAAGTCGCTGCCGCAGCTTAGAAAAACCCGGAATGATGTCGACTACTACAAAAATCATGTTCTTAAAGAGCTGAACCACACACTAGCTTCATGCCCAGAGAAGTAATAAATTACGTTGAGTAGATATTCATTATCGACAAAGACAACCAGAGCGGAAAGACAAATGTAATTAAGTCACGATATTTAATTAAACTCTGCTGTCATAGAATAACGGTATGTTCCAGTTCTAGCAAAATGTCTGTCATGGAATTCATTTATCTCACAGCAAGTGAAAATTTTATAATGACCTCTAGATTTTAAAAGAATTTCCGTAATGTCGTATTTTCATTACGTAGACGTTAACATCATTGGCAGATATCCAAATTCCAGATAAATACGTGTCGGTTAATAATGAGGGGATTATTTTCAGGAAGATATAGACGTTGTTCATGTGCACTTTGCGTCAATCGATTTCAATTTCCTTGAATATAAAACGCTTAAGTTTAGATACCCATTTAAGTCATCATTCTTCGAAAGCGCGTGATACTGGTAGAAATCTTTTCAAACGAAACGGAGAAAAGATTAACGTAAACCTGGCGAGCCGGGTTTGCGACATCTGGTGGCAAATCGGCATAAAGCCGCGCGTTCCATCACTAAGAAACAACTTTTGATTGTGACCAATTACCGCTGTGAAATTTATCTCAAATTATCACATTAGTTGTAATTCCAGGTCTTCAAAAGAATTAACAGGTCGGTCAGTTGACTGAGACCAGCCCTGCAGCTTGTCATTTTATGAGTCGCAATCATGGGTGTGAGGAACAGAGCATCGTACAATAACTGCGATGGGCCTTCCTCAACACTAATCGGATTAGGTTAGATTAAACAGTAAAGTGAGTGAAACTTCTTCAGGTAGCCTGGCACCCGCTTAATCTCGGATGATACTGACAACGTTGACCTTTAAGCGCTATTTACACATTTTAATAATATTTCATTAGCAATCATTGTCACGGAAAACTCTAAATCGAATGTTAGTTTGAAAGGTATGATGTAAAATAAAGGCTATTTCCTAATTCGTTGCTGTGATAAGCCTACTTTGGATAACGATATTTCCCTACAGTGCAACAGCAGACGTAGGCCAAGCTCTACAATAGATACTAACGAAGAGGCAATTTTGATTCATTAATCCTTTGTTTTGGTCCTTTTAAGACACTTCGATCAGCTTATTTTCTGCCTATATTGTGCTTCTTCATCGTTTGATAACGATTATTTGTCACGACATAAAACTCTATACTTCAACAAACATTGTTTTGATGGCCACACAAATATCGCGTGACCAACTGTTGTGTTACCCACAATGCCACATTGAGGCAGTTGTTGGGAAGCATGTGAATACGTCAGAGGCACGTGCAAACTGGTCGGCTGTATTGCTTCAAAATGCATTATAACCCGTGTCTCAAACAACCTGTGCAAAAAAAAACAACTTTCGATTTGGGCCTTTTGCCTCTCTTCATTTATTGTAGTACTGTGTGGTCAGGATGCAATTCAAAATTGGTTTCCTATCGGAAGCAGCCGGCCAGACTTATTCTCTGCGTGCCTTTTGACACTCCATCAACTCATATGTTTAACAGACTGGGATGGCTCCCTATTGACAAATATTTTATATATAGGCGTTTGTGTATGATGCATAAGTGTTTCCACAACAATGTGCCAACTTATTTATCTCGTAACTTATTACTCGATCAAAACAGCCACCAAATCAGGACAAGATTTTCTTCCTCAAACAATTTTGTTGTGCCTAAACACAGAACTTCGTTATACTCTAAATGCTGTTTATGTTCAAGCCATTCATCAGTGGAACGACTTTCCAAATAGTCTAAAGGAGGCTGATGGTTGTGATGACGTCACACACTAACTCATCACAGTTACTCGTGAATGTGGTCATCATAGCTGTCCCTCCCTTCGTTCTCAGTCATTTCATTGTATATACCATATAAAAGTTTTAATTTATTTTTAACCCAATTTGTAAATTTAATTGTAAAATATTCATTTAATTTTTATGAAACTTAATTTAAACCATCTTAATTAATTTAATTTAATTTAATTTATTGCTGGGAGAGGACCATGATGTATATTAGCCTTTGGCTAAAGCATGTTTTTAAAATCTATTGTATTTTATCCTCTATAAATAAAGTTTATTATTATTACCATCTAGCGTTGTAAAATCGGTCGAATCTTCTTCCTTACTCAGGTGAAAAATGATTTCTAGGCTTTAAGGCTGTGTAGGACCCTTCGGAACATCCTTAAAGGTTCAGATAATCACATCCTTTAAGGTTGAGGACCCTTTGGAACATGAAATCCTTTAAGGTTGTGTAAGACCTTCGGAACATCAGATCCTTTAAGGTTGTGTTGGACCCTTTGGAACATCATAACTCAGAAATTGGTAATCCACAAAACTTAAAGAGTGTTTTTGAGATTTCATGTTGGAATTTATGTCATAAGAAATTTGGTCATGTTGTTGATACCGTTGTTTCATTATGAATGTGCAAAATTCTACTAAAAATACATGGTGACGTGACCCAATTAACGGAAGGTTACAGTCATAAGCCAGATTCTACTGGCTTTTTACATTCAGAATATAAAGATTTTGCATAGTTAATTATAGTTTTGGCAAAATACATAGGCATGGCCTTAAAAGATGCCGCATAACCTTAAAAGAACAGACAGGTCTATGCGCATTAAGTAACTTTTCACGGCGGGTTAGTACAATAAGGCTAACAGGGCATTTCAGGCCTTTTATACCATTTCCAGTTCAAACAATCTAAGGACTGTGTTGCGCAGGAAGAGCAGATAGGCATGTGAAGGCCTGAGGTCAGTTTCGTGAAAGTGGCTTACAGGCTTCATGTGGAACTTGCACGCTAGTTCCTTATCTCTGTGATTGCTTGATCAACAAAATTTGAAACACAACGTATAGTGACGATGTGAATATGAAATACCCTGAAAATTGCCAAATGTTTTTAAGCATGAGTTTTGTGTCGAAAATAATCCGCCGTAAATCTTTCAACCGTATCCGATAAGTATCGTTGCGTAGTGTTGGGGAATAACACTGCATGATGCGGGCTATGTGAGTCCCCAAGATACATCATCAGTGCAAAGGTCACCTATTTACAGATTTTTTTGCTTTCACATTTACAAGTTGTCAATGAGTACAACTGCACTTTGATGTTCAAATAACATAGTCGTTTAGTTCCTCCTATACATTAGCAAAGTTAGGAACATGCGATCACATCTTTAAGATTGAAATTTGGTCTTACGTTCCCTGTTCACAATGACTCAATAAAGGTTTAGCCAATTAATTATGAGTGCATCACAATCCAGAAATAATTTATAGAAATTACCTCAGTAATTAGCAGACATTTCTATATTTTGGGAGACTTAACTTTTTGCTCAAGTGAGATTTTATTATTTTTCAGAAATAATAGTGTAGAGCGTCAGACCAAATTTCTGATTGAAGCCTTTAAGTCACTTTTCATGAATCCGACTCCGGATCGTGGTTTACAGCGCGTTTAAAACATGTAAACGAGATTGCACCTATACGCAAATCACGTTCAATGTGAGTTATTACCTCTATTTTCTGCTTGGCAAACTTCATAACGTCGCCACGAAGATGAGTCAGAAATTGGTGATAAAATTTCTGCTATACAACGATGCAAATCAGCATAAGACTGTTCTCTACTCCAGGCGCGTGGTAAAGTCAACGATAACGACTGGTCGCTCTTCGGTCTAAACTGAGATTTTCCAATAACCTTTTAGCAGTAGACGATGAACAAACGCAGCTTTTCAGCGGAATAATTAGTTAAAAGGTTTTAATTCGTTTAGATGCTAAGATAGATGGCTGCTCAAGCCGCAATGACACTTTGGAGACTTTAAGCTGCCCAAAATGAATTATTCCTCCAAGAGAAACTGCAGTTAATTGCTGAGACCACGAGTGACCTATGTGGCCACCTTTCAGCTCATTCCAGCCATTACACGGTCTCAAGCAATCTCACGTGTCCTGCTGTACCAATTCAACGGCAATTCAAGAAAAAGTTTAAACCATGCATCCAAACACTCGACGTACAAGTGGCCGACTAATAACATTTTTAATTTAATTTATTTTATTCGTTGAGTTCTTTTATTTCATTAACTTATTCTGTTCATCAATTTATTACGGGGTTTCCACAAACAGACTCCTCCCCCAAAATAGAGTCCATGGGTCAATATTTTGAAAATTCTCCGACTGTACGACAAAATCAAAATATTCTTACGGTATGTAATAACTAACAGCATCATATCTACACATTAAAGTCCTTATTCTATGTGGGGCTCGCTGCTATATATCGGTGACCACGGAGCTTGAATATAAACCCGAAGTACTAGAAAAGGAAAAATAGGCCGCATTCAGACCCTGGAGCTAACTTTCGAAAAATCGCGTTAGCGTCCCAGTGTCAAGTCTGCAGGTATAGCTATTCCTTTTTAACATGTCTCTTACAAAACTGTAATTGAAGTGTTCTGAAAAAGAACACAATAAAAGAACTAACACGATTTGCACAAAGACAGTGTCATAATTGTGGTCTTGATAGCGACATTGTTCATTTGGTTTCATGGGGATAAACCCAATTATCATTATAGTAGTTATTACGTAATACTTATGAAACAGCATACATCCAACACATTTTTCGCACTTAGGAAAACTCAGATTGCCCAGTAAGCCAGGCAAGTTTAGTGGGCTCGGCAGGCTCGACCAGGACTTGACCCCTGGACTCGACTACACATAATAAACGCTGTCAGGATGCCTTTTTGGCGGTGGAGCCTGTCAACATTTTCTTCAAAAGTTGTGGGTTTGCACCTTTGCAACACCCTAGTTTCGACCGTGCTTCTATCTAAAATAACCCAAGATGCAAGACCAGAAAAGGCTTAAATTTTCCTTCGGAGGTGATCATTAACTGAGCATATACGACCTTCAGTCGTAGTATAAGTCTTCTCTAGTTTGAATGTCATATCACTTGCCGTATGACTGAAGGCCGCACCTGCGCAGATAAGGTGAACAGTTCCTAAATCAAGATATTTTCCTTCAAATTCGAATCAGAAGTTTTGTTGTTATACGTACAATACTAATGTCATTAATAGTGTAACGGCAGAGGCATATCCAAAATTTTGAGTTGGGGGGCAGAGTATTAGCCAGGACTTTGCCCGGCAAACATTCGCACCACCGAACTGCCAAATGGAATCTGAAAGAATTTTAGGGGGGCATGGCCCCCTTGCCGCCCCCTCTCCCTTAAATCCACCACTGTCAAGCGATATTAAGCATACAAACTTATTTGATGGCAAAACTAGTATCCATACATGACACAAACCCCTAGTCTCAAGCAATAATTGAATAGCAGTTCTTCCCTAGTCAAGAAATCGCTCGTTGAGAATGAATTTAGTTTGTGGCCACACAATATGTCATAACACAAGTGAGTATATCAGAATATGCGAGCAGGATGACCATTAATCCCTTGAATGGCAATATCCCTTACAGTAAAATTTATTTTAAAAAAACACGACAGTGGTATTCTTCGTGCACCAAAAATATATGCTTTCCCGAAATCAATTTCTAATCTTCGCCAATGCATCTACAGTTGTCAGTGGGCCCTAAAATGTCTCGACGTATCGGACAACCCTACATAACAACAGTGTTATACAAAGAACACGCAGTGTTTCCAAAATCGGAACATGAAACGGTATTTGCATGAAAAATATATTGATGTATGAAATAAAGGGCCTCGTTCCTTACAGTTAATAGTAATACAGCAGATGTAGACCGATGGTCACGTGCATTTTAAATTCCAGATTCGGGGAAAGAGGTGAACATGCAGGCAAGTCGACCTAATTATGAAAATTTTCCGACAAAACTATCACACAACATTGTCCAAATTAGGCTCGTGCTTAAAGGAGAATGCCACCCGATTTAATTAGTCTTTTTTACCGTCTTAATCGGTCTATATCCACATCACCTCGTATACGGTCGATCTCACCTCGCCGAGAGGTGTCGCGTTAACCTGTGAGGAAGGTGAGAAACGACTCGGCGACGTCAGTGGTTCTTCTGCAGAGTGAGTGCCGCTATGGAGTGGTGTATCGTTCCCGCTTGTGCGAACTATAAAGCTACGAGGAAAGCGGGTATATCGTTTTTTCGATTTCCTCGAGAACACACAATGCTTCGGAAGTGGTTCGTGGTAGTGAAGAATGAAAAGTACGCCGCAATACCAAGTATGAGGCCATAAAACTTCTCCGTGTCTGTGGCCGGCATTTCGTCACTGACGATCGAATGCCGGCTTACCAAACAGCTCGTGCCAGGGCAGAAAAAGAGACTGAGGATGAAGACAGATGTGCCTAGTGTGTTTGCGTTTGGTAGGCAGGAGACAAAACAACGCGGATCTGTTTTTGCTCAGTTTTTGATTATGGAAACATAAACTATTACAATTAATTTAAGGCATGAGAACATAACTTTTTATATAACCAGTTTGATGACTTACTCGTTCGTCAGGCTTCTGTTTGGACCTCTTGGTGTAGGGTGTTCTCGCCAGTTCTTTTCCCCAGTCCCCGGCCAAAACAGTCGTAAGCAGACTTCTGTTTAGATGTGGTGTAGGATGGTCCGTGAGACACATCTGCGCTTCTCCAAGAAGGCGTTTCACTTGCGTTATTTCGTGGCAGCAAACGCAAGCGTCAGTTGTTTCCATTATCGTGCAGTTAGCACCATGACAAATCATTCGAAGGATTTTCGGAACTATCCATATGTTCCGTTACCTGTGCACGTTCACGGCGCCTCTCTTGTATTTCTTGATCAGTGAATTCCGGTTCGAACTGATAGCTTGTGAAACCTAACGATCGCCTTGTGAAGTCTTCGTCGGATGAGCACACATCTAAGTCGGGATTGCGAGTTGCCACGGTTGACGTTTATTAATGTGCGCTTTATTTCAAAATGAATTATTCTCACCCTAACCAATGTTTATATAAAACTGAAACAAAGATGCAATAAACTAATTGACTGGGCACATACCGTGAATAATACGCTTACAAGGAAGTCACGCATTTCTAAAGATATGCGGGAATTTTCACCGCTGGTCCTTCTGAGTGGCTTGTACCAGGATCAAAGAGAGCGCGGCGCCGGAATCAGGTACAACTGTGATGACTGCATTGCCCGATGCGAGCAAGACCCAATTAAGTGTAATTACCCGACCATAAACTGCATTAAACATCTCTGACTGTACATAATGGCGAATTTTCAAAATGCACTAACCACTAATTTTCGTTATAAACGAACACCACGGCGGTATTCAGCTGGAAAAAAACCAACTAAGTACGGTTTTAAATTTTTAAAAATCGATGAACTAATAATCTAAAAACTACAACCATTGGGTACGATTGAAGATAAACTACCGCGCGTATTGATATACTCGGTGGATATACAAACGCTGATCAGAGTTATCAATATCACATGGATTCATTTTTTTAATATTCTTGTAATCTCGTGTAACCAGATTTTTGACCAGGAAACAGTTGTACTTAACTTGTGCCCACTTTCCATTTTTTATTTCTGACAAAGAGCTAGAATAGTTATATAGTCAGTGCCACCGAAATTGTCCTGAGAGATTCCAAATCTTCAGTTTGGTTATCACCATATTTGCGCTTTTGTATATATTTTATGATTTGAGTTCGAATAAAGATTAAACTTAAATGACTCTTGAACTGTTTAGTGTACTTGTACTGTGGAAAGTTTAGGGATGGGCTCACAATGAACTTAACTAATTAAGTTTAGCTGGCGATCACTGTTTTGGTACTTCAAGTTTAAAACTTAGATAAAAAGTTATCAACCCTTTCCCGGTAAGAAAAAAAATAAGTGGGCAGAAGCATTAAAAATTAAATAAAGAAACCCAATATGAAACTTGTCTTTCCTTTGGGAAGTGACCCTTTGTGAATATAAACACAAGTTAACCGTTTTAGTCATTTTGTAATATTTATAATGTACCAAGTTAAAACTACTCTCCAGAGTTGCAGGCTGTAATTCTGCAAATGTCAGAGGAAACCGAATTGGGGTACTAACAACAACCATTGTTGAGACAGTAATGCTAGCAATTACCTTTCCACTTCATTAGCTCAATACAAAGGGCGTGCTGAATAGGCATTGTAAAAGTTGTCTGGGGCTTAGGGAATCAGAACAGTCACAAGTGTAAGCGAGAAATTCTCTACATGTTGGCCGTGTGAGCGCATGCTAATTCAGCGTTTACTGACAGAAAGCTGTTGTGAAACAATATCTCGATTGTATATCATATGGTCAGATGTTATGGGAATCTTTATTTAGATATTCATATACATTATTGGAATCGTTGTTGCTGTGCAACTTTTGCTCTGACGGTTTTACTGTGGAAGGATAACCTGACTTCGCGGCCCCCGACGAGCTAGTAAGTAGATTTGCAGTTTTGCGTCTAATTCACCAAAATAATCACGTGCACATTATTTCTTTGGCTCACTGGTATAGTCTTTTTGTGACTGGAAGTTTAGTTTCCAACTTTGGCTGGTTTATGTTCGTGATGTCTTCAGGCCGGCCGTAACGGGCCTGATCGGGTTCCGAGGCAATGGCCGCGATAACAAGCGTTTTTGTGTGTTTAGAACTAAAAAAATATCGAAAGTCTAAAAACACAACAGACAGCTATGTTCTTCTGTCTGTATTTCACGGACGAATAATTCGAATTTATCACCGAACAGGGCCCCAAACTCGCGCGACCGATAAATCCGTAACAGTGAAATAAAACAACACATTTGTTCAATAACTCGATGAACATGTAAGTGTTTTACCTCGATTTTTGTTGATTTATTGGTGTAAAACGATGAATTCAACCGATAAGCGGACACCAGTAAGCGTGTTATGAATTGCTGAACAGACTGCGTTCGAACCTCTGACGGCATTGCTTAATTTCAACACCTCCGTCTGTCGATCAGGTGTCAGGTAAAAGAGCAGAACTTGCTGTTATCGAGTGGAACCACTCGATCTAAATTGATACAAATAGGTTGTTTTTTGGCTGACAGTCTCCTTTAATAGCTCTGCAAAACTGACGTCGTGAGATTTTTGCATGCATACATAACATTCTAGTCTGCCAATACAGGCGTGAGTTGAGTAGCGCTAGGACCTACACAAGGACCTAGCTAACCTAGTTAAAATCACGAGTTCTCCTTTAAAATCCACGGCAATATCTCACGAGGTCCTAGCGTTACTGAACGGGAGGCTGAACTCTTCTTGTTTAGCTCGTAACGATCGGTTGGCTGGCCATCCCACAAGAAAATGTACACATATATATATAGGATAGTTAAATAAACATAACTCATTGGGGGGAAATTTCCTAATAAAATAAGTAGACATATGACGGAGATGACGGGAGCATTACTCTGGAAGAGGAGTTCTAAAACATCGTCAGAGTTACCTAGGTCAACTACTGCCATCTTTTATCAAATCTAGAAATCAGCTCCCACTGAGGTGGCGTTTACTTTTCAAAGGTCAATAAATATAATCTTCGCAAAACCAGGTGCGCTCTGACTATCAAGGCTATAACATATATACATGTATATCGCTTCCAAGGATAAAAATATCTTCGATGACGCTTTCAGGTTAAAATCTGGTGTTTATAAATAAAGACAAGAATCAGTACATGGCACGACCTTGGTTGCAGCGGCTACGCCGAGCGTGGTGTCGACGATATTTTTGTCAGAATTGGCGTATTAGAAAACTTTAACGTGTTATCAGATGATAATTGTTGATTACATTTACCAGAATTGTAGTTAAAGAAGAGCAGTGTCGTGGAAGGAATGACAAATGGTTCTAGAAACCGTGTACGCAATCTAAAATGACCGGCGCACGCGATTGTTTCTTCAACGATGCATTAAGTAGAGGTGGGTTATTCAGTGCAACAAAACAAGTTTTGCTATGATCGCCATGCGTGCCTGCTTTGTGACAATGTGAATTATCTTGTTCGGGCAAACACCAAGATAAGCTTGTAAGACGTACTGTTTCAATGACAAAACCACGGATCATTTCAGGCGTATTTTTGAGATTCAAATCCTGAATTTCTAGCCCAGTGCACAAAGAAAAAATGATCGCAGGTCCATGACACTAGAAACAGAAGCAGACAGAATTGAGAAACATGATGTGGGTTTCTATTTGGTTCTCATTCATTTGCTTATTCACGTTATGTTTTTGCATACTTGTCTAATAAATGCCCCCCACAACTTTAGGCCTATGGGCAAAAATCACCTGCGAAGTTCTTCAAGATTATGGAGCCACCCACTCAGATTTCATGAAAACGTTATTTTAAATACTGTAGAGTTAAGCCACTGTCATTTTCAATGAGAAGGCATGGTTATCCTATAAGCGAAATGAACTGATTACTTAGGCGGCATTTCGCCCCCGTCAAACTGCAATTTTAATGTTGAATTCTTAACCGAAACACCCATCTGTGGTTGAATTGTTACTGATTGAGCCAGCAGTTCAAGTCACAGGCAATGAACAAACATAAGGCGTTTTCTAATTCACAGTGTTATGCTGGCTAACCCCCAATAAAATCTGAAACGTTTTCTCGAGTCGCCGATTGTTTCAACGTTTTTATTGACAAAGGAAATGGAATTCTACCACGGTATTAAGCAATATTGAAACTGATTTTATGACAACAGGCCTATCATGCCTAATTCGACGTCAGTGTTTTAGTTAGCTAAACGGGATGAAATGTAGCTTTTAAAGGCCAATGGCGTTTCATTTTGATAACAAGCTCACCTTTAACCCCTCTTCCTTTGGTTCGCTCACGCGCCTCTTTGTCGAGGCCGAACGTATCCGTGACCAAGCAGCAGATATCATCTCAAAACCTTTGGGGCGAGAGACCGTACGAGATGACAGTAAAATCAGATGCAAGCGTTTAAATACCCTTTTGTCGCAGAGTTTTCACGCAAGTCGGAAGCTTGTCCAGCTCGCAGATGTATAATAAAGCAGATGATAGTGTATCAGCGAATCCCCATGAGCAAGACTTATAAATATGCATGGCATTGATTCTATTCTACGGTTTACATGTGTTTATATATAACCAAGATGAGCCAGTATGGAGGGCACGCGAACATGATAGAAGTGACAGAACGTAGCGAGATTTGGCATGATAGATCACGCTTTACGAAAGCGTGGTGTTCACAGTCCCTTGAATAATTAGCAACATTGAAAAAGAATTTTTCTTTGCCCGAGTTGCCGTTTCCGTTTATATGCACGCATTCGGGATCGTGTGTCCGGCTTTCATCGAAATAACAATGCGCTTTTTAAATTGTTTTGTTCAAGTGTTTCTCACAAAAACACATGCACCTTGATCTCCATGAAACGTAGTCGCACACGTGTGTCTTTTGTACATGCGTGTATCACAAACTAAACGTCTTTGTGCGTTTCATTCATTTTTAAAGTATTCTTCAATAAATTATCTCAAACTGAAAACTTGTCAGCATCAACGGTGCTTCACAAGTCATTCAAATGTTACGCGTACAGGCGCATGTGCCTACATTTAAATAGAGGCGCAGTTTCACATGCAAGCGCACACGGGCCTTGTATGCGCATCAATGATAACAAAAACCATCATCCAAAGAAGCAGCATTCTGCTTCTTCTAGCCGAATATAACAAGACTCAAACGATCAATGAAATTATAAACATACCCTTTTCAGGTATAATTTTGTTCCAGTAGAATAATTATGTTTACACGAGTACAAAATACTCTTTCCCTTTTCACAGGATTAGCAAAAAACAGAGTCACCATCTCCAACTGATAGGTACCAGTAAAGAAGGAGTATTCTGTTGCAGCCCTGTGTATATAATAACATGTTTACTATAAGTTTTAAGCAAACAAAAATTGAAGTTTCTATATCTGCAACGGCCATTTAGCCTGCCGGATGGAGAATCAATTATTAATGTGAAAACGTTGATCTCATATTGAAAAAGTTTTGTTGATTTGCATCCTTACGTTTGTTTTGATAAGTTTTATAGTGGAAGAAAGTGCTTTTATTTCTTTGTTCTACAAGAAATTAACAAAAGATGTCACTAGTCACAGACGTTGCATTTCAAAAGGTCGGCGTTAGATGAAATATGCTTATTATAGTGACGATGTATCTAATGAAGATGGTTGAAAAAAAAGCAATATACATGTACTTTAATTTACCATATGCGGGGGGAAAGGCTACTGTATCTAGGAGCATATGTTATGTGGCTAGTATTGAATACCGATATCTTTATTTACAGTAGCCGCCAGATAAAATGTTGACCCATTAACAACACCTACTTCAGTCTACAATTTTGTTTTGTATGAAATCCAGGTGTGGCGGCCCTTGTGGCCCAGACTTCAATGAACATACTTCCACTGAGGAGTCCACAGTACCGACCATGAGATCACGTTTGCATGGGAGTAATGATGTGGGAAACTATCGCAGCGCACCCTGGAACCACTCTCGTTTGTAGATTCATACAAAACTATTACTTCCGTTTACGTCTGAGCTCGTGCGTTCATGAGAATGTTACAATCAGAACCATAATAAAAGTTTGTTTCAAATTAAATTAGCTTCATAGATTCAGAAACTATAGTTTCAATTTTCTCAAATCAATCACTTCACATTGACTGACTCGTTCAATACCCAAAAGTTAATTTCTGGCACTGGCAAAAAGAATTAATTGGTTTATAGACAAGAATGAATACGCCCTAAAGTTTTAACTATTTACAATATATGAGTAAAAAATTGATACCGAGTTTCTGTTCTTTGAAACACGTATCTCTTTGATAATGACAGTGAGCCGAGAAACAGTGGTATTTTGTGCTTTTTCCATCTGCCACGATTGACAGTCAATCGTGAAGTGACTTTGGGACATCTTGGGAAGCCTAGACGTTCAAATCTTTGCTTGCAAGCGTTTGTGTTAGTTATGAAGAAAAACCTGGCTGAAATTCATGCAGGAGGAACACGTTCCAAAATGAGTCGGGGCACTGTTCAGAATCAACTTTGTCTCTTGGCTTTATCAATACGAAAATCTAACGAGGACAGCACGATTAAGACGAATCTTCAGAGACTCCCCTTGTGGTATGAGGCACGATGAATTATTGACGGAAAGAGCGGCTACTTTATACCTGAAGGAATTTCTAATTCTGTTGGTATGAATTAACAATGTAATTTATAATTCTTTCATGACCTTTTGAAGGCCATTGATTCAACAAAAAGCTTACAACATGAAATTGTGGTACCCACCTCAACCCTCGACAGTTCTTATTGCAAAGTACGAGCACCATACCAACAATAAAATATATTTATTTTAAGTAAGAATTATTGGTTTTCTTGAACGGTGTATGTAGGCCACGTGACGTGGCCTATAGATACGCTTGAAAATATCTGGCTGTCCTGATCAGGGCTCGAACCCGGGAACTTCCTTTAGGACTTCCGATGTTCGAGTCCATTTAACTACTTGGGAACACCGGATCCCATCAGATCTAATAGGAGACATCTAACCCAAGTGCACTAGAATGTACTGTTTTGTAACCCATTTAGGGGTTCATATTCCACAGACTAACCCATCGTATAAAAACCTCTTCTCAAATATTTTCCACACAGCGTTTAGTGTGACCTTAATGTAAAGCTATGTAATAGAGTTTGAAATACATGTGACGTCCTCCAGAAGCTTTTTTTCAATGCCCGAACATTTATATAAGACCTAACGCCATCACTGCAAATTTAGCTCGGGAAACTTGCCCCGTACGTTACTGATAGACACTACAAGCGCGCTCTATTGTAACGACTTGACAACAAAACGAGAACCACAAACGATTACTTGCGGCATATACCGAGATCGTTATTTCGTATTTTCTCGTAGCCTGCAGGAAACTATTTACAAGAAGTCCAGTTTGACTGTAGTTGCATGCAATCTTACGCTCAATATTTCCAGATTCTAATACACAACTCGAGTATACCAGAAAGGAACAGAGACGAGCCAGAAATTTCCACATTGCATCGACAACTTCAATAACCTTGGCAAAGAAAGACTCGCGGGAAAAACGGGATATCACGAGAACACTGAAAAACCAAATGGTGTTGATAAAATTAAAAGAATGAAATCGAGCAATTTCTTTTGGAAAGATTCGCTCTGAATCACACGACTAACCTCCTAAAAATCGACATGGGTTGCGCCTATAGTCGAGATCAAGCTTCTTCACCTTAAAATGTTTTGCTTTACGTTTGATAAATAACTGGACGAATATAAAATTAAAATGTTAGGAACACTCAACTGCCAAACTGCGGTTACATCTATAAAGAGTTTACGATAATTTGCAATGTAATCAGTTGATGCGTAAAATTTAATTTGTCTTGGTCTAACTTAATATATAGTTTAGTGCGATTTATAGAACGCAATTGAACGTGTCGTACTTGTCGAAAATTGACACAATAGTTAGATCAAGTGAACGGTGCAGTCCCTCATTGTAAGTAATTCGAGATCGATCGATGTATGTGTTAATTTAACGAGGAACATATGCTTAGCAAACAGGTGGGATAATGGCGGCTAGCTCTCCCTATAATAATACTTTTCCGAAACAAAGGGTTCCAACCTGAAATTGATGCAATAATTAAAGCATTGAATGTAACCCAGGGAGAACCGTGTCGTAGGTTTATGTTGGGGTGCAGGGAACACTTGTCCGACGAAACCAAGGCTGCACCTGGGGAGGGGGATTTTGAAATTTGTACTCATAGGATGGCGAAACACAGGGTTCGACAAATTTGAAAATGCCTGTGGTCCTGAATAATTCTTACACACCATTAAGTGATTCAAAGAACTTGAAAACGAAGAGTGTGCGGAGTACAGAGTCACTCAAATTAAACACCATTTGAAATCACCCTCCAACACAAACCCTATAGTGGGCCGACCCAACAGTGTTGTGGTCATAGAGGACTTACAGAGATAGGATCCCCGTGTTTAGAAGTAGGTGCGAATGGGTCGATAATTCGTTTTTTCTTATCTAAATTTGCTCCAGTACTTCCATCTATTATTCACGACACACATGCAAGGCGAGTTTCTCCTCACCTACACTTAGTTGTCAGTGAAGCTCATCTGCTATCAATACAAAAGGGCGTTATTTCTACATTATAGCGACAAGGAGTTTTTCGTTCGGACTTCAAATTCCATCCTTGTAATACATCAAATAGGATAACACAAAGTCGAAAAAATCATGTGTACCTGCAGGCCAGCAGTCAGCCTTAGACGTTTGAGCCATCTAGATAGCGACACTACGCAAAACACATCTACAGTTAATACACGTCAACCACTGCACACTGAATGAACTGAAATCATCACTAGAAAAAATGTAAAGAAACAATATTCGGGTTTAAGACATAACCTTTCAGGCCCAAGGAATGCTTCAGTTTTAGAAAAAAATATTCATAGAGTGGCAATCTCCAAACGCGTTGCCTTTGGTGCAACTTTTTGTTCCCTTGTTAAGAGAAATTAGACGAATGAAACACCTAGGCTGTCCAGTTATGTCCGGCCCAAGTCAACACAGCATCCGTGCACGCTTCACACCGATCCTGTACCCTATAATCTACCGGTTGGTTGCTCCCGGCCTTCCCCTTGGATGTGACGCTTTTACCCTGCGGGAGAGAAGTAGACGCCGCTGCCGCCGCGCTCATCCTGAATTTCTTTCCGTTTCCACAAAACTGCTCAACGACTTCCGACACAATATATATCAAGTCTGCCCGAACAACAACGTAAGAATGACCAAATCAGTCACAGTTCATGGAATTAATCACAAGTGCACGGTTCTTTGTTGTTCTATCCACAATGGCAGCATTTTTCTCTAATTGTTTCAGGCCAACAGTAGTGTATAACTGGATGCAGAAAGAACATCTGACTTCTGCAAATAGCGTCACAAAACTGAGGTGCTTTCCACGCCACACGTACGCGTATCTCACACGAAAACACAGTAACTGGCCAATAGGCCAGCGTAGTCTAGTAATTAATCAATTAACGGTCAATGCTCTGCCATTGTCTAGCCTTTACATTGGTCGATTCGTGGATGTGTAGCCATTTTTGTCCAAAACACGCCACCTGTTAGCAACCTACGTGCAGCCTTTGGTGCCCTGCAGTTCTATCCGCGTGCGAATTCCGGAAAGGCTACAATCAATCACGAGATGAACTTTTTATACATCCCGTATCGATTCCATTCATTACACGTACCACACACTAATTGAAGAGGCGTTTCAAATCTCCTTCGCTTTTGTTTAAACGGCACCATTACAACAAGACAATATAGCCAAATACTGATACTTCCTTGTCAAGAAACAGGCAGGCACATTTTTCGACAAAAACTCTTCCACACGCATTGTCTCCATGATTGTAAAAATTCTAGGAATGGAATTTTGGGTAGTAATAAGTCATGTAAATATATAAAATACAAAAAATCAAAAGTTCTGTATCCTTTTTAGGATGTATTAGGTAACACAATTTTCTTGTTTCTGGTTTCCAAGTTCTCTTACAAAAGGAGATTGATCGGTCGAAAATTATGCTTTTGACACCCTACACAGCCCCTCCCCCCTACTATTGAAAATATAATATCAACATCATTTCCAATAGGTGTCCTTTATGATTATGAAGGAAGCGTAAATAATCCAGGAAACACGTTTTAAATACACTTATCTTACACGAATTTCACAGTTACAAACCGACGCTAAACGTATTCATTGTACACGTTGACATAGAAACATGACATACACAGAAGCCCCCGAGGGAAGATTTGCAACTGAAAGTACGCGAATGAAGGATTTTGATAGACTTTCATCATTTACATTAAATTGACCTGACAGTAAATGTGTGTGAACAGAATAAAAGGGTCCCACGAAAATGACAAACTATTAAAGAGCACCTCTCAACAATTATGCGAGCTTGCGCTCACCCGGTCAATAAATACCAACACTTAAGTTTTGAAAGAGGTTATCGATCTCCTATGAATTCTTTATGGGATACCGGCAGGGCCTGCGAGCTTTCACAAGAAGGCGATATGTCTTAGCGTCCTAATTCAGTTTCAAGTGCCCTTTGCGCAAACTCCTGACGAATAACGAACAGACGTGATGATGAAGACATACATCCTGGCGTGCGTTCAGTAGACGCAAGGACCTACGCTAGGACCTAGCTAAAACCTAGTCAAAGTCACGTGTTCTCATTTAAAATACACGGCAATATCTCACGTAATCTCGCGATGTCTTGCTTTTTAGCGGGAGGCTGAATGAGCTGACAGTGTGGTACATGTCCAGTTGCTCCCGAAGGTCGCCAATAGGGATCCAAGCCGAGAACCTGTGTGCATCCGAGCTATATAAAGAGTACAAACGGAGGATATTTTCTAATTTTCAAATTCCTACATTTTAAGTCCCAATCCACGCGAATTTTTTATGTGAAAAACCTTAATTTTTAAATCGAGCATTTACTGTTACTTTTGTGGTTTCGTTTTGTTTCATCACCCCAGTCGGATTCGGGGCTTGGACGGTATTCTTATGTAAGATTTATATGTCCTGAAAAACAAGTTACTCACATACTGGACACTGACACGATTTACCAAGATGTTTTGTTGCCAAAATGGCAAATCTACACAATGCCGTCTTCTTCTACAAGCATCAAAAGTAAAAAAAACAATCAAGTACAGTGTTTTGATGTGACTTGCCGATCCTACCGGTGGAGAGCGCCGGTGAAGGGAGCTGTTACAAGGTCTTGTCTATTCCACGGCGAATGAAAAATGGAAAATCTGTGGATTTGAAAATTTTGTTTACGGTAACACGGAAACAGCCTGTGAGGAAATGTTTTAATACCTGGTGCTTTTTGACTTTAAAGCTAAGCTTGCATAGACTACTTATATTTTATCAACTGACGTTATAACTTCTAATTCTATAATAATCTAATCTCAATGTGAGTATTAATTTTTTTTTTCAATTCAGTAGACTGTCGGCGGCGAAAACACAAAAATCACGTTAGGAGAGGTTGCTAAGCAATTTTGTGTCATCATGTTAGTTATAGCGTCTGTATACGATACAAGCTGACCCCATGTGTTATGTAAGGCATTTTAGCACTATAATCTAATTCATCACATATCCGCACCTGGTCACACTGACTTTTTAGGAACTTGAAATACACCTAACGTGTCACTAGTGAAGCAATAGTTATGTAGGAGATACATGCTCTCGTGAAGTAACATGAGAACCTAATCCCCAAAGCGCCTCTTCTACTGACAAATGAAAAGCCCTCTATAACGCATTTAAAAATAAATAACAAGGAGTATCGTTTTTTCACTGAAGAACTTATTAATCATTTCTTAGTCACAAATATAAACAAGAGACTAAAAGCGTTTTTATATTCAATATTAACTGAAAACGAATAGTCACAAGCATTTCTGTGCGTCTTGCATTGAAAAGTGAAACTTGACAAAATTAGAGGCATTTATGTAGTAAATTCGAACCCAGGGTCACCACCAAAAATTTCTTTTTACGAACCAATTCAGTAAAATCATACCCTTCAGACGTATGAGCATAGACTGCGACTGAATTTCATCACAGACTTGAAATATGTATTTCCAGTCATAAATAAATAGTGCTTCCCGACTTCCCAGCCGAAATACTTGAAGAGCAATAAAAATTCACACAGCTGTATCTGAGCTTCGAATCAAGTTTCAAGGTTTCCTTGTGACATCGATGTTTTTTAAATGACCACGTGAAAAATTTCGGAGATGAATGACTAAGTAAGCCGGAAGGATACGTCTTCACTGTTCCTATGACGTATCCGTAATCGTCTGCTTCAAATCAGTAGGAAGCCGACTGCCGCCGTGAAAAGTGAAGTTTTGATTGTCAGTTTGAATGCAGTTTTTAATGATTTAACTCTAGTGTCACTATTTTAAGCTTTGAAATATTGCCATCCTGAGTAAGTGATATGAGAAGTGTACATTTGCTTTGTGAAATTACAGCGGCAATTCACTGAATCAAACCCAAAAAAGCTAACATTCAAGAATGGGTATCCGCGCACTTGGATGTCACTTTAATCAACCTATTTTCATAACTGCTTTGTGCTTGTGAATTCATTCGGTCATCAGTAGTTATCATGTTTCAGGGCGCAAATTGTGACTGAGAGGTGTGAAAAAGAATAATTATGCATGTATGCATAAAATATAACCGACGCTAAGAAAAGACGCTCTCATTCAGTGAGATAACCGATTGTGCGTCTTGTACCCGTGCGTTCGAGCTTAATACTGTTTTGAAGTTATTGTATTTTTATCACGATTGGCAATGGCATGTGAACACGTCAACAAGTTAGATAAATACGGTGAGCAACTGAACTCGGCGTGATATCGCTCACGAATACGTATTCGATATACTGTAGCATACCGTCTTCGAAATCTCTCTAATAACTAAATCAGGTCGGCTGAGCATATTTTTGGCATTCACCACTTGCAAAAAGGCCCTACCACTAGCCTGTTACGGACTAAGCCGGCAAGTGAGGTCATAGCAGTGCCAGACTAAGGTTCTTGGGGCTCTTAACAAATGTAGTGAAAAGTCGTTACAATTTTTCACGCCCACCAACGTAACTCGCAACTTTCTTATCCAACACAAACTGCTATGTACAAGCCGCCATATGAATGGTCTCAAATAACGGCGTCTACTAAAGCCTGTACGTAATCCCTAATCTGAGTAAGAAACAACAAAAGACCAATTTTTACAGGTGAGTGTCCTACGCCTAAAATTTGTTTTCGACAGAACTAGGTTGACCTACCTATCTGATTGTTTTTTTACTGAGGTCCCCCATGGAAAGCAATGTGAACTGGTGGGGCTACCCTCATTGTAAATATTACATTGATAATAAATAATAATATTGCCCTCAGCATTATTTGCCGCTGTAAAAAACTATGCGTTCAGGCAATAAAATACCACAGCTTGTGAACTGAAATTTTAAGAGCTTGGTTTGTAGAAATGACGAATTTCAAATTCTTCTAGGAATTAAATTGATTAAGGGGCAATTCAATTTGAGACCACCTTTATAACGCTAAGCGGTTTAAATTAAAACACTGTTTTTGATAGACAGATTGGTTTTAATGCTACTTCAATTATAATTATAATTATCATTACAATTGTAATTACCATTATAATGATCATCATTAGCTAACACAAGGAAACTCTCGTGCTCACGGATTGTGTAGTAACTTTTCAAAACACCCTCGTCCACGCTGCCATAGTTAAATGCAGTTAAACTGAATTTTAGATTGGGAACAAAAAAAAATCTCGCCTGAGCATTCTTGTCTATTCGCCACGTCCGCACATTTGTTGACAAAAGACTCGAGGCTTGATCATAGAACTTGCTAATATAAACTGTTTTCTTGTTATCGACTTTTTGTCTCAGTTCAGGGACTGCCAATCGGCCAGCCTCCCCCCGTAAGCGGATGCCGCTGATAATATAATGCCGGGCTTTTTTGCAAGATTCTTTAACAATGGATGCCCTTTCCGAAGCAGATTTAATTCCCTATCCGCTAAGAAGGGTTTTTGAAACAAAAACAGTCGTCATAGGCTTGCAACAAAAGGTTATCTACCTTCAGTTTTTATTAAGCTAGTCCCTGGCTTCCCTTGCTCGGCCCACTGTCTCTGCAGTGAACGGTGAGTTATTGCTTGTCCTTATTCAGTTCCTGCAAAACACTTTCGAGTGTCCAAGAAAATATTGAGTACCACTCAGGTGAAACATCACCGTTCGAACACAATATTGATGCATGTGCGCCAGGCAATCCCGATGGAACATCATGACCAGCAGCCATGACCAATATAGTTCTTCCATCTGCCACTAGGACATTACAGCTTTTTCACTAAAAATGGTGGTTGAAAACGTGCCTGGCTTCGGAAGCAGACAGCAGAAAAAAATTGGCGAATATTTCGCTAAGGAATGGTAAGTGCTACACGCTAGATGTACCCGGATGTAGTCAGTACGATGCATGAATACTGAATGCAAATCTATCAACTTTATGTAAAAATGACAAGTCGAATATCACGATCCCTGATTTCAAACCACTATGGCATGATTGAACATGGCCTGTCTGTACTCGCTATAGTCGGTAAACATGGGCGGCGCAGTACAGAAATAAGTGTGGGGAGGGCTCTACTGCTAGTTGAAACGGTGGCACTGTCTCCTATTATCTCAGTTGTCAGTCATGCATCAGTACGCATTCGAGAATAGATTTCCAACAAATCCCACAGTGAGGTACCAATGACATGTCAAGAAGTCTTGCAACCTCCATGCACTTAACTCAAAAGACACAACACCATATGTGCCTTTAGTTCTTCTGTTTTGCCTATCGAGGATATTTTCCTTTGGTCCTACAAGAGTTCATTGGTTTGTGTTTTACAAACATATTTATTAAGCAAAATGACTAATTTACTGACTATTGTTTGATAGTAGCTCATTTTGTAAGAAAGTGACCATGCTTCAGTGAACTTTGATGCATGCTGAAAAGTAAAGTGCATGAGATGATTTTTGCCTATCTGAAATTACCCTGAAAGGAATATTTGGGTTTCACTGAATTTTAATGTAGGTTGATGAGATTTGGTCAGTTAGCATTTGCTCCTGTGGAGCAAGCCACCAGAAATTGATGCGGGCATTTGATTCAATAATCATTAAAAAAGTGACTAATTACTTTTTTGAAATTTTTCGAAATGTATTTTCAAATGACAACATTTCTATAGGCACTGCTGCAAGGGTGCAAGGCTAACTATAAAATTAGTAAGATTCCGAAACTCCCTGTGAAAGGAGTCGTTAACATATAGGTTAGATTCAAACTGCAAGCTGCACAACTGAAGAACATGTAGTCATTAACAGCAACTGCTGCGTGAAATAATTTACCAGCAGGTCAGTTTTAGAGATTTTGTTAGTAAAACTGCTGGCTTTTTTGTAAAATTTAAGCCAAAACAGTGTAGCTGGAACAATCTACAGTATTTTAAATTAAGTGGAGAATGTCACGGAGAGATACAACATCAGTAGTAACACTGATGAACATTATTGAACAAAGCGGCATACCATGTAATCTAAACAGACGTGAACTTACAAACACACAGCAAATTTTCACAGAGCGTGATATACAGAAAAATGCCTTATTTGCCAAGATCCATGGTAAGTCAGTACTAAGATATTCTAAAAACGGCAAGCTTGTGCACATTTCAATTACAATTGAAAAAAATTATGAATACTGTACAAGTAAAGGTTTTTTCAAAGACCTGTGATTATTCATTGTGTTGATGTGGCATGTTTAAACTAGCATCATTGCAATCAAACCTCAGTCTTAAGGATATATTGGTTATCTATTTATCAAACTATCATCACAACTTTTATCATTGTTTCAAACTGAACCAGCGATCATGCCATTTTCTTCTTATGGAATCAACACCGATTCATTCCTTCAGCATATCTAGATACTGTCATAGAGGGAAGGCAATGTGTTTGTTGATTTGCAAACCACGAGTTATCATAATATTCATTACTGGCCCCCTGTTTCTTGTTTTAAAACTATGCAAACTTACAACAAATGAAATGACATGGTGTTGGACCAGTACTGTGTGTGAGTAGTACGCACTTGTTATGAGAAGACAGCAAGAAAGTGCATAATAAGCAACAAACTTAGTTCTGAAACATAAAAACATTCTTAGAGTTTCTTAAAAATCCAAAATGTGATCAAGACATTGAATAAAAAGGCAAGGACAAAGACTTGTGTATGAAGTTATTAGTCAACTGTGTGAGGATAGTTTGCATAGTAATTTTAAGTGGGGTAAGAGGTGTAACAGACTTCATAGAGTCTACTAGAAATTGCTAACACCAGCTGTCCGCAGCATATGCATAGATCATCAGTAACGTATTGTGATATCTAGAAAAAAAAACATAATATGGGAACGAATAAAAATAAGAAAAGATGACACATGAAATTCATATTTAAGAATAAGTAATGTGAAATCTCTGAGAGTTGTCTGTAGACAATTTTTATTACTGTAATTTATGTTAAAGTCAGATACTACATGTTCACTGAACGGATGTAAAATTAATGCTTTTGTCACAAGTAATTGTTGGTAACGACGCAAGATCACGTTTTGTTGTAGAATTTTATTTTTTTTCTCATGACGAGCTAAGTAAACTCTTAACGTATTCAAGAGTGCAATACAGCTTCCCACACCATGTTGCAAGTTTGGGAAGCTTTTTTATTTCTACGGCCTTCTTTCCTGCTTCGAATGCAATGGTTGATTGAATAACTGATCTTAATGGTCAACTTGTGGCAGTCCTTGTGTTTTGTTTTGTTTTGTGAAATGAGTCATTACAATTATGTCGCTACACAAATTTTGTATGCATAGTTTAAGCGTTAAGTTAAACCCGTGTTTTCTGTCAAAAATAAGTTTTGTTTGAGGCCACTTACTATAATTATAAACATGAAGCCCGTTCCTGAAGGAACTGAAATTTTAATTAGAAGTTGGCACATTGATTGGACTACGCTGGTGATCTGTGTTTTTGCTGAAATAACGCAAAAACCCTTGGCTTTCCTATCGTTCAACGGTAAATTTCTATACCAAGTAACTACTGGTATTCAAATGCAGAGCGTCTAATTAAAACTACCACGTCAAACTATGACCTAATTTGGCACATGCAGCATATCCAACACGCAATAACACATACGTGGCACGCAAGGAAAGCTGGCAGTTTGCTCAGAGAGCACACCCTTACCTCTGTGCTGCGCGAAATAGATCGCTGTGCCGCTTTTGGGTATCGATCCACCTAGAAATGCATCATCAGCGCTTCAAGATTTTTACACACTCGCCAACAACATGGCACTTTTGACTGTAACAGTCGGGAAAATGATTGCGATGAAATCCCACCAATTTAGAGCACAATGTTGCGGACAGGTGAAGTGTTATTTTCTCTGGAGATAAATCACTGAATAATTGCTTAATCATTTTCATGCTTCATAACTTACCTTCCACCGTACAATATTTTGGGAAATTTTGGACACTTCGCAACAATGTTGGAAGTCCACTCTCTAAGAACTCGGGGGCTGGTCTTCACATAGTGAAACATCTATTTTGAACACTATATGGCATACGGGTAAAATGACCACTAAGTAAAATGCTTTATCAATTCTGAATTTATACTACTAGACATTGTTTTGGAATGTATAGGAATTCTTTAGATATTAAAAAACACCTCCAATTTGACAAATTTTCCCCTAAATTGGTGAGATTTTACTGTACCTGAGTCCGCATCATAGTTTTTATTTAACTCGCTGGCCAGCATGAAAGTCATTTGACCTGTTTTAACTACTGAATGTTACTGTTGAAAGATAGATGATCATTTAACTGAGCCATAACAAATGATCACTTTTAACATCCAATTCTTTGGTCCTCCACACACACGTTCTTCCACACACTACGAGGATACATTCTCAAACTGAATCAACACTCAAACTGTTCATCCCACACTTTCCACACAGATTGCAAACATAATCATGATTCTTTCACAAACTAAACATTGCATGCAGACAAATCTCACTTGCACATTTACACGGTGTTTTAAATGTTTTGTGGTGTAATTTTGATATTTAATTGAAAAATACTGCACTTGAATGTCATATAATGAGGTTTGTGTTTCAGATGTGTTAGTTTACCATTTGCCCAATAGATGGTACAACTGTCGTGTTTCCCATGATATTCTGTAATACTGTTGTTGAGGTTTAATTATTACTCCTGACATGTGTGCATCAAATAGTAATAAAATGACAACAGACAACGTAACGTATTCTGAAATTATCGCGATGAAGTCGGGGAACGTCTACTCACTACTTTCAAAACATTGGAATCGTCGGGTGCTTGCCATGATCGAACATTAGCGTGCATTTTGATTCCAAGCCTCGCAGCAAGAACCTTCAGAATGACGGTGGTCCGTTGGAAGAGAATTTTGGTGGTTTTTACTTGACAAGACCAAGGAAGACTTCTGCTAACCGCACACTGTCGTCCACAAGAGAGTGTTTCTGCTGAATTTCATCGGTTATATTGTCTGAAAAAGTAAGAGAATGAGAAACTAAAACTAATGTTTTTATTGATACTGAAAGCAATTCTTATTAGTACTTCAGTTGTGATTCCCGACAGGATATCCTTGACTTAATTGTAGTTAAGCAGAACAAGCACTATTTCTTTTGTCATAACAATTTTTAGATTTGATTTGATTTTTATAACTTGGCCAGTGTCATTGTGAAAATATGCAGTATCCTACTTTCCAACTCAAAGAGCACTGCAACATATTTATTGATTTGTTTCTTTCAGGATACTAACGTTCTACAGTGTGATTCGGACATCGACCAATAGGTGCCTCCACAGGTCTATGATGTCACATCATAACTCAGTGCAGAGTGCAGGTACCTTTGATACAGTTTGTTTGACCTTGGAATCTCATGCACATGTGAGCTGATTTTAGTCCCCGGTGCTTTCATTACGTTCCAGTCTCTGTATGCATGTGGTTTCAACCCGTCTGCAAAACACATTATTGTTAATGAATATTACAGTTATGCAAAGTATGCCCAGATTAAAGTCATGAAAGTTATTGGAAACTGGCAGGGTTATGAGGCATAAAAGCATTTGAAGTTGAACACAGTGCAAACGACGAGAAGTGCGACTACTGTAAGCGGGATCAGTGTGTATATGGCTATGTGACGTGAATGAAAGTATGGTTTGGGTTATATGTTTTAAGCTCATGTTTACAAATGTTTTAGCAGGGGTGAGAAGTCTTGCAGTGCTTAACACAATTCACATAAAAACAAGAGAATTAACAAACTTTTGTTTTCTTCGGAGCTCATTTATTGTCTGACATTTAAAACAAAATGAAATCATGAACGAGCAATGATTTAAAGTCACCACTTTTAAGCAGTCATTATTTGTTCATAATCCCAAAGCTTCTACTTAACTTAGCTAACATCTAAGTACACAGACCATGAAGTTTTTGTATTTACTGTAATGCATGTTTTTCAATTTAGCACTGTACAAAGAATTAACTTAACAAAATTTTGACATTTTGTGGAAGTAGGTCTTGGGTCTTTAACAATAAAACACAAAAATTTCTTAAAACACATCTCTTAGCTGCGTAAGTTTCTGAAATGCTTGAAAGAAGCCAATTGTAATCTTTATGCTAAAGTCTATGGTCCATGTAGCTACTAGCCTTGAAGAAGACTCGGATAAATTTGGTCTGGTGACATTGATTTTTTACTTGGAGTGCATGGTTACCTGACTTAGTTTGTCTACTTAATGCCCATAAGACATTAAATGATGATCTTGCTATTCCTAAAAACCACATCCTGTAGTAATTAGGTAAATTACCTTCCAGGTGAGAATGAAAACAGTATCTTAGTATAAGAGCTGTTTATGCTACATAACAGCTGACACAGAGGGAGTGGACATTGCACAGCTATTTGTGTTGAGAGAACTTGTCACCAATCAGTTGTTGCTACTGGGTTAATTTTGTCACCAGTTTCTGAGTTGGAGAAAAGTGGGCTTGATCATTTCATTTCACGTCATCCTGGTAAAAATTCTCCAGTGAAAAAATTAATTGGTTGCTCAAGATGGGCGTCCCAAATTCAAGAATTAAGACCAGTGACAATTTCAGTGGTACTCATTATGCTAACTCATAAAAATGTTGTGTCCTGGATGTTTTCAGCTGCCAAATATATCTTTATACCCTGTTGATACAAAGGGCAGTGTCCCAATAGTTCAGGTATAACATGAACTGCAAAATAGTCGTGTCCCAGTCTGAATCAAGAAAATCCAGTTTCAGCTTGAATTTTAGTGTCCAACATTTTAAAGATTGCCCAAACTGAAGAATTTTTACTGTAAAGGTTTAAAAAAAAGGTGGGAGGGGTCGTCTGAACTGGGCAGGCGTTACCGCGTACACACAACCATCGCGAAGATTAGGGATCCTCAGCATTCGATAAGTTTCAATAAGTGTCTTCTGCTCGAGTTCAGCAAGTGGTAAAAATGTTTCTTGAATAAGGGCTTTGAATCAGCTTCTTTAAATTTCATGTATAAAGCACTTAATTTTTTTAAAGGCAATGCAAACTTTGTCTCCGTGATTCAACAGAGCTTCACTTCAGAATGCTTTTAAATTGGCTGTGGGTGCTATGGGGATCTCATCTCGCCTTCTCTCTTCATACTGCATGCAGAAATTACGATAATAATGATGTAATGTAAGAATGTAGGGATGTTGCTGGCTCTCTTCTTCAGAACAGATCCCATAAAATTATGCAATAACACCTATGACTCGATGTTAACTCTTGATGATTCCAATGATTCTTTGAAAGGAGTCCTTAGCTTTTTGACCAATTATTTAAATTTTCTGATTTTGAGCCTAGTGTGGAAAAGAAAGAGGGTATTCGGACAAGGTCCATGAAATGTAGCGATATCAGATTTGCCTCAAGAGAAATCTGATTTGGAGAAAAAACATGTTACTCGGCTTGGTATTAAATTAGGTGTTAATCTGGTAAAAATTATCACTTTAAACTGCTAAGAAATATCAATGAAGGGCAGTCTTGGTGTATAGTCCCTGAAGTTAAACCCCACTGGGCAAAATAACAGTCATTTATAGCCGATAACACATATCTCAAGAGCATTTGCATGCAACAGAAGACCATTCAGAATGATTCAAGTCTGGCAAAATGAATATAAATTTTACAGTTAAAGTATTCTGTACTTTAATTGAAAGGCATCAGAATTAATCATACAGTATAGCTACTTGTGGTATTTATGACAATTAAGCTGGTGACTGAACTCACAAGCTTGAATCAAGTTGTAGCAAGAGCCAAATAGAAGAGAACACTGAACAAAATGTCCAAAATTGTCTCCGCACCATGTTAGTCTGCAAGCTATGTAGATGAACTGATATGCAAACGGATGCGTGAAGTCGGAGCTTGAATGGCTTCAGTCTCACTGAAACACAGTATTGTTCATTGGCTGATCATTTGCTTGCCTTCAACTTCGTTTCAAGATGATCGATGAACAGAAGTGTTGAATTAATGGACTGAATCCCTAAATGATGAAAAAGTCTGATAAACAAAGAATTTTCTTTCATCCCCGAAATGCTTGTGCAATTAGAATAATGGATTCTTTTAGAATTGAAAATAATATCGGGCAATAAGGTAAGTGATACATTAGGAGACTTCATTAAGATGTTATTCAAAACTAATTGGATTCTGTCACCTTGCAGACTAAGGATTCCAAAGGAACAAAAATTAGCACCACTCAATAGATAAATGGCCACAGTCATTTTCACTAAAATTTTCAATAAACAAACACTTCAGAAGTATTGAAGTGGTCCACATGAGAATTTTGTTCTGAATGTCTTTCTTTTCATGCCATTGGTCCAGACAATTGCGGTTTCCAAACCCGGAACCTGGGAAATACTTTTAAAACTCGATTCGAAAATTGACCAATGGCATGGCATGCTTCAAGTAAATTTGTACTAGAATCACTGATGTGACATGAATGGTTACATTTACAGATCTGAATAAAGTCTGTGTTCAAGAGATAAACTTGGTCTTAAATATGAATCTAGTCCACTGTTAAATAATTGTTCTGGCAGTCTTTTGTGTGCCATTCTTATTATGTACCAGATTTATATGGTCCCTTTCCCATTAAAATTGGCGCTTCCATGTTTTAGCTGTCAGAGGGAGCGTTTGAATTCAGTCATGGGTTGCACTTAACGACGCAAGTTTACTTCACAGTAAACAGGCGAATTTAACAGCAAAGCGTGAATTTGCTGCTACAGTAAAAAGGCTTCACTGAATCGGTGTCATTGATATTATGGACAGATGTTGCTGTCAACAACAGCGCTACTTGCGTTGAAAATTTGCAATACATATTCTTCAAACATTCACAATTCCTCTATATGCATTTCTTTTGAGTTATTTTCGGAACATGAACTTAACTCTTCATATTTCAAAGATTATACATATTACGTTGCTTTAACTGCATTGATCTTGGGGTCACTGGGCACTTAAACTTCGATGTTGGTTTAGTAGCGATGCAAATGAAAAAGCCTATAAGTTATTCTTCACTGTTTAAATCAACGCACCAATAGTAGCAGATTCACTCAAGGCCTAAAGACTTATTTGAGAGTTTTTTGTTGCGTGAAGTCATCATTAATGTGACAACTGCTCGGCTACTCACAAAATGAACATTCATCAGTGTTCCTGGCATCTTTTTGGCATTGTGCTCCTATCTACTAGTGTACAGTAGTTTTCCAAAAGTTAACGACTATTCTCTTGTTGAAAATCGGTGATATTTCGAAGCAAAAATGGTTGTTTGATTTTCAAATGATTCTGTGTTATCTTCCATCCTGGTTTCTCAATGTGTTTTCATCAGAACTTCAACGAAGCCGGAGTAACAAATTTTGCCGAAATTCAATAATTTTTTGTTAACTACAGTTAGAACAAGGTGCTATGCAAGGGGCCTTAAATTTCTATTGCTATTACTATTTATTAAATTTTAAAGCACTGAATTCATGACTAATACATTTTATCTTTTTAACTCTGAATTATGCAAGAGTCCACAGAAATACTTATTTGTTTAACCGAGACCCTTAAGATTGATTGAATTGCTTTCCGGTTCGACCAACCGTAAGGTCAATGGCTTTGTGCTTCTGGTTACCACAAAATCAGTTCACTTAATGAAACCCAAATGGTGGAGAATTGTGGAAGTTAGTGGCGACATAAAAACTTCATTACATAATGTCTTTTGGGGCAATAGTAATCGAATTCAGAGTTGATTCTTTTAAGATAGTATCTCACTTGGTTAGATAAATGGGTAGCTTATTCACCGTCAGTTTTTAAACATGTAAAATACTTAAACGAAGAAAAATGAAAACTTTGTGACTGTTCATGAGGGATTCAGAGGGGTAAATGAAGACAAAAAGTGTACTATGGTACGACCCAAGAACAACTGCAGACTACTTGCAGACATGAAAGTGTGAATACCCTTAGGGCCAGCACAGATGGAGTTTGACATGCCTCAGCCCCTAGCTCACATGTGCATGAAATGAAATGTCAAGATTTTGTGAGGATTTTGCTTAGCCAGGTGATGAGGGGAATGTCTCACACTTAGATTTCTTTCACATTGCAAGTGTAAATCCTCACAGCATGCATGTGAGGTCTGCAAAGTGTTTAGTTGATTGGTAGTAAATAAAATTAATTATTACATCGCCTGTCAGCAACAAATCTCTAGTCGCTGGCTTATTGTAACCAGGTGTACTAGATTTTCCTTGTTTGCTGCAAACGTAGTTTACATATCAGTGTGCACCTTACCTGGCTGTGTGCAGATAACAATGACATGAGGTACATTTCATCACAGGCACTCAGCGCAGAATGTAGCTTGCAAAATTCATTGAAACTTTCCTTCATGTTAATTGTTTAAGATGGATGTGAACCATTCCTTTACACATTTGCTTGGTTTATAAAATTCTCACAGCGGCACTGGCTGCAGACAAAACACTATTTTCCAATTACTGCATTCAACAAACTCGATCTTGATCGTATACTCACCTTGATGACCTTTTCGTCAACACTATAAAGCTAAACTGAATTTCCAGGTGTCTCAGCACAACTTGTTATCCAAGGAATGTTGCAGTTTGTTTAGTAGCACTCTCCAAGAAGTCATCTCAGCGTGGCGTTATGTATGATCCATCCAATAATTGCACACTGTACTGCATTTTATTCCATCACGTAACTGTAAAACACAAAATGTGTTGGACTTGAACTGTAACTGAAAGTTTTGGTAGTAGTTTTGCTTTCTTTTGTAATCTCCAGTTAGCCTTGGAGTTTCTTTGGAAGTTTGAAGTCTTTTTGTACTTCATGATTTTACGGGTTGAAGATTGACACACATCTTGATTGCAGTTCCATTATTCTTCAAGTCATCAACGGGAACAAAATACCGTGTACCTTTAACAGTTCATCAAAACCATCTTTCTGAAAAAATGCACTACGTAAACTACATGACGTGTTTCTTGAATAATGTTTTTTCCTAAAACCATATACTGGTGCCCCTTGGCAAAAATTCATGAGATGTATATATCTAATTACCAAGAATTTCCTCCTGAAAAAATACCTGTAGTAAATTATGTCCATTACTCAATTTCTGAGTCAGCTGTAATGTGACTGCATTTTGAAAACCACTGTTTTCTCCATTGGATATCGGTGATCAAGCTGAATGTCCAAATGTGGGCCCCTTAGATTCAACTATTGCCCAATTTCTTAGACAGCACCATATATGCAGATGTACTATTGCTGCTGCAAATATTTTCAAAGGTTAACTTTTTGTAAACAGAAGTACCATCAAAAGCCCGAACTGGAGAAACTGACCTATTGACCAAATTTTAAATGATCTTTTAAGAAAATATTTGGTAGTGGTCTGTCTTCTTTCTATCCAAAACCCATTGTTCAAGTTATGCTAATGTTTGTTTTTTAAATTGAGGCTTCTGTTTTTTTTACCAGTATGACTTATTTACTGCTGAGTTCGGATGTGAAACAATTACCTTTGAGACATGATGGCCGTACTGCCAATTGCATGTAACCACTCTGCGTCATATCATCAATGTTCAATTTTGCTTCTATATAGTTCTTCATCTGTATTGCAAACATCACGATTGAAAAATGTTATTCCTCTGTATTGTTGTGAATCCCCGGAGTGCACTGTGAACACTGAACGCCAAGCGTAATCGAGCACTATCAATAAGAGTTTCCAGACAGTTGAAAACTCAATCATTAGAAACACTTGGGAATTCCGACAGACTGTCAATATCATGTAATCGTAGCTCAGTGCTTCATCTTTCAAAAGGGCTACTACAATTCCCACTTTGAATTCTAGACCTAGAAATATTGGCGAACTTCAGAACATCATATCTCAGAGATGGCTGATTGGATTTATACGAAACTTTCAGATATTATGCTTTCTGCATTGTTCTCTGAAATGTTATTAGGAGTTGTTTTCAAAATGTTCAACTTTTGCACGTAGGACTTATGATGTTCAATAAAAGTCAGTCACAAGTTGCTTAAAATGAAAATGAAATGATTCTGAATGTAACGTATTTGACCATTTCACCTTCAACAGTTTCATCAAAATGGAAATTGGACTTGTCATTGATACTGTTGTTTTGTTATCAACTTGCCTTCCTTTTTGCTCTATTTTACTTAAGTGACATGGTCACGTTACCAAATTCATGGTAGCTTGGTAACTGAAAGTAAAAAAATCAAATTCTATAGGCTTTCTACTTTGAGCAAGTGAATATTTCTAGTCTAGTGAGTTAAAATCCATGGTTTTGTTTATGTTTGGATAAACACACAGATATGTCCATAACTTCGTACATAGCCTAATGTGTTAAGGTATCACCGTTGAGCTCACACTGTCGCAGGCAGTTTTCCGCTCAAAATTGTATTACAATGTGGATAACTAGAGGGATGACATATGCAGTAATAATACTAGCAAAATAAGTCATCTACCGTAAACGAGGCAACCCCTTTCAGTTCAATGACAGCTTACTATTACGTTACTTTACTAACAATTTCACAACTATGTTTGTGTCTTATAGATTTTTCAGCTTTAAATTCCTCACGTTGATGTAAAAGTAAAACTTCATGTAGAATTGTGTTGAAGTGCTAAGTCACAGTCACTGTTTTCACATAAGCATAGGTCTGAACCAGTGAGGTAAAATGACTTGATATTTTCCATATTTATGATACATGTATGGTCTGGCAGGGCTTATCTATAAGTCACTCAGGCCTGCTGTTCTTAACTGTTGCCAACATTTTGAAGTTTACTTCACAGAATATGTAACATTTGTGCTGCACACACATGCAGCCATATTCTTTACTACCCGCAGTTGATGTGAAGCTTATCATAAGTATCATAAGTTTGAGCTACAAATGCAAGCGACTAACTCATTTAACCCGTGAAAACCATTCACTGTTACTGCTTGTGCATGGAAAATCGCATTTGCCATTTTACGTAATATGTCTAGTCAAAAGGGTAAGGAATCAATAAAGTTAAATCATTGCTTCTTCAACAAATCAGAGTACATAAATGTTTCGCTTTGATTACTGCTGTGCCAAAGTTCAGCGTTGTAAAGTGGTAGATGTTTATTCAGTCAAAATGTGGCTGTAGGTAAATGCCAAATGTACATTCCTGAAACTTTCCCAAATTAGATCGACTCAAAAGCATCTGCATGAAATTACACGGCTCCCTTTGACTCAACTGTGTTCAAGTTGGAAAACAACAAAATCTTAGCAGGACTTATCAGATATCATGTTGCATCTGAGCATTAGAAACACAGGGCCACTGCAACTTCAACATAATGCATTGTCTATTAATTACTGGGTGCTGGTTTAAATAATTTCTTGATCGTATGTGCTGTTTAAAGGTGCATTCATCCTGTTTAACTGGTTAAAACAACACTTGAATTGTGCTTTTCATTCTTATGAGAGTGGTCTCATAATGAGATGGATTCCATATCCTTTACTAACTCATGACAAAAGCAATGCTTACACATGGGTTTTTCAAATTAGCAATTTAGGGTTCGCCAACCAAAATAAACTTTGAAATGTTTTCTTGAATTGCTGATGGTAATTTCGATGTCCTTTTTGGTAATGGAAGTAGAATGCCATCATATTAAGAAATATTACGTGAGTGATTTTATGAGAGTAAAAGGCCTAATTCAACTTTTTTTTTTTTTTTCTAGCTTAACAGGGCGAAATACAGCTTTGATTAAAGCATTGACATACTATTCTAGCTTGCAACTTCACGATATGTACACCACTCATCTATTCATGTACTACACTGCTTCAGGCTCTATATCAACACTGCATGTGCACTGGGGCTATATAAACGTTGTCTTGATAAGTCATTTGCTTGTAGTTAATGATTGATGTACATTATTAATATAACACAGCAATTAAAATTTCATATAGGATGATGCAACTCAGGGGCCAGTTCAAGCAGAGCACCACCGATAATGACACATAAATGTTTGAGGTCAGAGTAGTGTCTACTGTTATTTGCAAAATCTTGTTTCAGTGATCAGCCAGTGGTAATGCCACAGTTTGTACGTAAGATTTTTTTAAGTGGATCCAAAACATACACTATCGAATTCTACAATGATGTGCAAGGGTGAGAACTTAAGTTTTAGGCAAGGACTTACATGGGGTCACACTGTTTATTTTAACTTTATGAGACTGAGGTTAACCACAACAGTGATTAATTATGATCTTTATGGTGGTGGGCCCCCCCCTTTCCTCTCTCCCTACAAAAAAGTATTATAAAGTTCAAGTGCATCAGCGGATGGAGGGTATTAAAGGGACACCATCAGTTTTAGGGCTGAACATTTTTGAGAATATTGTTGGTTACTCTTAGCTATGACTGGAACCATTTTAACAGCAGATTCTTATGTTATTGTAATTTTGTCATCAAAGTCTTTAAACTCAGACACTGACGTTTGGCCAATTTGCCAATACATGTGGTAGGATTAACTGAAATCTAGGCAATAAATATCCTTGTTAGCAGGTTGATGTTTTGTGCAAAATGTCCAAGGACAGTGGCATTGATGCCAGTGAAAACCAGCATAAAAATGCTTAACAAAGCTTCTTCTGGTGTATTTGAGAAGAAGCGGCTGGGAGCAGAAGGTCATTGGAAGAGTCCGCGCTCTAGAATATGCATTCAGGAACGAAATCTAGTGCTGGACTGCCACTGGCGACAACAATTGCATATTTCCAGTAATGTCATGCATGCTTGGCCTTGGGTCTTGTAGGGGTATCCCAGTTCCCTAAGCATTATGGGTTCCGTAAGCCATCCCTATATAAAGCAGCGTTCTATGTGTCCCCCAGCTCTTTTTGACTGTTTCATTTGTGAATGGCTTTGTTGGATTTCGTTTTCTCATACTTCACTTTGACTTAGCCAGCAAGACGTGAATATTTTTGAGCACCTATGCGGTGACTTGCCATTACAAGTAAGAGGCCTTCCGTTGTCCTTTTAGCCAGCTAAATAGGGCATAAAATGCAGCTGATTTTTTGGAAGTGCCTCCGTTTACTGGGAGATCATCAAATAAACAATACTATGACAGAGGTACATATTTTCTCTTTATCTCTATTTTCTCTTTATATCTTTTTTCTCTTTTTCACGAAGCTCATAATAAGTTATGTGAAGAATTACAACAAACCGAAACATGAATCATATAAAAGGTGATGTGATAATATTAAAGAAAGAATAACAGAGAAAAGTAATATTTTCATATTTTTTGAACAAATGCTGCCTGGTCTTTTTCATCACTGTGTTTACTACAGGTCTTCGTCAACAGTAGAACCCACAAGTAATAGAAGCTGAAATGAGTTCACTATAATTTAAGTCAATGTAGTCTCAGTGGAAAACGATCTAGAATGAATATCACTGACAACAGACTTAGATCTCTTGTTAACAAGGTGTGAACTAAGATGTCTATTGCTACAGGAAATTCTGTGCCACTTCAAGTAATCTTATCAACAATTACTTCTTGGCAGTGAAGAAGTGTTCGGCTGGATCCAGTTCAAACACCATATTTGCAGTGAACTGGTCAGCAAATACAAATTTATTTTGCAGCATAGTGTATATAGTAGTTGCTGTAGGCACATACTGCCAGTAGACCATTGTCAGTTATGTAGTTCATCATGTGAACCAGAACATGGTCAGTTCCAAAACAGGAAAACGAGGCACAACAGCTACTGTGCCAACACTACAAAACTCCAATAAACATAAAATATCCAGGCATAGAGGTACTGAAGGGAACTTCCTAAACAGCAAGAACAAATCAAATGGTAATGATAAATACTTTGGCAAATAAACATCCACAATCCCTAACCAAATATGTAAACATACATTCAGATCATTTGCATAACAGCAAGGAATGGAAACACTACAGTGACTGGGACTTATAAATACTTTGGCCGGATTACTGAATAACATTCCCAGTGATAACCTGAATACATGCATTTCTATGCTTGGCCCATTGAGAGCTGCCTTTAAATGAATTCTATTTGGACACGTAAAAAAGCAAGTTAAAGCAGATGGCAGATGCTAATGAAATTATACTTTTTGTAAATTGGAAACAGGAATACCTCAAACTGATGATTACTAGTTCCTCCAACTCGTTGACAGGTATAACAGATCCCAGGCCTGTGATGGTAAATTCATGAGTCAACTTGTTGATTTGTTTCATAAATAACTTGTGTTAGACGAGGTATGAAAAGAAACATTTTTGAATTTGTTAACTATCTCTGCATCCCAAATTCAACTATCTTTTTTACAGAACAAAAATGCATAGTACCACTGATCATCTTTTTGAAAGGTATGACGGCTAACACACTAGCTGAAGTGAACAATTTATGGTGTCTGACTTAGCACACTATACAGCAGTACATTATACAACAGTAAAACAGCATATTGTATCACATTCTTTATGTTAATATTCACTGACAATACAATTTACCCAATAAAAAGATGCTGCGTTAGCTCTGTATTTTGAAAATCACTTTCTGTGCAAAAATCGAGAATGCTAATGCTCTTCCATTTTATTGAGCTTTCTTAACTATAAGCATATCGCGTTTATTCGTGTCTACCCGTCACAAGAACGCTAATGGCGGTATAAGAGTGGATGTGGCAGATGTCAATGTTCAAGGTTCTTTTTAACTTCTGTGTTCTGTTCTCAATAATTTACAGATCTTGAAAGAGAGACAGAGAAGGTAATCGTCTTTCCATGTTCCTCTTTATGCAACAGTTAATAATATACCTCTCAAAGTTTGAAAAATAAAAGCGAGTTTCATTTTATGTGAACAGCATTTTTCAGCCACTTCCCAAGTATCTAATATTTACTTATTCCTTTAAAAAATCCTGTTCTCAAAAACTTACAGCCATCAATTAGAAGCATAAAGTCATTGCAGCCATTGTTTTCATACTTTGTTTTTGAGATTTGGTGTATTCGTAGTATATAATGATAATTCCATTTTCACATCGAAAAATACTCTAGTTATCATTGACTGACAAAAAAACCATGGCGCAATGCATTGAAAGTATTTCATTGCATGACACTTCTGAGTTACACATTTTCTTCCGCCTTATGAGAGTATGTAATGGAACCGTACTAATGGCATCATTTGGCACTGAACCTAATAGGCCTTGACTGCTCCTGTTATGCCTCTTTCTAATGGTTATCACAAACAGATCTTTTCATCTCAGTAAAGCATGCATTGATTTTTAATAAATCTCTTTCATGGATAAAGCCTAAATTACCATACTTCTATAAAAGGCAGTGTGCAAGTGTCTAATGTCAGCTCTTCAATTTCTACTTCATCTTCGCGTGATATGCAAATTTTTGAGGTAATGAAACTGACGTGTTTAAGAGTCAATAACATTCGACAATGTGATACGAATTCATGGGTCAGTGTCCCCAGGATATTCTGAAATAAGTTTTCTGTTATCGATACAATCTTTTGACAGAATTGCTTACAAAAATATGGCTATGAACATAAACATGCAAAATTAGCCTGATGTGTTCATGTAGCACTGAAATTTATCACTAAAGTACGTCCTAAGGTTTCACCCAACTGGGCAAATTCATTTTTCGACGTAACTTTGTGCGCGCATCAGAGTTGCTATTTGCTGATGTTCAGCTGGACACTCCCATGTTGTCAAAAGGGGGTGAATACGAGATATAAAGCCTATTGATGAAGATGCAAAATCTGCAATGTACATGTACCATTTTTTATCAGAAAGCTGGTACTTACAGTTACTATCGGTATTTTCTGATATTTTCTTAATTACTATCGATGAGTACATTACACACTAGTGAGCAGCCCTACTGCATGGTTGGTTAGGCACAAGTAAGCGAGTTGTGTGCGTTTTGGGAGCTTAACTTCTTCATGGTAGCATAGTCACATGCAGAGCTGCCAGTGGAACTTAACTTAAAGTCCGTTCTGCATCGGTGGGTGGACAGGTACCAAACATAGGTGTTGAAAAGTGAACTATAAAGCTGGAGGATGGTCGCAAATTAACCCCCGAGTGGTTGTTGACTGAAGGATTATTGTATATACATAATGTCACAAATTTTACAATGGCTGATGGCAGAGAAATTTTCAAAACGTTAAAGCGTCATTGAACCCATGCTTTTTGTCGTAAAATGAGTTTTGATTGTTGTGAAAGTGGTTTTTCCTAACTCATTGTAGAAGTTATTTCTGGGCTGCCAAAGAACTGACACTTTGTTCAATCTACAAGCCAAGCTTTTGTAAACTTGCTGTGAAGAAAGATTCAGCTTTCACTTCAATCTGTCCTAGTCCATAAATCCCTGATATTCTGACTAAAGAACAATTCGAGATCAAATTCATGATGCCATATGACGTGTGTTAATGACACTTTAAGAAAATCGTGTTTCAAGCATTCTCCATTTGATTTACGGCTCCATATCAAAATTTCCATCCGGCAAATATGAATGCATCTGCCAGGCTGGCGTTATCATAGCCACTTACCACATTACTTGAGCTTCTTAAGTGTTTGAGGATTTTAAGGGAACCAAGATGGGGTGTCAATAATAGCTGCTGACAATATCCTTTCCATTTTAGACACTGTGGACTATACAACTAAACCCATCATTGAAAATTTCACTTTTTATTGTTTGAGCAGCATGAATCCATTATCCACAAGGGAAGAACAGGTCAATTAGGGACATTGCAACTGGTGCTACTTCATTGGGTATGCCACGCCCTCTAATTTTGTGTAACTGGCAGTGAGAAACATAATGGGGGACTCTCACTTAATGTGTAGACCATCACTTATCTGATTGGTCTTACACTAATACCCCTGAAGGATGTGAAATTTGAATGGGTATTACATTCCATTGGTAGGGTCCACATAAATGCAGATTGCAGACACATGTGAGAAATTGGCATCAGTACTGCTCAAATTGTTTACTTCATGCCAAATTGCGTGGTCAATTGGAATGATTGGGTTGTATGGACTGTGATTGTTTACACTGTTCACTTTATCATTCAAGTGTGTTTTGATACAGAGAGGTTGAGAGGCTCATTCAATTTACTGTATGAAAGGCTCAACGCCAACCCCCCAACCCCAAATTCACTCAAATAACATCCTTAAAAGCACCCGTGTCTGTAAACTCCCATCTTGCAAAAATTTTAGTTCCCAAAATTTATGCAACTCGCTGACCTTTTGCTGATTTTGCACAATAATTCGGAGGCACAAGAGTGATCCATGTCACTTGGTATTCTTACTCTTGGAAATCATGTGTCAACTAAGAAGTTACTGATAATAGGATGATATATGCGCATGCTACCTGGATGATACGGCTGTCGCACTCATGGACATGGCTCGCAGACCTTAGTTAATTCAGTCTGAGCTCAGACTCACAAACGTGCCAACTATCAAGTTCACTCGCATAACATGTTTCACTGACTTGCATGTCTATTGTGAACATGTCTCGCCATGTGTACAGATGATGGAGACTTGTTTGATGTCTAACAGTTGTGCTTTTTGGGTGTGTTAAGCCATGTTTTTTGAATGCAGAACCGTGTTTGTGAGTCTGGGAACTGAATTTACAGGTTCCTGAGCTTTGTTCATGAGTGTACAGCAATGTTCAACAGTGCATGACCCGTGTTGTTCGGGTAGCCTGAAGTTTATGTTCATTGATGCGAAAGCAGTTTCACACTCAGTCACTTTTTGCCCTCGAGATCAAACCATGTCCTCTGAGTAATGTTGAATTATGCATATGCATGACATAAATACCAATGTCAAAGTGAAAATGGTGTATACAAAAAGTGTAAATTTCCTTTTTTCTAACTTTTGTAATGAAGTTTCTTTGAAAAGTCGTCTCAAAATTTCGAAGTTCCTGACCTCATATTTTCCAGGTGCCTGAGGGAACTGGGCCTGATTGATGACATAACATGGGCATGTGATGATGTTTTTATCAGTGTACCCATTTTTTGATAAATGGGGCATTTGAAATATTCGGAAAATGGCTCAATTTGATTCCATTCTTTACATCAGAATAGCTCACACTGCTCGTAAATGGGTGCTTTTAGTAAATAGTAATAATATCTGGAAGTTCCCTGAAAATATTCACAAGTCTTGTATGTAGCGTTGCCAAGTGACGTTTAAAGTTTCAAAGGGTGGAGCCCTTAGTACCCAGGTAACTTGAACAGAAACTTTTTGATGTAATCAACACATTCCATTTATACTAGTCTCTCAACTTTGTTGTGTTTTGCTAAAAATTCGTCCGTTCAGGACAAAGACTACTGAAAATGCCATCTTTCTATTTTTCAGGGCCTTACCGTAATCGTTGCTAATACTCAATATTTTACCAAATGATGTTTGGTAAAAGCCACACCATACAGACCATGCTAAATGGAATGAAAAGTTATTTTTGTTGAGAAATTTTACAAAATGGAACTTCACTTGTCAGCCATATTGCATCCCATCATGTAATCGATGATTACTCAATTCTGTAATGCATTCAACTGTGTCAGCATCTGAATATTTGATAAAATCTACATTATGCAAGCAACAAAGTTCTACTGCTATTACATTTGCTTAAATCAAAACTAATCTGAAGTTTAGGAATTGATGCTTATCACTATTCAATTTTTCAGGTCTGGAATGATTATTTGTACGCTATTACACTAATTCTGACTATTGCAGGCCAGAACTATTCTGATCAAAATGAGATGAGCAGTGGTTGGCTAATTATCACAGTCAAAGCTGTGGATGTGATCTGAATGTGGAAAGAAAATTGAATTTGTGTCGACACCACATTCTGGATGGTAAGCCACTTCATTTTAGCCTACTTCATTGGACTCTTTCACCTCCGACATAAATTCAGTCCCCCAGGCCTTAGCCTGAATCAAAACATTCTGCTAAACTCTCACCCCCACTTCTAATATAACCCTGTAAGAGGGTATTAGGTTGTCCTTATGATTAAGAAAGTGAGAATTTTTCTGTATTCCAGTGAGATTCTCTCTAAAGACAACATTTGAGTGAGAAATGCAAGTGGGGATCCAGTGAGAATTTGAAGGTCTCTACTAAGGTTATTCAGTGAATGGTGGAAAAATATAGTAAGATTTCAGAGAGTGGTTAATTGTTTGGAAAATAAGTGGGAATTGAGAATTTCAAACTGAGTGAGAATTAGGTCTTACAAACTAACGAGATTTCAGGATAAACAAAAGGTCATTGGCTATTCACGTGGAAATTTTAGTTGGACAAGGCTTTCTCAATTCAAAATAAAATGGTGCCTTCAGTGTATTAATGGAGAAATACCTAAACAGATTGTCTATAGGCCCAACCTGAGGGAGTGCTGTACATTTGCATGTTTGAGCAGTAGCTAACGACTGAGATTTTCATTCTGTGTTGGATGCTTTGTTTCTAGTTTATTCACCACTATTGTGTTTAGGTGGATTTCCTTTAAATACTTGTTCTTCAAAGGGTTAAAGGTCAAGTTCTTTGACCAGCATTAAATGCTGGCTAAAAGGAAGTAGTCTGAAATATAAGTACATGTAGGCCAAACATTTAATAGAGGTGAGCTGGTGTAATTACCTTCCGTCAAATCTCAAGATAAACACACAAACAGGAGCAGTATGTGCCTTACCAATAAGTTTGAGTAAATTTTCGTACATTTCCAAGCTGGTTAAAATGTAGGATTGCCATAGAATGTTTTCACTAACTACACTCAGTGAACACTTAATCTAAGACTCTTATTAAGTGAGCATCTCACTCAGTGAGATTTTCAGTAAGAACAGCTATGAGGAAAACCAATTCTCACTGAATGAGAATTACATTCTCAGTGTGGAATTATCGTATTTCACTGTGGTGAGATTTTTGCACTAATTAAAATGGCACCTTAACTGATTGGAGTCTCAGTTGAATCCAGTGACATTTTCGTTAAATTTCTGGGTGAGAATTCCCTTAGGGTTTTTTTGTAAGAGTGCTGTTTTAGCTGTCAAATCAATTCTTCATCAAAGAGTGTTGAGGTTTAAACATTACCATTAAAAAACATTACCATGGTTATCCAATCTTGAATTGAGCTTGTATCTCAAGTCACATGGAATGCATACATGCACCATCATCGGAGTTCGGAATATGTTTGGACATCCCAACTAAACTGGAGCAATCTGTTGAGTCACTGATGCTTTCTTGTTCTTGTTCGTAACATAAATACTCCTGTCATGGTAAGGAATATTTTGAGACCAAATTTGATGTGCTTAACTGTCTTAGTTCACTTTTCATTTTTGGCAGCTAAACACTTCAGAAATTCATTTTCTAATGCCTATACTCAGCTTAAAGACCAGACCTCAGTTTTTAGTTTTCCAATTTAAGTACCCTGGGGTTAACGGAAATACAAATTAAATCAGTGTTTCCTGCCTTCGTATACATTATCCTGGAGGAGGCTTGATATTCGTTTGCAGCACGAAGACTGATATCATTTTTGCAGAACCTCAACTAATGATTTACTTGTATTTGGTGAAAATGTAAAGTATTTGCACATTATTGAATTAATGAAGCGGTAACAGTGCCCATATTAACATTCAAAACTAATCATCCTCTGAGTTTAAATTACACAGAAAAGACTCTTCATAACATATTGCCTTTCAAGCTACCAGAGTTTCATGGGAGAAAATCAATTGTACAACCATATGATATTTTATTGGCAAACAAAAACATATGTCGTAGAAGCTGTCAGGAAAAGCGACTGCCTCAAATTCTGAAACTTTGGACTCATTTTTTCTTCTTTACAAAATTCCAGTAAAGTAAGCAATTGCAGGAGTTCAAATATTAAAGTATTCTCTACTTTTTCTGATTTTGATATCTGCACAAGAATTTTCCCTGACTTTCTGATGATATGAATACAAGTTAAAATGAATGAACTAGAATCCGACTCCTAGATTTGTAAAAGCCCCTAAAAACACAAAGTGAACTTTCTTGTTTGATTTAACAATTCTTTGTTTGTACTACAGGATTCTTTTGTTTGTACTAAACAACTATGTGCTTTTATTCCACAATTCATTTAAATTCCAAATTTCAGAGCTGCTGGCAAATCAGCGTGTTAGCTTTGAGTCATTGATTTCAAGACAAGACAGTTGAAGGTGAGAACATACTATGTAGACTAGCTGCTACTACAATCTATAAATATACGATATAACTTGGTAACAGGTAATAACATTATATACAGTGAATAAATAAACAGTACTCACAATATTTACACATGAGGAGTCATTAAACATATAGAGAAGCATTTCAGTCTAAAGGTTATTGACCCCTGTGAAGCCGGATTTCCTCCCAAAACAATTTTTATCACGTCAGATAGTGTGCAACCAGCACATCTCTAGAGAAATATAACAATAGTTTAGGGTATAACGGCGGAAAATGGAGAAGTGAGTGGGGGCGGTCTCTTCCTACAAGCTTCCATTTACTGGCCTGTCGAGCTTGTCCATTTTGAACATTTTGTTAAGAATTTTCACGCTTGTAATTAAGCTTTTGAGGAGGCGGCAAGGGCGCATCATTATTTTGTTTCAAACATTTGAATGATCTCTAGAGAGACAGAATTCAGTATCCTTTAAAAACAATCTTGTGTGAACATATTATCCATAATTTAACTTTGGTAATAGGAGAGCGTTTTTGTAAACTGCAAGGTTAGTTGAACCTTTCAGGCCTGTATTGGTAGTTAGCACACACCAAAGTTATCGCAGTTTGACAGGTTGATAAGTTATTGCAAAATGGCATTCTAAAAACTTTATAAAGGCATATTTTTTAATTTTAAAGACTAGTTAGTATCTATATGGTCTGATAGTGGTAGGATGGAGAATATTTTGAAGAAAATCAAATAATTCCTCAATGCAGGCCGCTCATTACAGCGACACCTTCAGGTAATTCCAATGATACCGAAGTTAACCATTCGCATCGCATGGAAGCATCCACGCTCCACTGTTAAATCTACCTTTTTCCTGCGAAGTTAGCATTTGTTGTTAACTTGGATTGAGGACTGAACTTAACCATTCATACTGCCTGACCTGCTGACACTCGCTCCCCTGACACCTTGCATCATTACTAAAACCAACAAAACTCAGCCTGCAGGCCTTAAAACCTTCCTTGGAGGGATTTTTATTTTTGTTCTATTAGATTACCCAGAGAGTCCCAGCAGTACTTTAGCGGCTAACAAAACACCTTGAATCAGTCAATCATGTAAGCTAATCAAACGATACGTGATGTACCTTTTTCGTTCCATATTACATCACTGAGGACAGGAACAGAATAAGAATGAAAGCTAAAAAAGTGGTATAGAATAGGGGTCTGAATAGAAGACCATTAGTAATAACGATTCTTGTTATGTAGAGACGTAGATGATAGTAAGTCAGCTTTAAGCCTAACTTTTCACTGCATTTGACATTTTATGGCATTGGTGTGCACAGGTTAATGCTCAAAACATATTGTAGCTGCCAAATTCGTGTGCATATCATTCAATATAGGCTTTAAAATGTGTTCAATTCAGTGTGAAGTCGGGTATAACTTAATACATTCTGTTGACAGCTATATCCTAAGGAGTGACTAATTGCTATATACCCATTTATAATTGTGGTAATTAGCAATTCAAAGATCTGTAACATATATAGACATGATGATTGTGCTAACTATAAACTGTGAATACCAATTATTGTGTGCTATGGACCAAACAACTTACCATCTAAACAACAGTGAAGGTATTGAAAATGCAATTTTTGAGCCTGCAGTTAACTTTTTAAAAACTTTGAAAATGTTCAGTCTTTGATAACTGAGTCTCAGGGAGTATCTGGTACCACAAGATAGAGTTCCCTTTCTAATGTTCCTAGAACTGTTTGATAATCAACTCACCTTATCTTCAGCCCTTAAACCACCCTTGTTGCAGATTAGAAGACAATTATTTCTGTTCTGAAGCCAGTATCTCACTATCCTGCTGATGTGAATGTATAACTGCAAAATAAACAGATTTATGAATAGTTACTGTTGACTGAGATGTGCCTTCTCCAATCAATGATCTCTGCAGCTGGGGGTCTTATCAAAACTTAAGTTGCAAGCCAACATAGCTGTGTAGATTTGTATGTCAGTCATCAAGGTTCCATCGATACAATTTAGATAAAAATTTACATCATGAGCAAAATGATGCAGATTGTTGCAAAAATGAGAAACATTCAGAATGACAATGAAGAGCTGATGGGAATGTTTTAGCCATTCCAAAAACCTGTGGTTGATGTTTACTGCAGATGACCACGCTTTCTAGATTGAGCCACAGGCGTCCTCAGCTTCTGATCGTCCCCAATACACTACATATAATACTACAAGGTATGACACTCCCGACCAGAAATTCCACGGGTGATTCACTTCAGCCGTCCATATCAAACAAAACTCAATAAATTTATACAAAACAGAGGTTCAACAAACCATGAAGAATTGTCCTTTCTCCCAATACCATTCACGGTGTCCTGTTCCGGGGACTTCGTAAGAAATTCGCAGTCAAAGAACAAAAATGTTCACAAAAAACCCCACACACGTCCATCGGGGGGCCGCTTGAGGTCAAGGACGGTACGGAAATTGCCGGTGAGTTACAGAGTACCGACATCGTGACTTTACGCGACAAACCGACAATTTCCGTACCGTCCTTGACCTCGAGCGGCCCCTGATGGACGTGTGTGGGGTTTTTTTGTGAACATTTTTGTTCTTTGACTGCGAATTTCTTACGAAGTCGCCGGAACAGGACACTGTGAATGGTATTGGGAGAAAGGACAATTCTTCATGGTTTGTTGAACCTCTGTTTTGTGTAAATTTATTGAGTTTTGTGTTTGATATGGACGGCTGAAGTGAAGCACCCATGGAATTTCTGGTCGGGAGTGTCATACCTTGTAGTATTATATGTAGTGTATTGGGGACGATCAGAAGCTGAGCACGCCTGTGGATTGAGCTAGTCCAGATATCAGTATAGTTCATAGTTGAGTATTCCCGTGCTCTTTTGTTCGGCATTATCACCATTCAAAGATTTACTGAAATCATTCATCTTTGATAACCTGTTAACCGAAACCTAACACAATTTTGCTTTTTTAATGTATTGCGGTGAAAATGGACATTAAGTCATATACCGTATTCGCCGTAATAACCGCCCATGACCCTATAAGCGCCCCCCCACGCGTTTTCAGACTGCTGAAATAAGCGCCCAGTCCATGAACGTGTACATGCGAACAATGACGTACCTACAGTCCTAAAACTCGGCTACAGTAACGTCTTCAATTTATCAAAAAATTTTTGCACGGGTCTTCTAGACCACCAGCGGCACTGCTAAGTTTGTATTTAGCCGTGACTTTACACTTCAAAGTAACGCAGCGCTTCAAAAAGAACGCAACAGCGTTGCTAGGCTCTCGCGACGACCGCGTCCCACTATGGTCTGACCTTTCAGTAGACACATCGACTGTCTCATGAATAAAAATAACTGTGTTAAACGCACGTGGCCAGGAAGCGCGCGCTACATACATGAACCTGTCATCAAAGACATTAGTCGGGAACTATCCATTCATGAAACGGGTAGCATAGCATCGATAAGAAATGAATATTGGCACTAATTTCCGACAATTTCTAATACTATAAAACATGTTTGCGTTATTTTTGAGATGGATTGTTTGATTAACCATAATTGGTGTTTTTAAGCCGAATATCCGATAAAATGACAACTGACAGTGAATGCTTACACACTCTTACACCGAAAAATAACTGTCAGATAGCTACGTACGCATCCAGCTACACGGCGACTAATATGGGCCTTACCGAGACAAATGTCGAACGGTTTTAGCACGAGACCGGCAAGTGCTGAATGAAACACGCTCTGGTTAAGCCTACTGCTTGTGCAAATTTCTTTAGACACGTCTAGCTAGTTAGATTGCGTGGCTCTGGCCAAAAGACGGTCTCCGCTTTGGCAAATGAACTCTGGTGACACGTACGCGCTCGCTTACTCGCAGACGAACTTCAAAACAAACGTCACGTGACAACAACATGTGTGTGTTCGTCCAGACAATCATTTTTCTCACCGTTTTGCCGATCATACATGTAGATGGCACGATGTTGCACAGATTTGTACTTAAACCTGCCGTTAATCCAGACTCCACGGGAACTTAAAAAATCTTGGAGACGCTACTTATAAAACTTAATGAGGATTTCAGGTAATTTGCTTGAGTGGAAAAAATTTTTATTCAACCATTGACGTCGCCGTATCGAAGACGGCAATTTCGAGGCAGTCAGTCGGCGAGTTTTCGCCCTGGGATTTCAGCACAATTTTCTGTAACATGATCGTAATTTAGCAGCAAAGTTTGATAGCAATGCACCACAGTTTTGTTGAAAGTCTTTCATAGATTACATATACGTCACAGCGTAAATTTGATGAATCTTAGCTTCCGATTTCACACGTTTCGGAAACCGGGTTTCAATCGCCTTGGGTTATAATAAGCGCCCCCTTGAACCGAACTTTTCTAAGCGCCCTGGGCGGTTATTACGGCGAATACGGTAACCCTGCACCTTGCACCAGGGTTTCGTAAAGGATTTCAAAAATTAAGGGCGTCTAATATGTGTTTACCAATTTCGCGGGTCATTCATGAACATATGACGCGTAACTACGTTTTGATGACCTCATATCAACTTCCTGTTGTAGTGTGGTATATTATTGTGGTGACATGGTTCTGCGGTAAAATTCTTTGCGTCTAGCATCGTTTTTTGATCTAGTTTTTTATTCTTAGTGGACACTCCATGCCGCTTCCAGAGTTGCTGCTGCTGCTAGCAAATGAAACGAAGACATTCATGCTTACTCGCTTGTTTTACTTGCGGGTCCAAATGCTGAAAAGGACATCCAAACTGGGTTACGTAAATTTGAGTTAGGCTGTCTAGTATTTGGGTGCCCTGGACGCTCTCTAAATGAAGGCCTACCTTAGACTTGGGCCATAACAAATCCTAAAATTTTGTCAAACTTGTGCCAATTTCCAATAAATGTTCTTTTATGATTCTCAAATGGCAATGTTCAATTTCGCTGCATTGGTTTGGTACGATGTTTTTCTTAACCCCATAAATAGTCCTTTAAAACTAAAGCTCCACCGCTACTGCAGGATTAGGCTGGTTATGCACAAGCGCCACCTACCATGGGACAACAAATGTCGGACATCGCCACAGACTGCAGCTTCTTCAAAAATCTGTTTTTGTCTTGCATGTATGCATTTCAATTTTTGATACCATAAGTTAAAGTTCATAACTTTAGTTGGCTCTGACAGTTTTTCTCTAGTTTTGCACACAATAGGGAGACATGAAACTTTGTTTTGTCAAATTTCTCAAACAAAAATGAAGAGAGGGAGATAATAGTCTCGAATCGGCTTTAGCTGTGCTATGGAGATGTCGTAAAACAACGTGATGAAGTTTACGTTATAGTCAGAGACGTAACAGTTTTGGCAATTATTTATGAGTTAAGTAACTCAAGAATTACTCTATCGCCAGAGTGTGGTTACTTTGCAGCTGGAGTTACCACAGCAAATTAATTTTAATTTGAAGTCGCCAATTGCAGTTGGTCTAATTATCACTGTATGCGGCTGTAACCTTTGCTTGCCACATAGGGAAAGTGTCCGCATTCACATGAACACAAACATTTGGCATTCACATCTTAACTTCATTAGAAAGCAAAATTCAGATGTATTTGTATTGACAGATCTTGCCCGTTTTTTGTTGAACAGTTCCGACTTCCTTCCGTCTGTTTGCTTCCTGTTGTAATTTAAGCGCACGTTTGATGTGTGCTGACTGCTATGGTGGCAAATGCACTGATTTCACTAAATAACTGTGAATCAAATGTATTAAATCTAAGAAACACAATCTCAGTGGTGCATTGACAACATGCATGTTGCCAAATATTGAGGACAACCTGTAGTACATCAAGTACACAAAATTGCTAAGGACAGCCTGTAGTGCATTAAGTACACAAAATTGCTGACTGAGACTCAGTACTTGATGTCTTTGAGTTCTCAACAGCTTTGGAAAGATGTCACTTTGTTTAACATGGTGCAGATTGAGTAAGACTCACTGTTTATACTGTGTTTAACCAGGCGCTTTTAAAATTGTGTAAAATTTCATAATTTAACTTAGGCCATAGGCAGTTCCAGCCATGTGTATTACCAGTAATGGAATATTTTACTTAACTAGGCCTTACTATCCCATGTGCTAAGCTTTCTCACCAACTTATGGTGCCTAAATTACTCTTAATATTTGTTAGTCAAAACTGCAGCACTTACTCAGGACCTGGCACTAATTTTGCTCCAAACTTTTATTCCAAAGTCAGTCTAATGAAAGACTGGTGCTTATTGAAGATGGGGGCGAGGGGGCAAGGGTTAAGACAATGTTCAGTCATTACTACACTTTCAGGTCAAAAAACAATTTTTACTGGCATTGATCTGAAGTTGGGTTGACTGATGTCATAAAAAGTAAGAGTATAGTTTAGCCCAAACCAAGATAATAGTCTGATAATGTGCCCGCATTTTGAGAACCAGTTTTCTCCACTGGGGTAACAAACTGGTTCTCAAAATGCCAGCAAATTATATAAGACTATTGCCCAAACCAATGTGGCTTTCTGCTGTATTGTTTCCTCTGCTATAAGAAGTGGAGTATTTACTGTAAACTGGCAGGTTATTTCTATGGCGCTTAAATGGGGAAACTCTAAGACAAGGGGGTGTGCAATTACACGAGCAGTGGCGCTAATATGGCGAAATTTGGCTGAACTAGGATAGCGTGTGGGGTGTTCATTAGAGCGCGGAATTCGTAGGTTCGATCAATCAGCGGAACCTGACAACTACAAAGTTTCTTACGGCTCAAACAGCAAACAGGATTTCGACTCTAAATGTTTGATTTCACCAAAACGTTTCAAAAATCTAAGTTTTTAAATGTTACTAGTGTGCTGCAAAAAGTACCGTGGAACTTTATGAAACTCGAATGACAGTCCACTTTCCGTAACAACAAGTGTAGTGTTTCAGATCAGTGAACGTGACAACATATCATTTCCTTGATTAAAAACACGGACGATTAGTTCTGGGCTCCACCCAAAGTTTGCAGTTCCAACGAGAGGGGTGTGTGACAAATTGCTCAATTCAAATCTGGTTGAACCGGGAGATAAATCTAGAAAAATCCTGTGCTCCGTGTGTGCAACTTGTAGGCGCGAATAACTTCACAGTCTGATCAAGATTATTACTTTGCACCTACCGAGGTTGTCACCAAAAATGCAAGTGGGAGGGGTGAGAAAAAATTAAATTACTGGTCCGCAGTCGCCACCAAGTTAGCTTGATACGAAGGCATTCCTGAGTGCCACCATGCTTTTTGCTCATATGGATTTTTGACAATTTTTTCTTACACCAACAGCCGGAATACTCAAGGCAGTGGTAACAAAAAACTTTAAGTGGGAATTGTTTTTCCAAAATCAGAACTAATCGGTAACTTCATTGTCAAGTTTAAAAAAAAACTTGCCTTGGGTTCATATTTGGAGCACACGAGCCAAGAGTATTGCGGTTCCAGGAATAGGAGGGCATTCATTCGTTGGCTATGAGTATCAGTTTATGCACCCGAAAGACCCCCATGTGTCACCACAAAGGGGCATCCACATTTAATGCCTGAACAATAACTAATCTCATAGAAGTGTGCCAGTTCTGTAAAAATCTACCACGTAGCCCTGTATTAACTTAACATAACACCTGTTGATGAGTTAAAGAAAAGGCAGTTATTCCACTACTGCCGGCTAAAAACACAACTTTTTAAGACTATTGCATCTAGTTATAAGCCCGCCGGAGTTTCCTGCAAACACGGAGGTGTGTGCCAGAGGCAAAATAGCTTCGAACAAAATCACGAGTTCAAGGTTGTTCTGTTAGCGTTAAGTTGGGGATAGACACTACCTGAACAGTGGGTACTTGCATTGAAATTTGGCAAAAGTTGGGGGTGGGCAATTACCCACGCATGGGCATAGTGTGAGTTTATGAGCTTATAGTAATTGGGCAGTGGTTTAAGCTAACAGTCCTCAGGTTCTTTTGCCATTATGTTGTGGTATAGGGGAGATGGCTTTCAGAGGACCAGTATCAAAATGACAAGTTAATTTTTCAACTCTTATTTCATCCTCTTTCATAAAATAATTTATCAAATGGAAATAAATGGCACAGAAGCTCTATATTTCAAAAATAAACTAGTAAAAACTGAGAAATTCTATCTTAATTAATGCCTTCCTTCACAAGAAAAGTTATGTCACACACCCGATCTGGTAGTTAAGTAACAGTCTGTAAGTGATTGAATGATTTCTTTGATCAGAATTAATAGTACATAATTGATAACAAATTTTTCAGAGCATTATTAAAGGTGCAATGAACCCTGGCCATTCATGTCAGCTAAAGATTATACAATTGGTCTGTCTTGTACTTTACAAAGATTAGATAAGATTTCTAGTATTTAGAAGTACCGGTAATAGTTTTTGCTGCCATCAGGGAAATCGCATGCTCTTTAATGCAACCAATTCCAAATCAAACAAACAAGGAAGTATGATGACATTGGTTTTCGATAGAGAATTACAGTGTAGATGCTCAATTTGGTGACCTGCAGCTTGCCAATGCAACTTCAGATTGTGGTTGGCGACCTGAGAAAATCCCATGTTGCCACAAACTTGCCAAAGCGTGTAGCAAAGTCGGGTCACAATAATTCACTCGAAATGGGGTTCAAAATTTGTGGTGACTTCTAAACTTTAAATAAATAAAAAAAATTTCTAGATTCAGTTGCTTTGGTTCACAATAGTTCTGTTGTGTAGTGAAATAAGTGCATTTGCCACCCTCAAATACACTAAAAAATTATTATTACAATAGTGGCCTTTTTAGTGATTTCTACAAGGACAGTTGCACAATGCAAGGCATCTGTGTCTTATCATCTGAGTCACAGATGGGTTAATTTTATAAGATGTTTCTGGCATCAGGCAAATTATGTTAGGAGGCTGGGATTAACAATTGGCTTGCAAGTAAGTCCATTGAGCGTAGTCATCCGAACGGAAGCGCAGAACACAGAGGTGACTAAAACGGTGCAAAAGATATCTTCTGACCAAAAGGAATACTTGGATCTGGTTTCCATTTTATTTAAAAATCAAGTCAAGTGTGACATTTTTATAGCAGCTCACTTTTTCAGAAAGGAAAATCTATATGAATTGCGCAAAAATGTTGCGAGAATTGTTTTCACCTATCACTTGGCAAGTCATAGTATTTTAGACCTTGCTTACCCTTGGTTTTTTGCCTTCGTACAGTTTTTCAAAAAATGCAAGTTGAACCTTGAGTGAATGAGGGCTATGTGTTTTAGACTGTGAGCACAGACCTGAGAACCAACCATGCTTTTTTTAGCCTTATAGTTAATAAAATCAAACGTTTTCTTCAGAAACTAGATTCATTTTCTGCAACATTATACTATGATGTAAACAGGATTTTGTCATGGCATATCCGATTAATTGCTAATATTCAAATGCAATTACTACTTGTGTTCTGGCAGCGGAACCTTAAGTACCTAATCCAATCTTTCCTACTGACTAGAATCACTCTTATATCAGTCAGAACAATAAGCTAAATATTGCTTATTGGTCAGAAGGGGGAACTTTCTAGGAGAACTGAACTGCAGAAACTGCCAAAATGGCCGTGGTTGTGTCTCCTGCCTTTCTAGAACAATAAACACGTCTAATTTAATTTGAGAGACAGTTTGAGATGTGGCAGTTAAGATAGGTGCTGTTTTGTAAGTTGATTGATATCCTTTTCATTGACTTTTACATTGAGCAAAAATCGATGCGTGCGCACCCCAGAGGATAGATTTATGGAAAAGGAGTCGTCCAATACAGGATCCATTGTTGATACCTGTGCAATACTTGCATGTATAATAAACTGAGATTCTTGTTGCATTGTAGTTTAGTTAAGTGTAGTTTCCAGAGGTGGATCCAGGATTTTGAGTTGGGGGGGGCCAGGGGACAGGAATAACCAGAATTTCGGCAGATGCACGCACCCAGCCTAAAATGTAGGGATGCAGGGGTCTCGAATTTTTGGGTTTACGGACCTTTCGACTACAGTAAAAAAAAAACGGGGGTTTGTTCAGGGCCTATGCATTGTTTATTCACCTCCCGGGCCCCCCTGGTTGCGCGCATGGGCTAGTCAGCAATTCGCACCGGAACTGCCAAATGGTATCTGGTAGAATTTTAGGGGGAACCATAGCCCCCTTACCCCCCCCTAAATCCACCACTGGTTTCATCAAAACTGAGGCTCTTGGCCACAATACATTGCACATTTTTACGACAATATTTTACATGGTAGGTGTATCCACAGATACTTACAAACTCATCATTTCATTTCTTATTTTATATGCTTTGAAAATAAAGTTT
>NMRA01000490.1:106169-209808 GCA_002633005.1 Phoronis australis | reverse complement strand
TTTCTTTTTACGTTGATCTTTTTACCTTTGTAATTTCTCAATGGATTTTCATGAAATTTGGCAAACAAGTTTCTGTTAGGATTATGACGACCTTCACATTTTTGAATGGATTTGATGTATTTTGTGCCACCTAGTGGCCATTTTACAACCTTTTTAGTCTGCTTTTGCCATCCGCTCCTCTGTAGACCAAACCACTGAAAGTATCAGGGTTATGGAAATTGACCTATATGTTCCTACTAAGAAGAGGACGGCTGATGATGATTTTAGGACGACTCTGAATACATCTGCAGAGTCTTTGTTAAATTTGGCAAGTGTATTTACATGAAGCTGACAACAGGTGACGACGACTTTCGGAAGGATCCGACTACCACTGTGTCCCCATTAGTGGCAATCTATATATTGAAATGCTAATTTGAGACCTGGATGTTGATATTCGACTTCGTCGGACAGAAACAACTCGACAGTGGCCCCGAGGACACCCACCCCCGACCGACACCTTCCCATTTGTTCCCGCAATGGAAAAACGCTGGGTCCTGCAGCCACAAAACCTCGGCATGATTTTTCTCTTTGTCTTACCAAGTCATGGCTTCAGTCGACCCGACGAACGTGCTTCTTTGTCGAAGCTAAATTACAATTTGCAGTATTCGTCCCCAGCCTTCGTTTACAGTTTACGCCTACTAGTTTGAGTGCTCAATATTCGGTGGCAAGACAATTCAGAGAAACAATGTCAACGTTGAATAATTTTCTGAAATTCGAGTAAAGCGAAGGGGCGCCCTCAGTATTTTATGCACACCTGTTTGCAGCCACGTAGGCGTAATGTGATTGGAGTTAAGTGGCCAAGATCTCAACCTTTATTCCAGTCTTTAGTGCAGTGCCATAGATACATGTAAATCCACTTTTAGTGTCCATATCAAAATAGGAAGTCCTCCAACTTTGTCATCACAAACAACATTTCTGAAGCCAAAGTCGCCCTGTTGCCCAGTGTAGTGTTGTTTATGTGTTACATTGGTCATACAGTTGGCTGTTTCCCGTTAGTTATGTATGCATCTTCAGAATGCTGGCATCCGAGAATGTTTTCTGCCGTGAACGTAAAATCACCCGTCCAGAAATTGTGGAAAACACAGCAATTCGGAACGCAGAGCACGATGTGCTGCGATTGAAAGTATTGGAGTCCCTTTTGATTGCATTCATGAAGCCTGTTTTGAATGAGCAGCTAACAGGGTCACACCACACTTGTTTGCCTGACTTTCCTGCTACCCCTTCATTTGTCATTCTTTGCATTATTTCACACCTGCCGTGTCCCACTGTGAATGTTTCCAGCTTTTGCTCTGTGGTGATATTACTGCGTCATTTTATTTCCACTTGGGAATGAAACAAGTATGTTTCAAAATATTGTGCGTCTTTTTATCAGGTCTCTTGGTCAGTTGCTTCACCAATGTTCTGTTGAGTGTCGACCTTTTTTTTGACAATACGAACGGAATGGAATGAAGATTGTTAATAATAACAAGTGTTGTGTATTCAACCAATTTTGTATAAGTTTAGTAAGTGTATTAATACATGAAGTTGACAACTGTTGAAAATGACTTGCAGAATTCCAACTAATATTGTCCCCCCTTGTGGCAATTTCATTTTTTTCCATTTTCCGCTGTTTCTGTAAAGTTCATTGATGGAGTTTTATGAAATTTGGTAAATAACTTTCGAATGGTTACAACATATTTTGCGCCACCTGATGGCTACTTTTATGATACGAATAAACATTCGTAGAAGCAGTTGGCGGTGCACTCGTGGGCGCATTTCAATGCTCCGTGTTGATTTTGTTCTTCAGGTGAGTTCAATGACTAAATGAATTAACGAACATTTTACACCTCTCCGTAGTTTTTACTAAGTATGTTCCAATCTTAGGATACAATTAGTTATGCTGATTTCGTTATTTTATTTTTTAGACATTTGGCAGAAAATGACGAAAATCCCTCAAGCCACCCAAGTTCTTACATTGTTAAATTGTTAACAGAAACTTTTGCCTGGCTCGCATGCACAGACTAAATCGCTATTCTTTCAGTCTGATACTGAGCTCTCAATAATCCAGACAGTCCCTACGACAGACATGTAGTTCTAATCAGGTTTTCCTATAGCATTACAACTGAAATGTATAGATTTTACTTGTAAAGCAAATGCATTTGATAACACCTAATTGAATTGTCCCTACGAAACATGGATTGTTACTTATAAACAATACAGTTATCAGGTATGTAAATCAACATGAATCATCGATACCTGCGCGTGGCTCCTTAATCAGAGCCTCAGTTTTACATACCATCTTAAAGCGAAAGTGGATAAACTTTTCAGGACATTTTGCTTTGATTTAACTAGGACTGCATGGTATTACTGTCACCAAACAATTTGTAGCGATGCTAAGTAAGCCCCTGTAAAAAGAAAGATGCCTAATTATTTTTTACTCAAGTTGAAAAATTTTTACCTAAGCTAATCTCATTCATTATTTATGTTGTTAACATCCTAAATTGTTAGATAGCGTCCACACACAGACTGTCGTAGAACACATTATTTCTGGTATGAGTTTTTGCAAGCTGGGGCAGCTGCACTACATGGTGAATGGAATAATGTAAGACATAAAGCTGTAAAAGTATATGGCAATATACTGTTTTCTAGACAAACACGACATCTATTGACATAATATTGATAAGGTTCATGTGGGCTGAACACTGTAGTGATGTGTGTGCTTCGTGAACAGCTTCAAAGATTTCCTTTCAGAACTGTTATTGCTTGTCTCTTAACAGGCATGTAATAGGAAAACTCATTAAAAATATCTTTTAAACAAAAGTAACATGATCTCGCAACATCTAGTAACAGAATAGTTCACTTTCGCTATGAGCAGAACAAAATTTATTCTACTGTGAATCACGACTTTAATTTCACTACGACTGACATTTGGCAATTATAAAATGTACAAGTTGTGTTATTTCAGAAGAACTAATTAAAATATTAATTAATAATGTTTCAAATGATTCAGAAAATTGTCAGAATATTACACACAGTTAACAAGACTGATTTTGGCTATGGACAGTGCTGGTGAATGGGTTAATCTGCTGATCAAAATATTCATTGAAGTAAATCTCAATATCACGAATTATGTACTCGGGGGAATTACGAACACCATAACAACAACAAAAGCAATTATAAAGAACTATGACTCCCGCAATTTGCAAATTTGCACATGTACACTCCACCTTCTTACCTACATCCTTTGCCCTGTCGATATTTATTGAGTTGTGTGTGTGTGTGTGTGCGTGCGTGCGTGCGTGCGTGTAAACAGACGCTTAACCTTGATCATCTTGCAGCATGTCAGTTCCCCCATGTCAAAAGTTAATGTCTAAACGAGACTATAGGTAGTTATAATGGTTTTGGTTCAAGTATGAAAAAGTATGAAAAAGTACTTGCATTTTATGAAAAAAGCCCAGTATGGTGTAGGATACTGTATTAGTTCTAAAATAGGGCTTATCCTCTGGTATTCTTTAATTGTTTAGTGAAACCAAACAATTTGCCCAAGAGATTGTCAGTGAAAGTTTATCCAATCCAGCAAGCGATGTCATCAAGCATGTATCTCAGTTCACTAATCCACCATGGTAAATAAACGCTATCGCAGAGTGAATTTTCAGATATTCATTGATCACTTTTATGCAATTGTCCAGTTTGAAATTTCAAGTACAAAAATAAGCTTCATAGCATAGTTTTTATTTAAGTTTAAGATAACTTTTTATGAAATATGTCTGGTTGCAAAGTACAAAAACAGTAAACTGACTATTGGCTCTATGTTCAAGAACAGAGACTGCCTTCGACAGAAGCAAAATTTGAATCGCCAAAAAATCCTGTTCAAAGTTTGAAGATTGGTCGAAACCAGGAAATCCAGCTTGAAAAAAGTTCACAAAAGGCGCTGCTATTGATGTTTTTTCAAATTTTTTATGGATTTGTTGGTTCTTGTTTTTTGAAAAATAATTAGTAACTGATTTAAAAATTACCCTTTTTGAAAATGAATAAAAGAAACTTTATAGCCAAATCCTTGCATATTTTGTGAAAAAGAGAATATAATTCGTCTTCAGTGGGGTAGTAGCGTGACGAAATCTTTCTCTCTCATTTTCTTGGTTGTTATACTTTTTAATGCTATAAACACTCACATAGTGACTTTTGACAATTTCCTGACTAGCAAAAAATGCAATTCCCACTCCTGTAAACAGATTGAATTGTGATACTTGATATCATGAAACCATAAACTGTGTGCATACTATTAAATATTTTATGTACACAGCACGCTGTTTAGACAGTGCTGTACACACAATGTTCAGTTTGCTAATGTCAGTAGTAAGTAAATTGAACCAACTTGAAACTGTTTTTACAATTTAGAAAACAGGCTTCTGTGGTCAACTTACATTTCTTGGCTTGCAAGATACAATATCTACTGCCTTTTCTAAACTGATCCAATCAAATGGTAACTCCTGTTTTTTCAGGTGATACATGTGACGGAAAAAATGGCAAACAAACTTATAAGTGGGTATGTAGTGTGCCACTAAAGTTCTGACAAAACTTCGCCTGAATATTTCACATTTACTTTTTGCTATGCAGTCTTTTCACTTAAATTGCAGATCCCAGTAATCGAAAGCCAAGCTTCACTTGGCCGGATACGAGGCTCAAATTGGAAATTTCAAGAAATGCTATTTGGGGTGGACGTTTCCCAACATGGGCTCTTAACTTCAGCCAGACAGTCACACTGGTCACCTATGACCCAAGTACAAAGCAATTGTCTTAAGACTAGTTGCTGTGGCGGTAATTGCATCACCACTCGGCTAAGCAATGTGTTCGATTACAGTAGCTCAAAGTATTCAACTTTAAGTAGGGAAATGTACATGTTTAAAATTCTAGTACTGATTTGTCATATGGTACACGCCAAAACTTTTCAGACAAAATGAACTGGAAGTACCTGTCATTTTGACCACAATCTTTGTAAGCATGATCAACAATGCTTCTGTTTTTTATGCATTGAGGAGACTAAATGAATACAGTGTTCTTGGAGACATGAGTAACTCCTAGCTACAACTACTCTTTGACTTGAAATTTATCTGGTGTTTGTTCTGTATACGCAAAAGTGCACTTTGAAAACGAAAGATCACGCAAGACTATCACAACTTTACACACTTTAACCATGTGTCTACAGAACTCGTCCCAAGTTTCTGCACTTGAATGCTTGCTTCCAGGGCCCTCGTTCTACCAAAGGAAAAGGTGCCTGTGCCTTCTGAGAAGGGAATTTTTGGAATGAGGCGAAAAATCTACCTTCGGATCACCATCAATAGTACCTCCAACCCTGTTGCAAACCATCATAGGCTCTGCCTCATGTAGCCAAAACTAACATTTTGCGCTTTTTCAAATTGTCACCTGTGTGAGTTAGAAGTAATTCAAACCTGAAGGGAATTTTTCAATCTTGAGAGGAATTTGGGCCTTATGAGGGGAATCTTCATGATTTTTCAATAATTGGAATTGGGTTGATATTGGGCCCCAAAATTGAGGAAATTACAGGTGGGCACTAGCCCTAGCAGTGGGATCTTAATTGAAAATTCTCAAAATGAGAAGGCGAGAGGTAATGGCTGAGCACACTGGGTGGACGCTTAGTCTGAAAAATTTCAAAATTTCAAAAAGTAACGTTTGGCGATTACACGAGTGTGGGCGTTAACCTGAATGTTTATGATATCAGACAGTTTATATGCGATATTTACTTGAATTACTCTATAAACTGAATGTACGAATGTCACTGTAAATACCATCAAAACAACCATCGATTGCAACAACATTAGACAGCTTGGGTTTCCATTGTTCCTAATCTGCTCATAACTATTGCCTAAACTAACAAAATTTTGATTTTTGCTTGTTGCATGGTAAAACATTCAGGTGTTAAAAGTGCATCCCCAGGTAATGTGATGTTTGAGAAATTATGAGAGCCACAGATACATTTTTTCCACTGGGTTTCCAATGCCTCATTTTGAAAGTGTAACTAAGCAACCGTAATGTTGTAAATAATGCAAATGAAGCACATTTTTCTCCAGTCTCATTGGAATTTTCACCATAGGACTCCCAGTGCGTGAACCAGAGTGCTTCTGGCCATTGTTAATAGTTCTGTGTACAAAAAGTACAACCTACTGTCAATTCCACAGGTCGGATTTATACCATAGATTTTTAAAATTTGTGTTGTGACCTCCCAAACTAAGGACATGTTAAGCTGTTTGTTGGTAATTGACATGCGTATTTACTCTAACAGAAACACATTTCTCTCATTGATATCCTAAATCATTGCATACTGTTGCTATACCCTTGGGCACAGTGAGCCTGGCTAAGCTTTAGTGTTACGTGAGCCTTGTTAGAGCTGGCTTTGGGCCACTGTTGGTTATTACTGCATAGTAAAGTTGCTAGGCTTGAGTTTGGTGATTAAAATGGCTAAAACTAAAGCAGAACATTTTTTTATCTACAGCAAAACAAAGCATGACCTTTAACCTTAGTGAAAAAATCCCCAAAGGTGCTAGTCATTTCACTCTGTTTTGATGAGCCTGGAAATCTTTAATCAGTGCCCCCGGGAGAGATCTGAAGCTCTGTTATTGCTAGAGAATGCAAGCTGGCTTGCAGTTTTGGATGTTTTTGTTTCCAGATCAAAAATCGTTATTCTTTCGATGAATAACATTCAGAAAACCAATTTTAACCACCTTATTCACCACAAATGGGTCCAGCAACAAAAAATGTTACTAAGTGGAAACAACTATTTACTTACCATTCACTGTTGCCTTTAAAATTCTCTGCACACCTGTCCTACAATAAAATGGATGACAGTCAATTTTTGGAATTCATCTTCAACAGTTTTGTTTTTCTAAACATGAGCTTTATTTTCAATAGAATAACTCGGTTATGTGGAATGCAAGCTGTCTTCAATGAGTAATATTTAACACATTGCTGTTTGAAATACATTTAGTTATCTTTATAATTACACATAATGCATACAATGTAATTTACAACGCATCAATGCCTCTTTACACACAGTTAAAATACTACAGCTGTTGCTGCTGCTGCACACAGCTTTCCATGAAATTCACATCTACTGACTTGGTAATAGAATAATATGGTTACTTACCATATGATTGCACTGCACTGAAATGAAGCTGCATTCAAAGTTATTTGTGTAGGTATGTACACTGTGAAATCATCACAAATGAGGAAGACGACACAAACACAAGGTTATGTAGGACCCTGGAAAAGTGCTCAATTTGGCTAATTTTGCAACGTCGTCTCAGAAATACCTTATAATATTGATATGAAACCTTCATGAACTATGCTTTACAACTGCACACCGGAATACCAGAAATTGTACAGAGAGTAGGGTATGAGTGAGTGCACCACTCAAGCTGTCCAACAGAAGGTGAAGTAGTGTTTTCAATCACGTTTGTGTTAATGACAGGCTGCTACCAAAACAATACTATGCTTTATGCACTTTTCTACAAAATGCTTTAGGAATTATTTTTGAAGTGTTCTACTTCTGTGGTATCAGAGCTTAATAATAAACTGGATTTTTTATCAGAGCTTAATAATAAACTGGATTTTTTATCAGAGCTTAATAATAAACTGGATTTTTTATCAGAGCTTAATAATAAACTGGACTTTTATGATTGTCAAGCAAAAACTTGAGTTGTATAAAACAAAAACAAAATTGTTTACAAAACTAAGGGCGTTTCGGAGATTTTATCTTGAGCATTATTGTTGTGTTACTGATACCATCATTTCGCTGCCAATGTATTTTTCTTTTTTGTTTTACTGAACAGACATGGCCACATGACCCATTTGATGGCAGATTGGTTCAAAGTCAAAAATAAAGTTCTATAGGCCATTTTACTGAGTTAGTAGATCTACATTTGACTAAATACAGAGGCTTGTTGATAACTGGTCCTACATAATCTTAACCATCTCCTGCACTTACCTGTTCTTGATGCAGCTAAAATGGTATGACCCATCATTACCAGGAGCATTACAGTGTACCTTGAATGTATCTGTGCTCCAGGGTAGTTGCTGTTTCATTTTAAAGCAAATTAACTACAAGACAGACGTGCTGAAGAACGTAGTTCCAGCCATTTTGTATGTCCTGAATTCACTGCAGATTTGTTTGCTTTTTGCATTGTCACCATAGGCGGTTGCTTTGGTAGCCGTGCAAAGAAGTGGAAACGAGAGGCTTGACATGTGTACCATTTTTCACTTTTTGTGGTAAAATATTTTCCTGTCTTAGGGGTGAAGAATGTGGGAAATGTTTCATTTTTAGTAAACCTTTACTGTCATTTTGTCTGGAACTTGTCTGATTTTTACCTGTTGCCTGTAAGGACTGTCCATTGTTTGTGTTGTGAATGATGTAAATTTTAGTTGCCTTGGTGAGTTATTTGTGTCTGTTGGTCATTGTAGATATATGTAAGCAGTCGTTCAACTCCCACATAGTTACCACTCAAGTCTACACAAACACATTTTTTGCCAAAGTCCATTCTCTTTTCGATCACACATCCATTCACATTAACCACCAGGCTTTGCTCTTTGTACAGACAGGTCAGTAACACAATTTGCACAAGCAGGTCCAACAACAAACATATTCTTTAGCACTGGTCATTGCATAACCAACCATTCACACAGATCTCATTCCTATAATCAAACACCACATACCAGTCATTCAAATGAATTCAATGATTTCAAATGAAAATGCAAATATAATGGGTAAAATGACATACATTACTACCTCCAATCTAACAGCCACACGAATAAAAGCCAGGTAAAAACATGATGGCGTGATTTAGGTACACATGAAAAGAATATTAAAAAATAGTACTTCAAATTATTTACAGAGTTCAAATACTCAATTAACACAGCTATCAAATAATGATTACAGCTTTTTAATGCTTCTACAAATCAACACGAGACTTTTTGACAGAATGCATAAAATCTTCATACCACAGAAACCACATCTTAGAAATTAAAAAAGCACCAGAGTTGTATTAATAGCTTGCTTGTAAATGTAGGCTCTCAATATTTCTATGTCATTTTGCAAAATAACCCAGAAAACGAGGAATGTCACCCAGTCACACCGAAGAAATCAATAACGTTTTCATCTGGACTTTGTTACAAAATCTGTATTTTAAGAATAAGGTTTGTATTGTCTACAATAGAGCAAATCAATAATTTGTAAAATGCATTCTTGCTCTAATCAAATAGTACTAAGAACTATGGAGTTAGTAATGTATTTATGGAGTGTGTGAATGGCTTGATAATTAAATAATGCTGTCTTGACAATTAAAATACTGTCAACACAAAGCGAGGGTGAAAATAGCTATGAAAATAATGGACATAGTTCCGTACCAAGATCCGCTTTAAAAAACTCTTCCTTTTTAGCGTTATGTTTGTTAGTAAATTACGGATAAGTGAACATCTCAATATAAAATATACCTGTGCTTTTGATGCATTCTGCTGGAGCTCTCTCTTCAGGGTGCTGTGTGTATTGACAAATTTCATGAAGACCCTTTGTAATTCTTTTCAAAGATAATTTGCTGAAGTCATGTCGACTCATCGTTTCCACAAGGAAAGTAAAGCTCAGACAATAATTTGTATACATATACATATCAAGAACTTATTTTCATGTTGCATTTAGTAATCAGGACTTAGCAGCAAAGGTCTTTACATAAAACATCTTTATATTGCCAATGGTACTAAATTCTCATAAAATGCAACCTTCAACAACCTAGATACTTTGAATTATTTTTATCAGTTGGGGTGATGGTGATGAAGATATTGAAATTATAGTCAAACAGGAAGATGATGTCAAGGCCAAATGGTAAACACCCCAATGTGTCACTTTTGACCCTCCAATAGTAAGAACCTTCTGGCTCCTCTCAAAAACAAGCACTACAGTTTTCCTTACTATTCACGGTCATTACATCATATTCAGGAGAATTTATACTATGATTCAGATGTCAGGTTGCCTGGTGCATTACATTCACTAAAAACAATACATTGTGGCATCATAATTCATTACCTCACTCCATGTATTGATCCAGTTAGTACCGCCACTGGGATTCAACAACCAGTGTAACCTAACTTCAGAAATATAATCTAATAATCATTTAAAAGGATGTCCACCGCTTTTGCCTAACTAACAGACAGGAACGATTTTCCGTCCCTCTCTAAAACAAAATAATGTTCTGTAACCCTCTTGAACCCTCATTGTTTGGAGCTGCTTAACGAGCTTGACCAACGCTTAAAATCGAACTACATGACAACTGTAAGGAAAGACCATCCACCAAAAATCATAGTACCCATTCTGTGGCAATGAGTATGGGTTTTTAGAGGAGTTCTGCTTTTATCATTCAAGTGGGACACCAATGGTGCATTGGATTGGTTGAAGTCACCAAAACAGGGTTCAGTATTCTTTGAACAACATCTCTTGAAAAGTAACCAGTTTGACAAATACCAGCTTTGAAGGGTACGTGACAAAATAAACAACCCTGTGGAGCAACAGTTATATTGAAGAATTTAAGCTGTATTAACAAAAACTGATATCAGGGATTTCTTTGAAGTGAATTAATTGTATGAACTGTGTGATATCCACAAAAAAATACAACGAAAAGGAAAATTACATTACCTGGTAATGATAGCCTTCATTAAAGACATTTGGATGGCTCAACTTAATTACGAAATATTGACTTACAGATCAATTACACACTGCATACCCATGATATTTCGTGGTAAGTGCTTAATAATTGATGTGAAAATTTCGAAGATGACCTAGGAGGATTAGTGTTAGGAAATCATTGAATTGTGACAAGTTATAAAGATACCTAGGGTAATTCTTTGGTAATGCGCACAAAATTATTTGCCAAAATTGTCAGTTTCCATTTTTCAAAGGCTGATTACTTTGCTACAATTTATGGAAACTGTATCAATTGTTTTATGGCATCTACATAAGGCTAACCAAGCTTAAATAATAGACTAGATTTTTCTTAAACTTTACTTTTGTGTCGAAATTAGACAAAACAGAATTTCATGTGTTATGTGAAGAGTAAACCAGATACATGCTATCGCAGAGACCAAACATCTGTGTTGCGATTCAAATTATAATTTTATAATTGCTGAATATAGAAAAGTAAAATGTGGTAGATAGATAAAAACAGTGTGTTGAAAGTCATTTGGGCCCAGGTGCTCAAAATCAAACTCAGAATTATTTCAGGTACTTTCCATCAAAGTTCAGGTAAGTGTCTTCATNTATTATATGTTCAGTATACTCTATGCCTAATAGTTTGTATTTGATGACACTGACATTGAAACTTTAGGTTCGAGGCTGAACTAAGTCTCAAGTTTTTACAGAGCTTTTAGTTCAAACATTTCAGGAATGCTGGTTTACAAAGTTTATCCTTGCCACTCACTACAATACCATACCCTTTACCAAGCACTAATTTATAAATGATAATCGGCATGATCATTACTTTGCCTATCCAGAGAAGCACCTGAAGTCAATTGAATTTGACAATGCAGTGAGAAGCCAAGCTGTTCAAATGAACTGCCAATTACAACCCTGTTAATAACGCTTGGTTAATTCAATGCATCCCTCTGGGGAGGGGTGAAGCTTCCTGGCTGAAACAGTCTGATGCAGGAAATGATAAATCTGGTTATGTCACGAATGATGCCCTCATCAAGAATGAACTAGACCCTCACGGGTAAACTGTAATCTTTAGATTATGCAAGTAGACCCTTATTTTAAGTTCGTAGAACCCCAACGTAATAAATATTTTGAGTTCGATTTCGAGTACAAAGATTAGACCCTGGGCCCTGGATTTTTCACTCACGAACCGCATTGCTACAATTTTTATGAATATCTAATGGAATCGGTATGATGTGAAAGAACAGAAATTTGTTGAGGACACGTCTAGAGATCAGAAAGTGAATAAGACTATTGTAAGAAGACTGAAGTTGAAATATGTGATAATTCTGGTATTATGTGGGTCCTACCTCTTCTTGCGACTGCTGATAACAAAAGAAAGGTGATTTTAAACCAGTACAACATAATGATGCATAATAGTACACAATACACAATACAAGACAAAAATAATTAGACAAAATACTGTTTCCATCATTACAGTGAAGTCTGAAAAGCAAAGATTGCTGGTAATGACTAACATGAGGCCTAAATTCTAATTGCAGAATGGCTTAACCACCTTACTAACTTCCTTACCAACTACCTTTCATTCTTAGGCATTACAGAAGACTACACCGGCAGTGATGGGGGAAATCTGTGTAATTTTGTCACAATACATTTGGCTTGTAATGAAGTAATTCTCATGAAGGCGTTTTTCCGTTCAGTGACTTTACCAGACGTAGAGGGTTGTGAGGGTGTGATAACATTTAGCTTCTTTGTTAACTGCCAAGCACAGTCTTTTGTCTGGTATGACAACAGACAGGCCAATTATCTACCAGGCTTATTACAGACCACATGTGAACACAGTCAAACCCAGAGCGAATTGGTACATTCAGAAAGAATAGATTGTCGTAACTTCGGTTGTAGTTGGGCGATTTTGGCAATTCAAAAACTAAACATGATCACCATTTGACGAGGATTTCAGAAAGGCTATTGGTTTATGTTCAAGTATGTTATAACTTAACTTTTATTTTAACGGCACAGCCCAGTCATGGTAGATACGATCTTATTGGAGATTAGAGCAATTGTCGAACAAAAGAGAGCTGACCCTCCAACCATAAATGCCAGAATGGAATTAATCAGTCGTGTAAGATTTTGGCTACAGAGGCGTTCTTCCCAACTTGTTGTTGGGCTATAGAATCGAACAAGTTGATTGCAACGGGAAAACGCCATAATGTGTAGTTATTTAACCTTTAACGGACAAGGCAATGCTTGTGCTTTAACTGTGTGACTTCACATCAATCCATTAGGATATTCTTAACCTTAAGGAATAACATGCAATGAATAATTTCTATTTTTAAAATCTAGCAAAATACACAGAAATTACCAGGGACTTTTTAGTTTGGTGACCTACACTTCAGCCATCATTGCAGCAGGGAAGGTGGAAAAATTTTCCAATGAATTTTTGTTTACCCTTCTCCAGATGTTAAAAATGATTGTTATTCAATTATTAACACTTCGACTGTTAAGCTATGAAATACCTTGTTTTGAGAAGTAACTATTTTAATATATCTGAATTGGCTTATACTTTCATAATTAATGATCACATGAACTTAACCACAACATTCAACCCGTTTGTAATGGGTGAATTTACCCGTCTCTGCATCACTCTCAATTCTTTCCATGCAACAATGACGACGTGGCAGTGTTAATTATCTTATCATTAGCTAGCAATGGAAGAAATGTCCGGTTTTTAAAAATGAACTCTACCAACTAGTGAAAAGTGTAATTTGTCTAACAAAAGTACTGACAAGAAAAATGCTCAAAATGAACAGAAGCCAGTATGGGTCACGGTGCTAAGAATTAGTGAGCCAGAAAAATGCTTATTTTATTAGCATTGTTCATGGAATTTGTACTTTAAGACAGCCAAGCACTGAAGGGGTAGATGGATGGAAATGTTTCAAGCGTGTTTTGTCCATTTCTGAATTTCAGTGAAGCATGAGTAGACAACTTAGTGAAGAAGCCAAGAGATGCCATAGGTGACACAGAAACAACATGTATATGAACATAAAGTTGAAACAGTTGGCTGGGATTCTGAAAATAGGCCATACTAACAAACCTTCATCAAGTTTGTTCCCTGATGGTTGCATGATTTTAAAATGACACAATGCTTTCTCCAACTTAAGACAACTATGTCAAGAAAGGATTTTTGTTGTTTTCCATTTTGTGCTACCGACAACTTGAAGGAGGTATTTGAAAAGGAAAATTCAGCCATTTTGACAATGAAATATTTCAATTCAAGTCTTATAATTTTGTTATTTTTTTCTTTGTTAGAAGAAGTGAAAAAGTATCTGTAAAAATCAAGAATTCTTATCACATTGTTGAATCTGTGGAATAAGAGTTTGGATGAAATTAACAAATTGGTATAAGTAACAAACTATTTGCTGAAACTATAAGCTCAAGAACTCATCAGTGACTGGCCTTGACAAGCAGCAGGTAAGGAAGTAGGTTCCAATATAGAATGCACATGTAACATGCTTGAAAGTTAAGACACTATTAGTCTTCACATGCAGGTTTCCTTCTAGACAACAACTGCAGAAAGTACAGCCCTACCAAAAACAATAAGACAAAATACTGTCTGCCGGTCACGACATGTCATCTCTTGGTATTCCATTTCTCACTCAGATATCTGGTCAATAATCAATAATGTTTGCGGTCAATCACCACGATTTTGTCCATTGTTTTCGGGGTATACTCATAATGTCCACAAACAACATTCATGCTCTGAAAGATTGAAAGTTCATTGTTAAAAACATTCATGTTCCGCCAGAAAATTCTACCTTGATTTAGATTTGTAGTGGTTATTACAAGAGCATGAAGATCAGACTTGTGGAAGGGTATTGGAGCACTCAAGGGGTATAGCATGTGAGTGGATGCATATTAAATTAAGACAATGAAAACAAAGTGTTAGAGATGATGTCCACTAATTGTCAATTTTCTGCACTTCACTGGTAGGACGTGACGGTGCTAGTAGAGCAAGAATACGCCATGCATCATGAAATTGACTTTGCTGATACAGTTATGCTGGAAGCTTTATTTTCTCAATGATTTCATGTAACTGTGAACTCTTCACATTATGTGAACTAGGTTCAATCAGTAGTCAAACAGCATAACTGCTGCTGCAGTACAAAATCACTTACATCTAATTTCAGCAGATATACAGGTTTGTAGCAAGCATACAAATCACGGGAATTTTGGCTGTTAATATTTTGCAGTTCATTGTCTTTCTGACGTAATGATGTTTGATAACTGGGCTAGGTCAGTACGCAGTGATCATTAAGCAGTTGTGAAACATAGTGAAGCTGCAATGGTGCTGGTGTTAGAAGGTGCAATTTACCAAAATTAAAACCTGAAGATGAGTAAGAACTATAGGTGGTAAAAGAAGCAACAAATTCCATTTGGGTTATTTCAGATCAGCCTTGCATGAAACTGTGTGTTTACACATAAAAAGAGATTGGAGCTATTCTAAAGCTGGGTTTGTCAGAGTTCAGGATAGTGCGGGAGAGAAATATGTACAAAGCATACCTTATCTCGCTGGCAATAAAACGATACAAAATTGGTTGTTTTTATTATTGGATAACGCTATAGAACAGTTGAAATTATTTTCATATCTAATCGCAGAATAGGAGTTTACCAATTTGGCGAAAATGAAAATCTTACATAGTTGCGTGACTTCATAAATAACAATTAATAAATTCTGAGATACAACTCTTCTTGGTACATTGTTTCGTGTCAACCAAACTACTCCACTGCATTGTTTAATGCTACGTTAATTGTGCTATTGACAATATTTAAATGGTCCTTACAAAAGTTGAGAAATTAGCTTAAACTGCCAGAGCCAACAGGTAAACACAAATGAGTTCTCTCACCTGTTTCACATGGACGGAGTACATCCTTTACCAATGAGTCCCTGTCTCCACAATGTTTATCTAGTGTTTACACAAAATTTCATCCAATTTTTAACAGTCAAGTTTACTGTCTTGTCAGCTTTGATTTTCAACAGTTATTGATGTTTGGTCTCCGTGACTGAGCTCTCTACTATAACTGGCCTTATATTGATTTGCTAGGTCGGTAAGCTGACAATAGGGTTTGTATTATCGATTGGGAATACGGCACATAATGCAAATTAACTTTTATATTTGATAACTGTGGTGTATTTGTTACGCCTCGAAATGAGTTAAATATTTCATGTCACACTAACACTGAACTAGTGGTAAAGAACAATAGAATTAAACATTAAAATATTGATTGTCTATTACAGTAAGGGTGAGAGTTTTCTCTGGCCATGGTCAATAAAGAACCTCAATTTGCAAATCGGATACAGAAATTAAATATTTGCCTTTAATTTTGATACATATTAGCATCAAAGTTTTGCTTACTAACCTTTCTGAGTTATACTTGTATAAATGCTAAGCTGGTGGGGGAAAGCTGTTCACATAAACATCACATACCAACCCAGTGAACTTTGATAATCATGGAAGTGTATTGCATGCATGAATAAGTTGATTGTTATGGAAATGAATTAGAAATGTATGCATGAAAAATGATGCTTGTATATTTGCATCAGGGAACACATTTTTAAAATAAAGATTTTTCAAGGAGATCTCTTAAAGGGCCGGTAGACGGGCTGACCGTTTTTCCAGTTAAACAGTTATGACTCAAAACTTGAGAAAGGCAAAAACAATTTTTGGGTAATTTTGTTTAAAAAAACTTTTGATTTTGAAATCCCCATCTACAAGGAATACTTTTTCCAAAAGCTGACGCTTCCTTTGGCCTTATTCAAGTCATCAACAATTGCAAACACGGCGCCATCTGCAGTTTAGGCTAAAGTCTTCAGTTTTCGACAGAATATGGCAGAGAGGTGAAATTTAATTTTGTCAAATTCTCAACAAAAATAACTTTTCAGGAAATCTTACTTTGCTTTTACCGTGATTTGTATGGTGTAGCTATTTCCAAATACTTGGTAAAATTTTGAGCATTTGTAACAAAGTGGTAAGCCTGTGAAACAGAAATATGGCAATTTTAGAAATTACTTCCATCCCAAATTAAAGAATTTTTACCATGCTATTTTGTTCTTTATTTTCTGAAATTGGCAAATATACACGATATTCAATAAAAATTTGTCTTTCACATTAAAAAACAAACCTTGATCAATAGACGGCTAAGAAATGAACTTCACCACCTTGAAAGTACGAACTTAGATAAACACCTTTCACATTTCGCAGTCATCGCATGCTACTTATGATGCAAATTTCATTGAAAATTTGTGCATTTAAGCTCGAAATTTATCATAGACTGACATTTTTAACTGATTGGCTGTTGATAGTCATCACCAGTGCACTACAGTCGCACAACTCAAATACGCTAAGCTGATGTTGGTGAAGCTTCGGTAAACCGAAGTTCCCCTCATGAGAAAGCACTTGTAGAGACTGACTTAATTAGAGAATTTCTGATTTAGCATACTCATGTACAGTTTATAGTCTCTAAAAGAGCACCAAGGTCATTTTGCTTCAAGGGTGGCAATACTAATGGCGTTCCTGTCTGGAAACTGGTAGAAATAATCCCATGTATTTTTCAAACAAAGCTTTACTAGGAAATTTTCTGCATTAGGTACGCAAATTTTGCTGAATTGATATTGGGGTAAATTATTCACGACCTACATGATTTGTTGATTCAGTTACAATTACGATTGTTATCTGTATGATAAAACCCCTGGTTCTGGCGTATGCCTTGTGTTTGTGTAGTGTCAGTGTCTGCCAATAGGAGCAACATAACTTTCTGTTGTTCTCGAATCCTACGGGAACCATTGTTTGTGTAATTAATCCTGTGTATATATTCCTGAAATATTTCTGGGGTTTCAAAATACATGGAAAAGGCTCTATTTTCAAGTGTTTTTAAAAGAATTTCTTTTCTGTACCCTCCCAACCAATCATTGCCTCATAATGCAGGTAATTTTCAAAGCAAATTACAAACACCTTATTATTGATGGTACATTACACCCTCAGCATTAGAAAGCCATTAACTATTGTCATGGTAAGCAGTGCTCAGCTTAATCTAGACGTAATTCAGGTTGCTACAGAGATAAAGGCATTACAGAGACTACACTCTCATCCTTGCTGAGTAATCCATGTGAGAAGAAAGGCTGTAAAAACATGCTTTCAAACTAATTTATAGAAATTTTGGAATTCAAGAAGACTTCAAGAGTAAAAAAGTGAAATAAATTCGTACTCCCTCCATGCAACTTTTCCATACATACGTCATCAGGCTAAAAGTGTCCAAAATCAAAAAGTAAGGTACATGTTTCTCAATGAATTAAAAACAATTTGAAAATAACGATTTCAGAGCAAAAAGTTGTCCCTTCTATTAAATCATCTGAATTATATAATTAAATGAGGGACCCTCAGCAGGATACACAAACTCAACAGGCGACTTTTCATATTGTTGCTCTGTAGAGTATTCAGAGTGAGAAAACGATTCTTCTTGATCCCGATTCAAATTTGGTGGACAGAAATTCGCTGCTACGTATAGTGGTTCATAAATTGGTGAACAGGTGACTAAATCTCATTGTCGACCCTTCCCATCGTTTGATTAGGTTAAGTTCACTTAGCATTGCCAGGGATGGAGATTATACCGCTTTAGCAATTGTAGCCACTAGCTGCGGATTCTTTATCGCAGCGTGCAATGTTTGGGACGTGATATCCGTTGTCTATTTCGAGAAGTTAATTGTGATTTCTCACTGCACATCAGTCAAAACTTGCCAGTAATGTTGTTAAGGTTGAAACCTTCAATCTGCATTACATAGGAAGTGGCGCTCAACGCCTGTCTACCATGCAAAGATGCAATCGACGTCTGGCGGGATAGTGAATTTCAATATAGTGCCGCTATTTCGAAAGTCAGCTATTACAGGCCAGTTAAGTATGTGCTTATTGCCCAGTTAATTCGCCTATGTCACTTTCCATTTGTAAAGTGCAGTGGTTTGGAGCTTACAACCACCAGTACAGGTAGCAGAATGGTGGGCAATAATACAAATATCAACAGTACTCACTTATGCATCCTTGTGGCACTCGGAATAGTTTGTTCCTTACCCTGACAAACTTCTCTTTCAGAGGTGGTCCTAACCACATGGGGTCATGGTTGGCATACATCTCTGGACAATTGTTGAATCCAAGCAGTATACACAAGTCTCAAGTGGTGAAAACTCCTAGTGTTGTAATAAACTTAGTGGAACTAGCACATCCAAGTCCAGCCTAACAAAGTGCTTGACTCAACAGCAAGCCATTACACCATCGTTTGATATACATAAATGCAGTAACTTGACTTCATTGTTCCAAATGTTTAGCGACAAGGATGCGAGTTAAAAATTTATATTCACAAAGGCTGTTCATTAAGGAAGAATCCATTAACAAATGAAGCGATTAATATTTATCACTTAGACAGCAAAATTATTCAACTGCTGCCTTGCACACTGGGAATATTTTCCATAGGCTTTTGATAGCTGAGATTTTTGGAGACAATATCCTGGTTGGAAAATACTACTTCCATGACTGATAGCTTGCAGTGTTGCTTTATATATCACCCTTTGACATCTACACATCTACATATCCATGTCAACGTAGCATGTCCTGGAATTCAGTAAGGGTTTCAACTGAGTGGCGATTGTTCCCACTTTGAAAACGTTTATAGAAGATACACCATCACCAAAGATTGCTATGCGCTCAGAACTCAGAACATCCCCACGCGTGCAGGTTAGAATTTTATAGAGTATTTGTTTTCCAAACTACTGAAGAAATGTTGTTATAGATTTTCTATTACTGAATAGAAATGATTGAAACACTTTGCTGTCGCTCAATGCTTTCATTTGCAACAAGTCCCAAATCAATATTTGATGAAAACGACTCGTGCAGTGCTAATTTGGTCAAGCTGATATCAAAATTGGAATACCATAGGTTAAAAATTCTTTAATTTCGGACAATTAAGTTTTTTCCTCAAGGAAAGACCTTGTACAAAATTTTAGAAATTCCTAATATTAGGTAATAATTATGGGAAAGATGGCACATTTACCTGTCCGAAGTCATGCACTTTTTATTAACTCCATTTAGTTTGGATTGTACCTAGTGTAATTGGAATGCTAACTCTCTGTATAACAAGCGAAAGGTTCCATCCAAAACATCAAAACAATGCATTTTAAAAGTTGTACTGTATAATGGGGCATTAAAGTGGCATTAAACTTGTGCACTCTGTCAAAAAATCCAGGGTTTGATAAAGATCAGTTATTTTAACTGGTCTTGTCTTGTTTCTTATTCAGTTAGGAAATGGTCTCTGCACTCAGAAAGAACTAACAAATTCTTAATTTTTTCATACCAGTTTCACAAAATTTTAGGTCATGGTATGTGAAGTTTTGTGAGCTTGGCCTCAAGAAATAATCGAGTGTCAGTTCTGTTCTAACTCATTAATCGCCTCTACTTTGACTAAGAAAAATTTTGAGATCAATTATGGTACGTGGCATAAATCAACATGTTTTTGACAGAATGCACAGGTTCAAGTCAGCTTTAGTGACTTGACCACAAGGAAGGATTAAATGGTGAATAGAACTTGAAGCTTAAATCTTGCATGCATACTCTCACACTAATAGTGTGACCTTCATTGTTTTCACTAAGTTACCTGGTTTTATGAGATGCATTTGTCCCCTTAGTTTAACTTAATAAGGATGCAGACCTTTATGCACTGAAGGTATTAATGTAAAAAGCTCCGAGTGTGGAAGGGGTTGCTGGTGAACGGTCCTGGGGGTGGGGGTTACGCGTCAGAATCATGGACGCCCTGGAATATTGGGAACCCCATTTTGGACACCCTATTTTCGAAATCCTGGATAAAGGCCAGCATTATCCTGGACGACTTGATGTAGTTACTGTAGCAGTTGATGAAGTCAGCTCGTGGCAGGTATCTTCAAGTGATAATTTTCCCCATATTAATGACAACAATTGCATTAAAAAGTGGTCTCTGCTACTTCAATATTTGTATGTTCTTGGCGAGAATTCTCAAGTTAGTTTCAGAGCACTCCATTTTGACATTTATGAGCATTTCTTGGTAATCTGACATGAAGTTTCCAGAAAGAACCTGGTTGTTTGAAGCGGCCTGAGGGTAGTACAGATTGATCCTGTGATTTTAGTGACGTAATTATCAAAACAATTGTGCTTGTTTCATCACTGCCAAAACACTGGTTGTTGGCATCTGATAAATTTGTTTGTTTGCGAAATTAGTTTTGGCATTTTTGAAGTTAATGCAGAGGGAACTATAGAAGTTGACTATGCATTTGTGGTAAAAAGAGCAGCAATTCTGGACAGAATATGGCTTACAAGTCAAATGTTATTTTCTTATATAAAATTTGTAATAAAATGCATCATCGAATCATTGCTTTACTATTTTCATTAGTCCTGTACCATCGCTACCATTAAACAATATTTTTCCCACACAGCGTAAGAAACCTCTGGAAATGACATGTGGTTTTGCAGTATTTACATGCATTCACGGCTTCACATTTGTGCTTTTGCACAATTTTACACATAATTGGCTCCAAGTGCTTTGTACAGTTTGCAGTAGCAAATCGTTTAGAACCAAATCACTTATGTTTCCTGAAGGAATTTCCTTCCATTCGTAACCATAGAGTTACAAACATTCAGATTTAACGCCCTGAGCGCTTAAATTGGCCATCCTGGAAATTGGGTGGTGAGCGCTTAAACCTGAAAATTTCAATAAATTGGGTACAGGTGCTAACCCATAGATGGCGCTTACTGAGCCAGACATGGCCCTGGCCACACATGACCTTCCAAATTGAAGTCCACTGTGAAGCAACCCCAGAAAATAAATAAGTATTTTGAAAATGGCATGTTTATCTGGTTATTTTGAAAGTGTTTTGATTATGTGTGGAAAGATTATCACTTGGGAATAACTAGATTGGTTTGCGGTCAAAATTGCCAGTAAACCCACTTGAGAGGCCTACCACACAATGGTGTAAATATTGAGATGGTACCTACACAGGAATGTTGGTATACAACTTGAGTGATCAATGCAACCAAATGCACCTTGGCTTGCACACTGCAGTATGTACAAGATCTAGCCTTTTTGGAAGTTGCTGGCAATTTTGTTCATGGTGGAGAAAGAAGTGTGTTGATAACAGAGTTAAATTATTAGTTAACCCTATATTTCAGATTTTGCTCGAGAAATCCACGGTGAAGTTTTTAAGTAAAAAGAAGTGGAAAAGCATTTTTAATTGATCTCAATAGGACGCTTAGACTTAAAAAAAAACAAATGCTTTAGACAGCAGCTGACGCCTAAAGGGAAAAAGGTACAGGAAAATGCCAAAGAGTTGAAGAAAAGGATGTGACATCCCTTTCTTCATTGCTTTGGCATTTTTGTATTTACCAAAGGTGGGGCCAGAGGGGTGAGGGAGGTTTAAGAAGCTTGACTCAATATCCTTCAGGAAAACACTGAAGACACCTTTGTAACTGTTTCTGAATTGCAAGGTTTTATGTATATATACTAGGTTATCACATTATTAATATATGGGTGGCTACCAGTAAGGTCCCTGGAATGCATGCTCAGTTTTTGTCGTTCAGATGCCTTATTATTTGCCAAACTCATGTCCAACATCTTCTACTCTAATTAGATCATTATAGATCTATAGTTTGATCAGTCCCTTAGTCTTATCGGCTGGTCTATCATGACAGAAATTGTATTATGAATAGTAGTAGTCATTAGGTCACCATTTGAACTTGGGGTGAAAACATTTGTCGCTGTAACTTTCCAATGAACTATATAACTTAGACAGTGAGTACCTCTATGATTTTAGGAGTCACATCGACCACTTGAAGTGCTTCATCGTCAGGCTCTCGCCAGCTCTGCACCTGTGATGCATGCATCAAGTTATGTATGATGAGAACAACCATCAAATCTCTTAGAACGTTCCTAGTGACATCCAGGGCACAACATGTGACCCCCAAATTTTGCCGTTTTTCTTGCCGAGCTCATGATTTTAAGGAGCACCTTGAGACACATTGGTGTTTGGGGTTTCCAGTATCACCCTTCTTCCTGCAGATTCCATGAAAAAACCCAGGCACTTTTTCGTTGTTGTTTTGGTTATGGTTGGTGGCAGTAGTTAGAGCACCTTTTAAAGTAGCTGGTTGAAGACACAGAGTCAAGCCATAAAATAATCAACAAAGTCTATGGACAGAACTCCAGGTACACTGTAATGTGATGGTGCTGCACACCCATTCTCCCTCATTCTTGTACTTCAGTGACAAAGCTTTCAACGACAGAACATGGCCAGAAGGGTCAAATCATGTAACAGAGGAACAGGTCTTCGTAGTCTACAAAGATGGTCACAGTTCCTACTCTCTACTCGGATTATCACAAGTCAGTCATCATCCTTATGTCTCACAATTAGAGATATAGTAACTCCTCAACAACGTCCTGCTCTGGAAGGCGCTGTGAAAAAATACTAATGCTTGTAGTTTGGAAAAGAACTGATCAATTTTGTGAATGATTAATACGCCGCCACCACCACCACCGCCGCCAGCACACTTAGTCTTGGCCACAAGATTTATGTTGCTCATATAATCTGCCCATGGGACCAGGTTTGGTTTCATGCTTTCGTTTCATGCATTAGCCATGCTTGGATAGTTGCTGTAATGTTATCTACTCTATTGCTAAAAAATGTTGGGTTGTACCTCCATTCTACATACTTCAAGGGCCTGAAAATCATTAAATACGGGATTTAAAAGTGCTAAGGATTTGGAGCATTTATTTCTCTTCAGAAAATCATCTGAAAGTTAATGTGTCAAGAAAGCAAAATTTCCAGTTGGACAGAAATGGGCTGAACAAATAAATGATCTTAATTAAATGTTGTTGAACTGGCTTCTGAGTTCCACTAATTATTGCAATTGTGTAAGACCAGGCTGGTCTTCATAAAAATGGGTTAAGATTCGGTGCATCCATTTCAGTACAATCGTGAAAAAGCTGCTTGTATATTGTACAATATGTCTAGAACTCTTTTCAATACCTGACTCAGAAGAGAGACGCATTGCAATACCCGACTCAGAAGAATGGCCCATTTCAATACCCACCACTGCAGGAATTGACTCATTTCAATGGTGAAAAAACAACTTTGGTTGGATAATATCAGTACTAGGCTTGCGCTAGACTTTAAAGGTATCAGTCAAAATGGCTAAAGCATCTGAAAACTTTTAGCCATTTTAAAAAATTATGTCACATTTTCTTTTCCCAACCCCAACAATTGATAAAACAGTTATACACAGTTATACGGACCGAACTCACTGGTATGCACAGGTCCTTTTCGTAATGTACTATAAGAAAAGATGTTTGCCTTAAGAAAAAAACAAATGATCAACATTCCAAGGTCATATAGCAAAAACATTTGCAAGTCTTTTTGCTATATGTTGACCTATAAAAAATTGGGCAGGGGTTCCCTCTATCCCCGGGTTATGGTGGGGGAACGCTGGCCACTAGCCTTGGAGCGAAGTTGTATACTACGTTCTTGCAAAATTATTTACCGGTGTTGGAAAATTGACATTCTACCGTTATTCTGCTGCTAAAATTGAGCAATTTTTTGGGTTGGCTTTCAGCGCTATGAAATGTTGCATCACCTCTTGACCAGTTTCTTTTTTTGCCGATTTTTCAGTCAAATGTTATTCTTTCCCGAGGTTGCGTATACGTCACACACAGCAAATTATCGGAACTGGTTTCACTTCATTATAACTTAAGAATTTTGATACTACAAAACCGAATTTCAGAACAAATTTTGCTGCTACAAAGCTGTCATCATTTCCTGAGAGAATGTCACAAAAATTTAGATGGCACGTGTGCGTATCACAAGCGTATTGTTTTCAAAACGATGACATATCTTCCTTTGTTGCAAAAGGCCGAGAATTACGCAGGAAAATGACGGGTGAGTCTCCACATTTTGCATGCACCCCGCTGGTCTAAGCTCTCAAATTAAGATGTCTTAAGAGAGAAATTTCTGAGGCAACTATTCCAAGGAATAGGGCCATCTCAGATTACACGACGATAGAACTCTCCCTTGACCTGGAGATAAGAAAGCGCGTGACCAAGTTTTGGAAATCAGGCACATTTTCGTATCTCTCAATGATTTCGGGAAGGCGAAGAATTTCAGGGTATTTACCCAGTTTATCAAACTTTTTCAAGTCGGAATTGCAGCCCACAGCACAGCAGTGATACTTCATTGGCATTGGAAGGATGAATTGAGTAATGGAACCAAGAAAAACTTGCTAAGAATCAAACAACAAGTAACATGTGAAACTGCAGTGGCACGAAAACGAGGCAACAAATGTCCCTGACGAATGTTAACAGCATTAGTGGGTAAATACAGCGAGACTCCAGTGTTGCTGTGTAATCCGGGACGACCCTATTGGAATATAGTTAGAAAACGGGGACAAAAGTTCAATGCTTTGTGTCACGCTGGTTTCATCACTGAGAACATGGCCGCCTACAGGATCGGCATAGATCAGGATTTTAGGGCCATGGTAATGGGATTAGGCAGCAAAACAAAAGAAGATGAATGTGACCAGCTGTGTTAATAGTAATGTAGCGTTCTAGTTAAACATGATTTGAAATATGAGTTTTATGATCGACATATGTCCCGGATAATAGATAAATGATACGTGCGTCGCAAGCTCGTTACCAGAGATGAAAAGGAGACTGATGTAGGTGATATAAGGTCATTTATTATGACTAGTACAATTACAATAAAATGAATACAGGTAAATAACGTATAATAGGTAATCTCTGGTAAGATGGGCAATAAAAAGCGCCACAACAGATGTTGTAAGACAGTTCATGCCCATCCATTTTCTGAAAACTTTGGAAGTTGTACAAGTTTTCACTTGCAAAATACAGATTTTTAATGTGAAGGTCACAGATTATGTGATTAATCGTTTGGCCGTCCTGAAAATGTTAGTGTTGTGCAGTAACAATTGATTTGATTTGATTCTGTTAAACAACTGAATGGTGAGCGATCAGATCTCAAGAGAACTCAGGTGGCCAGCATGAATGCCCCATGGACACAGCTTCATTGTATTGATGTTTTAAGGCAGCTAGTTAGGAGTCTAGCCACTCAACTACCAGTTATATAGCTGGTGTACTTAAAATAGTCGGACATTTTATACAAGGAAATTTGAAGTGAAAATGAGTGAAAAAATTAAAGTACAAACTTAAATGAGCTTCAGATGGGTAAGTACCAAAGAATCGGAGAAGGTGATGTAGTATTCTAGTAGAAGTGGCTATTGCTTCAGTAAAATATGACCAATTTAGGACACAGGATGGCAGTAGACAAGCAGGCACTCACGTGAAATTTTTTTCTCATCTTCATAAAAGATATATGGAACCAACACAATGCCCTGTCATGTTCAATTTCAATACCAGGCCTGCAGCCACCAGCAGACAATATTTTCAAAACCTGGCTGCTCTCAACAGTTTTGTCCCAAACTGATGAGATTATACCATACTTAGCTTATTGTGCTCTACAATCTTCTTGATTAACTTGTCACCATATTCATATCCTGATTTCTGCTACTATTAGTGAAATACGTTTTGTATAGTTGAAATGACGCTTGTTTGCATATGCAAAATGGCAGTGAATTTTTTGTGTCAACATTTAAAAAAATCACATGATTGTGGAAATATGAGTCACCTTAAATATGGCAGTCAGGACTATTTGTCTTTTTCCATTTTTGAAGGGGTTGGTCTAAAAGCTGGTAAAGCCTGTTTATATTGAAATGTTGTATCTGAACAAAATCCTGTAAGAAGCAGATTGAACAATTTACACATTTAATTGACAAAAGTCATATATTCAAAATACATAAGGTTTGTCGTGAACAAAACTTTGAACAGAATTCTTATTTTAAAAAAACCGTCGAATGAACTAGCAAATTTAGAGCATGAGTTCTGATAAAATATGATTGTTCATGAACTCTTTCAATATGAGTTCTTAAGTGTGTTTTTGTAAAGACCATTTTCATTGTATACGAAACAACTTAACAGTCACTCTTGTAGTGAAGTTCTTATGCGTCATTGTTACTATCCAATTGAGTATCAAAATTTACCCTCAAAAATCTAAAAAATTTTTGTTTAAGACAGACTAATTTGTGGGAATCACGTCATCACTACCAGTTTTACTTCCAATCCATGAGACAACAGTCATGTTGGTTGTTTGCCATTAGAGCCTTTCATTATACTAACGTGGATGCGTCGATGGTTTCCATTACAGAGTTTTCCTGTTGCTCCCAACTTGTTCGATAACCCAACAACAAGTTGGGAAGATCACCCCTGTAGCCAATATCTTACGCGACCGATTAACGCCATTCTGGCATTTATGGTTGGAGGGCCGGCTCTGTTTTGTTCGATAATTGCTCTAATCTCCGATCAGATCATATCTAGGCTGACTGAGCTGTGCTGCTAAAAATCAAAGTTAAGTTATAACATATTTGAACATAAACCAATATCATTAATTTTCTGAATTCCTTGTCAATTGCTGATCATGTTTAGTTTTTGAATCGCCAAAATCACCCAACTATAACAGTAGTTAAGACAATTCATTCTGCCAGGTTTCAGTAACCCTTTGAAACCTGGGAGAAATTGGCCTGCTTGTCATACAGGACATAAGACTGTGCTGGGCAGTTAACAAAGGACAAAGGAGCCAGATGTTATCGCACGTTCAGAACCCCTCACGTCTGGAAAAGTTGCTGAACGACAGAAAGCCATCATGCGAAAGTTGCAGTCAGTATGAACGCATTAACTTCAGTCCTGGATCGAAGTTAACAGCTCCAATTAACATCCCAGTTAACAGGTGGATTTAACAGCGCAGCGTCGACATTGCGGTGCAGTATGAATGGTCAACTTCGGTCCCATCGAAGATATCGCCAGGTGCCACTGTTATCGTCAACAATTTTGAGGGTAATGGAGTCGCTAATAGTTGCTTATATTTTGCTCGAATAATCACCAATCGAATTTTATGTCAATTAGCACATGTAAATGTAATTTCAAAATTGTCACATTAAAAAAAAAATCTTAGCGTGCAGTGCTACCTTGTAATTACATCGATGACAACAGCGCCACCTGCCGTTTACTTCAATGTTCCTTAACTACCGAAGCCAGTATGAACGGTTTAGTTAACTTCGCAGTTAACGTCGATGCTCCGCTTAGACTGGAGTTAAGTCAGTATGAAAGGGCTTGTAGTGTTCGTTTTCTGACTTTGAAACCTGCATGTTGGTTTACAACCGCAATTATCTCATCCAGCAAGTTCAGCCATTAGCCCATGAATGAGCGACTAGCTCACTTCAATCCCTGATGGCGCTGTCAAGCCTTTGATGTGCAGAGGAATGAGATGGATACGCTGTAGTAAGCAGTTCATGTCAACTTGCATGCATATCCTGTTAGCATAAGATTTGCCTAATCTTGCCAGTTTGTCCATTTCGACCGACAGGCTTTGTTGTATTAGGGTGCATAAAATTATGACCCAATAAGTTTAGCTTACTTAGACTTAGTACAATCTTTAAAACTAATGAATTGTCACTTGTCCACCTGTTCAGAAATCAATTCTAATTGTAGTGCAGTACATGCTGAGGACTATTTCAAAGGAGTATAAAAATTCAAAAGTTTCAGTATTTTTGACATAACAATTGCTGGAGACAGTGAGTTAAAAAATAATTGCCAAATTTTCTGTCTCTCTCTTCCCCCCTTCCACCTTCCTCTCTACTGCCCTCCCCAACCCCTCAAGGTTTTTCCTCTCTGTGTCGTTTGTATGTGGACTATTTTAAGTGTAGTTCTGTGTTAAAATGACATTGCCTACCAAAAGATGTCAGTCTTGTGACATGTTATAAAAGGTGCTATTTGTCCTTCACTGCTGCTATATTATACCACATATGATTATGTTTCAAGCTTGTCTATTGGTCTTGTGGTAGGGTACAATGGTATGGACCATGATTCTTCTGAACCCTTTATTGTTTCCACAAGACATTCAAGATTAGTTTTACCCAGGTGTTCACTGTCTTTGACTGTGAAGTAGTGACCCCTGTTGTCTGGAATGATGGTCATAAATTACTTTTGATTTATTGGCTGAAAATATAGTTACTTTTCAGTCCGTATGTAGCAAAAACATTATACCACATAGGTGAAAAGGTTTTCGTGTGACCATAAAGGAGAGGTGATACATTTTGTCAACTATAATAAACATGACAGCGGATGATGATGTAATTGTTTGAAACTGTTGGAAATAAACAATGAAAAGTGCCTCAATTGTGGCTATAAAAAATTATTTCCTTAAAATTACAATTTGTGCTTGTTATTCTTAAACACATGGGAATACATGGTCATCAATGAAGAAAAAAATATGGTGCCTAAAATTACGAAAATGTTAAAGCCAGAAAAAGCTAAGAAAAAATCCTACTAAGTTCAATCATTAATGGTATTTTTAAAAAGAAATTCAGATAAATAATACAAAGTTTGATGGAACTGAATATTTGTTACCCTTGTGTCTCATTTACCTGGTTAGCAACAGTTATTGTGGTAAAGTCACATTGTCCTAGATTATAGATTTATCCATATAACTATTTCCTTGATTGATGGTGCACATACAATAGGAATGACCATTATTCAAATGAGGATAATTTTCATGAAGGCACCTAAAATAATTAGGTTTCTGTTCTAAATGATATGAACCCATTTGTGCACAGTAGTGCTTGTACAGTCAGTGAATGTAATTCTGTTGAAAGTTTCTGATAGAAATATCCTTTGGCAAATCAAGGCTGTCATGAGCCTTCCTTTCAACCTTAAAGTGACAGATTTTTCAGTCTAAGTCCCTGGTGTAAATAATGGAGTTTTTTGTCAGCTGAGCATTGTCTCCACTGGCCACAAACTGAGACAATGTTTCTCTTGTAGGATACACCTGGTCAAATCTTAAGCTGCAATCTTTTTTAGTGTACCATACACTCTACCTGTAGTAGGGCACGTATAACTGCACACCTAGCAGGTCTAGCTGTCTAGATCTTTGGAAACTCGGGTAATATTACCTTCACCTAAAGATTTACAGCATTTGAAACGCAATGTTATGGAAATGCCATATTATGGCAATACTAGCTGAAAGCATCAGGGTGTTGGGTGGGTGAAAAATGTAAATGCTATCCTTACTGCTAAATTTCTAAGAAGGGTTCTGTTAGGAACTTAGTGGTTGGCGTGGACGGTGAGTTTTCCCATGCAGATGATTTGATGTACACTTGCGGTTGGTGGACACAACTATTGAGTGCTTCATGGAATTTAGAACTCAATTTACTGAATTAAAAACTGTTAAAAACATTATGAGCCTTGTTAATTTCTGGAAAATTCCTGTTCACCTGCAACACATCAATGAGACTTAACTGGGTTCCATTTAGGTGATGAAAGCACTAAGTGAAGATCCCTTTTGGAACCAAAGAACCGTACTTTGATGTGGTAAGTGTACAGTGTACGGGATTCCTCCTGACCTTAGGGAATCCTGTTTTTACAGCTTTATTCTACAACGACAGAGGGCCCGCCCGGTGGTGAATCAAGTCTGTGATATTCCGACGAAACGGCTGTACACTTACGATATCAAGGTACAATTATTTGGTTCCAAAAGGGATTTTCACTTACTTTAGTATTTTCAACACGTGAATGCTTTTTGTCCCTCAATTTTGTATGCCATGATTGTGTGATACAGGCACCACTGAGACAGTCTGACAGGGTATAGTAGAAAGATTTACTTCTATATTCCACAATCAACAAACATGATTATCTTAATTATCTATAGCTAGTTATAACAACAACTCACAATTTTTGCAAATTAAACAAATTCCTGGTAATTTAATTTAACTTAACCAGAGCAGGAATAGTTTTTTCACAGAAAACATGTTTTTGTTTTAGATTTGCCTACAGTTTTAAAATGTTGTTTTTGTTGAGACTAGCACACTCAGATAAGACTATGAAGTCATGAAATATATGTCTGAAACTATAAAGTCATAGATGGTGATTTTTTACTTTTTAATTTTAAGAGCAGTTCCTGCTAGAGTTGGTTGTCAATCATTTTCATGCAGTAGCTTCAGAAACACATTGTCAATCTTCTGTGGGTTAGAGTCTCCGAGTGTTTAAGATAATGGATCTTAAGATGAATTTACCTGGATTAGTACAGTAAAGACTACTTAATGTTAGACTCTGGTTAATTAGATATTTTATTTTTTATAACTTAGGTGTTTTAGCAACTGGATGAATTTGGTCCGTACATAAATGTAAATTGATGCCCATAATTTGCTTTTACCATGAAAAATAACCTTACGTCAAATTGAAGTTTGGTTAAATTTCGCCTTTTTTGCTTTGCCAGGTGTTGCCACACCTGGTCATAACTATGGTACCAAAGCTTTTTGAGATTACAGTATTTCAACATTTCCATTTCTAATTGTTACTGGATAAATTCGTTGCTAGTATTCTGATTAAGTCCACCAGCTCACCCTCAAGCCCATATTGATCCAAAATTTAATTTCACATTTAATTGAGTTCATAATTGCTGATGAACAGGTCCACATGTAAGCTGATACGCATGTCCACATAAACACTGTATGCACTCACTCTCTGTCATTCATCTGTCCACCACTCCTCATTGTACTGCAGTTTATTAATATAGAAATATTTGGCACAAGCAGGTGACTTCCTTAAGTCATATGTTAAATATCATATCATTGCCAAGACAAATGGAGGGATTCTCAAAAGCACTACATTTTACTTAGGAAGGGTCACATTTCACACACAAAAGCAATATGCGCACCTAAGCTCTAACTAATTTGTATGTTTTCCTTACTGACCCATCATGAAACTGATACTACCGGAAAGTCTTATTAATTTAATACACAATGTGGCAAACAAGGGAATTTCTTTTTTTATCTCATAAAACAGAAATAATACCAAACGAATGCTTTATTTAACTTTAAAATTCTTAATGCCAAAGCTACTGCCACACAATGTTATAGAAAATCTATAACAAGACAAGAATTGTACGATGACACTTGGCCTAGCTCAAAATCCAACGCTCCCTGCAGATTTGGTAATTGGCCCATTATGTTGCACACCCCAGGAGTTAATGAGGCACAGAATACTGGCTGGACTACTTGTGAGCTCTAGGCAACATTCGGTTAACATTCACAGACTAAAACTCAAATATCTTGTCCGATTTTAAAAATTCAAAAACCAAACAAACGTCTTCTTTTCATGAACAATTCAATTATGTTATATAAAAACTTTCAAATTGAAAATTAAAAAAAAAAAATTTGTTGTCCCCAGTGGTGGCTCTGATTACCTAAGAATGATAAAGTCTGAGCAGCTTCAGGGAATTTAATGAACCACAACCCTATGAGGTGTTTGATCCCAACCGGTAATTCAGGAGGTAGGCAAACCGGTCGAGATGCCCAATCTCGACGGGTTTGGGTGTCAACATGGGATTCTTGTCATGAGCATTCACAACAGCGTTACAAGCCTTTTGAAAATGAAAAAGTACAAAATTTGAGAATTGTTTTATCTGAAATTGAAGAGATTTTACGGTAGTATTCATTTCAGGAGATACCAAATGAAGTGCCCTGTCCAGCTAAAGAGGATCATAGCCTAACAACAGTCCATGGCTTTCTGATGCTGGGTGTTCAATAAACCATGGCTAATCGGAGGTTGGCGAATCTTGCACTGAAACGTTCCAGTAGTGTGTGCAAAATGCCATAGTAGAGGGAAAACATTTGTTAAAATTCCCCATGTGATAACTAGTGCAGCTACCAGAGTGCGCTGGTTTGGGGTAAATATTTTTCATCAGATCACCCCGAATTAAATTTAACAGTTAATGAGCAATTACACTGGTCTTCAGTGTGATCTACCACTAATCAAAGCAGTTTCTCATTTTTTATTTTTGTCTTATTCTTCTGACTGCATAGCTGACATTCATAAAACTTGCGACAAGACACCTTACCTTTCTGATACCCTTGCCATATTTAAGGTGGACGACATGAACAGCATTATCCGACGGAGCTCTCCATGGTTGGACGGCGGGTTTCCCGGTCATAAGGGACGTTTCACAAGTCACACAATGTACCAATCGTTACGGTATGATGGGATTGCGTTGTTTGAATTCTTTTTTGCTGAGAGCTGGCATACGTCCAGTCTGTTTGCTCTGACCTACAATGGTGCAAGCATCTGATGAGATACCTGCATACCAGGCCTGCATTGTGATTTGTTGCATTTTTTATGTTTATTATGAAATAGTAAATACAAAGATATACAGAACCAGACAGTGTCAAGAGGCATTGTGGCTAAACAGTACAATGCAATACAATACAGTACAATACAATACAATACAATACAATACAAAGAAATCTATATGCAATTATACACATACATTTCGTCATATTCACAATTGTATATATGGGATTCTTGCATAATATGAGATCCTAATTGATTCCACAAGTGCGTGATTAACACTGAGTTCACATGAATGGTTCCCTAACAGTTTTTGTTGGTTATTCCCATACTCCTGAACTGGCTGTTTTGAACACAACAATTTTGCTGGTTACAAAAACATCACAAGTATCCCTTTTGTTGGCATTTTGCTGTTGCTTTGAATTACTCCAAACCTACCAACGTCTTGAATGGCACTCTCTAAACGAGACCGCTTACTTCAAAGAACACATGCATTCTGGGTTTGACTATTCAAAATATATACGGGGTAATAAAATAAATATCTCATCCAGGACCTTAAACTCTTTGATAAAGCTATGTTTACTCAAGCAGTCCAGCTGGGACAGTTGGATCACTAAGGACAGTGTTTACAAAGACCTCCATAAAAGTTCCCCAATTTGGGACAGTCTCTAGAATTTGGGACATAGAAAGTCCTGCAAAAATTGAATTTACTTGATTCTGGAATTTGGGACAAGGGCGCTTTTGGTGTTCACCATATCTTCCAAATTTCGGAGGGTATGTTTCAATCTAGAGAGTGGGTAATTTGCTGTCTTACTGGTGGTTCTTGAATTTGGGACGGCCAATATTGACTATTTCTAGAATTTGGGGCTAACTCCGACCTTCACTGTCCCAAATTGGAGAATTTTTACCATACTTTCACTGACCTTGCATGTCAATTTCAAAAGGCCAATTGTATAAGAAAGACACTTGTGATTTACAACTACTGTTCTCAAAACTGTAATCCACCATGTGGACTATAGTTACCCCTCAAACCCAAAATGTGTGCACAGAGTAGAGGTCGTTTTTTGCTCCTAATTCAATGCAGTGAGTTACCGATTTTCGCATTTCACTGTAAAGAGATTTGGGTTGTGAGGATCCCAAATGGCCCCCTCTAATGACGGCGCATCTTTCTGGCTAAAATGCCTTCACTTTCACCACTAAAAACTGCTAACATTCTCGACACTCATGAAGCCAATATCAGTGGTGGAAACCCTAGCATTTTGGCATGATGATGGACAAACATGCTGTTCGCCTGCACTTAGTTCGTTCTCTCACCACCCCAATCACTTTGAAAGGAAAACTGACACACTCACTGATGCATTGATAAACAAATGTCTCTTTACCCTGTGCATGTGGATAGTGTTGGCAAAGACTTAAGGGTCAAACCGCCATTAAAGTGCCTACACAATTAACCCTTAATGTGACTGTTCAGGCTGCTCTCGTTTCTGCTACTTACATGAGAAGGCATTTTATTTAGTTTGTGTCCCTGTAGCAACCCCTGAGCTTAGTGTAAACCTATAACCGTATTCACCCTAATAAGCGCCAATGCCCCTATAAGCGCCCACCACGTGCTTTCAGACTTAATTGCTAAAATAAGCGCCCAGTCCATGAACGCCCTGTACATGCTAAAAATGCTTTACCTACAGCTCTAAAATTCTACAGTAATGCCTTCAACTTATCAATAAGATCCGACAGTCTTGAAAACATCATTGTGTGCGGAATTTGTAGACCAGGAGCCTCGCCGCTATGTTGGTATTTAGCCGTGACTATACACTTCAAACTTCCACCGTGCTTCAAAAAGAACGCAAAAGTTTTGCTGATCTTGCGAGGGACGTTTCCTATTATGGTCTGGCCTTTCAGAACAGATGCAGCGTACTGGTCAAAGGGATTGTATTGTATCTTTCCCGTACAGATCTCCCTCAACAGGAATCCAAATTTCTTTGTATACGTGAAAAATGCAAATTGAAGACTAATAAAAACGTGACCTTTGTTTAAAGCACGTGGCCAGGAAGAGCACGCTACATACAAGTACCTGTCATCGAAGATTAGTCTTTGGAAACTATCTATTCATGAAACGGGTAGCATAGCATTGGCAAGGGATATTTCCGAAAGTTAATCGTAATTGGTGTTTTTAAAGTCAAAATGACCCACTGATTGTGAGCACTTCCGCACCCTTACACCCCCGAATCTCTCGAAAAATAACAGACTGTCACCCATCAAGTCACCCATTGACTCAATATCAGCCTTACCGAGACAATTCTCGGAACGTTTTTAGCAGATAAGATCAAAAAGTGCTATTTCCACGTTCTGCTTTACTGCTTGTGCTATTTTCTTCAGCTGTACACCTCAATCGTTGCATCACGTTTACTCTGGCAAATGAACTCTGATGACACGCACGCACTCGCTCACTCACACAATACGCAGACGAACTTCAAAACAAATGTCACGTGACAACAACATGTGTGTTGTTCCAAAGATTTTTCTCGTGTTGCGGGGTACATTCTAGCGCATATTTGGACTTAATATGCAGTTAGTCCCGATTCCACAGGAACTTAAAAATCTTAGGGACGCCATTTTGAAAACTTAAGGAGGACTTCAGGTAATTTGTTGAATGAAAACTATATTTTTACTCAAGAATTGAAGTTGACCTAACGGCGATCGCGAGGCAGTGACCCATCAGTCGGCGAGTTTTCGCACAGGGATTTTCTGAAAAATGCTCGTAATTTAACAAAGTTCGATAGCAATGCACTGCAATTTTGTAGAAACTGTCATAGGTTACAGATGCATCACAGCGTAAATTTGATGACTTCTAGCTTACGATTTCACCTGTTTCAGATACAGGGTTTCAACCATTTTGGGCTATAATAAGCGCCCCGCTTCCTGAAGCGAATTTTTCTAAGCGCCCTGGGCGTTTATTAGGGTGAATGTGGTACTTTTCATGCATCTGCCTTGGTGATTATGGACAAATTATTGAAGTTAGCATGTGTTGCCACTAAACTGAATCTCACAAAATTACAACAACATGCAAGACTTCACAAGATTTGGTCATGTATCACACTTCCATAGCAAGATTTTTGCATCTACAATACTTTACCCTGCCATCACATATTGAACACTTTGTGCATAATGCACCGTTTGTGAAAACCGCACTCAGCCTCATCACACGACTCACCTGTTGCTTTCTCTGAGTCTCCCCTTTCACAATATTAACTTTCCTGATGTTCAGATGCTCCCTGTTCTTTCCAATTCAACACCAAGTCCGTCAACTGTTTGTGCCTGTTTATGTTTTATAGGTGACCATGTCAGTCAAACCAGGCTACCATCATAATTTCCAAGGATACAGGGCAACTGTCATCAGGCTTTCAGTAACACAATTTCTGGATCTAATTGCATGAGATTATTGGCCTGTCGCCACAGGCAGTTAGTGTATCGCCCATCTAGATGACTTGCGGGCTTGAAAGCATTCTCCAAGCCTTGTCTAACTGCAGTCTTTGGCTGTTTTTTTTCCTAACAGCTGCCCAGACGCTATGCCCCAACTCGATCTCCTTGTCAAAGTTTGTATTACTGTCATATGCTCTGGAAAAAGTAATAAAACATAAATGAGTTGTAAGTACAGTGAGTAGCTTGTACATATTTCTGATTGCATTTTAATGATATGCTCCCCTATTCTTGATTGTCCAAAGTCAATTGGCTAATAGCACTACATTATTATTACGGCCAGTTCAGCGTCTAGCAGCTACAAAGGCGTTGCCTTTCTTGTCAAAATCAACTTACAATAAAATTTTGCCAATTAGGACACAATGTGACCAACGAGGGAAATTTGATATTTTACTTTTCAAAAAAGGTGAGCTTCGGCAAGTAGACTTTATTCGAACTTAGGGATGCGAGTTCTCGAATATAAATTGGTGGATTTCTCTGAAACTTTTGAATTTTGCTATTTATTTGTCAGTTTGAAAAATACTGTTATTTTTTGTTTTTGATACATAGTTTTCGCATATTATTTGACAAACAAGTACAAATGCAGCTATTTTCTTACAAAAATACCTTTAGTTACGTTTTTGCAAGTTAATTTGACATAGAAACCAAACTAAATGAAGTAATCGAAAATTTCTAGAAGTGTTTTTGAGGCAAATTGTGACGTTTTCATTTAAAAAGGGTTTTATTAAAATCAACTGAGGTGTGATTTTTCTAATTAAATTTTGATTTAAAAATGGTGGTAAGAAAATATTGAATATAAATATGTCTACATAATGACCAATCTTTTTGATTTCAGAAACTATATACTAGTTGACATAGGCTGGTGTTTTGATGTATGAGGTCATTTTATAAGGTTTGAGATTACCTTTACTTTTGATCCTAGGCAATGATGGTAGTCTATAATCTTCAAGTGCTTAAAATTGCCAAATTCATATCAAACACCCGGGGGGAGGGGCCCCAACAGTCGAGCACCTGTCAAATTAGAACACCAGCACACACTATGATGATATGTTAATTAGTTTATCTTGAATTTCGAGCATTTATTCATTGATAATACTACGTAGAATCGGGACAACCAATCAGCATTAGTCATCCTCCGTTGACTGTTAGGTGTGAAAACTCATCAAATATTTCTGCTCCTTGAAGGTACAATAAAGAAGGGTCAGAGGTGTAATGCATTTGTACCAGTTGTGACAACTCAGTATTTGAGCACACTGTGTTCTCTACTTTGCTGCAGGATGTCAAAGAAGTGCAGATAAGGAACAAGTGGACATGACACACTGGTGCTGAGTAAGTTCACATGTCACACTCAAGTTTACATTAAGTAACATTCCCCTTTGGGGCTAAAACCATGAAATTTCCAGTATCACCATCTGATATAGAAGCATGCTCATAAATCTTGGGAAACAAGCATATTGTGTTGTGCACAATGCTGTCAGACACTTTTCGATGACATTCGTCGACTTTTTTGAATAGAAATTTACTATCAGTCAATGTATTGAGACATTTTCAGCATTCACAATTTTTCAAGTAAAGCCTCTGAGACAATGAATAAATGTCAATTTTGCCCATTACTTTTGTCAAAAATATTGTATGGACAGTTGCTTAAACCTATGACCATTATGCCTAAAAAAGCATAGTTGCTTCTGGTTTGCTCCTGAGACGAGCAAAATGATGTAGAATTTGTTTTTCTCTACTCATTGCTTGGCAAATGATGGTATTTCAAGCCTTGCTTACGTGCCTTTGTGCAGGTTTTCAAAAAACACGAGACCTCTTGGCTGAAAATGATTGGTGCCTACATTTTTTAGTTGGTGAGAGCAGGTCTCAAAATTTATGTGTAAACACCAGAAGCAACTTATGTGTTTCTTTGGTGGTATATAAAGATATGTACAAGAATTGTTTTACATCACCAACTAAAGTGTGTCAATTTTGAGCAAATGTTGAGCACTTCTAGCACTTAAAGACTCAGAGTCAGTCAGGTTCAGTGCAAGTCAACAAATATTCAAACAAAATGACACTAAGTTCCCCATGATGTGTGCTGCGCCAAAGCCATTTTGACAAGGAAAACAATATTTTGTCCGATTACTTTTGCTTAATGTACTGCTTGTGGGGTGTCAAATGTCATTTTCTAATGAAACGGTTATTATCCACGAGACTTAGCAGAAATTCTACAAAGCATTTGCTGCGCAAGTCCTTGTCCACTGTAACCGGCCTAAAAAGAAGCAATTAACACCCTAACTGCACCTGCTTCACCTGAGATGATACATTTGTCAAATTGTTTGCAAAACTCAGAATAGGATAAGATATACGTAATTGAGTCCTTTCTTCTTGTTCAGTCTAGTTAGGATTGTTTGTGCCCGTAGCTCTCAGTCATTCAAAGGAATGGGACGGACACCTTTTCAAACTTGCGGTGAAAATTTTTCAATTTGTGACAAAAGATGCTTACCACATTCTTGCAAAGGCTTAAAATTTTGTCAAATGTTTTGGTAATAGCTACGTCATATAAAACAATGGCCAAAGAAAAGTAAATTTTTCTGAAATTGTTTTTGTTGAGAAATCTGTGTCCCAAACTGACAAATTTTTACTGTAGTATACATATGTCACCTGATGAGACTAACATCAATGACCTAGGAATGCCAGTAATTGTTATTTATTTGACATCATGATTTATAACAACACAATTATATTCAAAGATTTAATGACTTGGATGCTTCAACTCAAATCAGTCAAACAGTCTTGCTTGTGCAAGATAATACTGGTATATTTTTGTGCAAGAGTAATTGATAGCCTGTCATTATCCATATCATCTGTCCCTGAACTTGTCATCACATGATGCCAGCTAGCATCAGAAGGTGTTTGTCGCAGCTTCCTATTTGAGTGTTCAAATTGTTTTCAACAATTGCCAATTTCATGAAAATTAGTTTAGAAAGTTGCATCTCTTTTCGATCATGTTTTTCTGACTTCTTGCTTGATTTGGGGACTAGGGGAGCAAAACATTAACGGGTTGATTTCTAATTCAGTTTTGTTTAAATTGCCTTACATGGTAAAATTTCACCAATTTCGGACAAAGATAATTGCCAAAATTGGTCTTGTTTCATTTTTCAAACACTTCTAATATTGTTTTGAAAGTTCACAGTTGCTGGAAACATTGTCTGAAGTTAGCTTTGGCATAGACATTTATAGCATCTATTTAGTGCTTCGTATCTTTTATTAAAAAAATGAAAACATAAAATTTGACTTGTCCACCATATTGTGTGTTGGTGAGATTTTACCATAGAGAATTTCTGTGCATGGTTGTACGGCGCTTTTGGTTTTGGCAGCTTACAATGTTTTGTCCCTGACAAAGCAAAAATGGTACAAATTATTTTAGGTGGGCCCCAGTTTCCTAATAGGGTCGTCCCGGATTACGCAGCGATAGAAATCTCCTTTGTCGCGGAGATAAGAAAGCACATGATCATGTTTTGGAAATCAGGCACATTTTTCAGTGTGTCTCTCATTGATGTCGGGAAGGCGAAGAATTTCAGATTATGCATCCACGGGTATTTATTCAGTTTATCAAACTTTCTCACACAGTGGAGAAAAACTTGTAAAGAATCGGACAACAATAAATAACATTTGAAAATCAAGTGGCATGAAAACAAGGCAGCAAATGTGCCCAATAATGTCAATGCATTCATTTTAAGATGAGAGTAAATACTGGGAATTTTCAAAACTACTGTCACCCACAGTACATCCATGGATGGAACATTCACCAAAAGTACACCCAATGGTTGTGGTGTTTGCTGAATGAAAAATAAGTATGTCCTATATATGAAAAATCTTGCCAGTAAGATACAAGGACTTGTTTATTTTTATAAAACTTCATAGTTAATGCTTAACAAAAACAGCGTCATAAAATGTTTGGCACAGTTTCTGAAAGTATGCCCCTTTCTGAAAATACACCCAGGTGTATATTTGGTTTCATTTGACATTTTTCAAAGGTCATTTCTACATATCCACCCACGGGCCAACTTTCAGAAATTGAGTCTTTGGTTGAAGAAAACTGGTGAAGTTCACTACTCAGTAAATTGGTGAATTCAACAATGTGATTACTCAACTTCAGTGTCCATCCATGTTATTGGCAGGGGTCACTGCTGTGACAATAATGAAGGTCCTACCGTGGTACACAACCTTATTGTGACTTCAATGACTACAGCATCAGCTGGGATAATTATAATGTCCCTTAGCTACAGAAACTAATGGGAAATTTAAAGTTCAAGTGAACTTCGCAGCATCAATGCATTGCTAGAGCGGACTTAACGATTTAACGTGATGGGAAAAGGGCAGACATCTAAATGTTAATTTGATATTAAAGTATTGTATGACATTTGTATTTCATCCCCATTGGACAACTATAGAAATGAAGGTGATGATAAACATTACTGCAGTCAAAGTACAGTGTTTTACACTTAAGTTGAGGCAGTCTTGTTGACAATTTAGGGGTGTTTAATAAACACCAACAACCTTGTTGATGGGAAATTTGTTACAGGACAATTGAATTTGCCTTTTTAGTTTGTTGCTTGAATCGTCAATAAACAGGATAAAAATGAAGTCCTTCTCTCCTGAGTCAAGATATGAACACCGAATATAAATTTTTGTTCCATAGAAAATAGAAAATTTGGGGAGTAGCTATTACCCAGGATTGTGTTTAGAACGAAGGTATACTTTTTACTTTGATCACAGTAATTTTGTGTCTGTTTGGTGTTGAGGAGTGCCCAGACTTTTAGGTTGTCTTGATGACGCCCCATTTCAGTAGTGCTGTGGACAAACCAACACACGACAGCCATCACTTTGTTAGCCAGGCTACTCAGAACGTCATTGATTTTGGTAATGTATCTATCCTTCGTTATGAGATCAAGTTCCACAGTTTATACGTGAAAGAGTCGTACATTCTTGGAATCAAAGTCATTCATGTCACTCAATAGCAATAATACTATTGGGACACAATATGGTGGAGACTGGCGAAATTTCTAATTGTTAAAATTTCTCAACCAAAATAACTTTCCAAGAAAAGTTACTTTGCTTTTAGCATGGTTTGTATTGCATAACAATTACCGAACAAAATTTGATAAAAATTTGAGCATTTGCGCCAATGAGGTAAACTTCTAAAATAGAAATGTGGCGATTTTAGCAATTACTTTAGTCCAAAATTGAAGAATTTTTATCGTAACCAGGCTGCAGCTCTTAACCCATGACTTCCACCCACCATGAAATGGTTTACTGGACCTCCCCCTAATCTCTCTTCCCGCTCAGTCACTGACTATTGACTTCTAATATATTCTGTCTGTCAGCTATGATAATGCATTTAGTTTTAAGGAATGGAGGGGTTTCCTATATATTAATGTTAATCGAAGGTTTGATCACCTTCCTGTTGACCATGTGGCCTAATACGCAGGTGGACAACTATTGTTTATAGTGTTATGATGGCATTCACCATTTTAACCAGAGATGTTTTAAAAACCACTAGACTGTAAACCCAGACAGTTGATTAATGCATCATCTATCTACTGTCATCCAATGTAATTGTATGCATACACTTACGGGTATTAATCTGTTGATGACTATCACAGCCAAGTATACTCTCTCTATTTCTCATGCTATAGAAAAGAATAATTGTTTCATACTGAACCTTACACCTTTTATTTTTCGTTAATTACATTCAATGCATAATGCACGTGCAGAAATTGTTCCCAAAAGAATATTCTTTGAAACTATGGTATACAGAAAACGGTCTGTGATAAAGAGCTGAATGCTACAGAATGTATTTGGACCACCCGTGGACATCGGTCAAAGGCATTCTGCAAAACTGGTCTAAATGATCTGATTGTCCCACATGACTATTGTACAATTGACAGATGACATTTGTCTACATCCTATGATAATTGTATATGCCATTTATCAGATGCTATGAGGGGAAAGGTGTTACTGAGTATAGGGCAGCCATCATCAGGAGCAAACATTGTTGTTTTGGTCACTGACATTAAGTAGTTTTCATCAGTTGCTCTGCATTGTCCTTGTGTTAAAATTTGAATGTCAGTGACAAAATAATGCATCCTTTGCCCAACTTAAGTATTTGCAGCACGTCAATGTAAATTTTTATGCACTAAAAAGGTGGAATGCGGTCCTAAAATTATCTCATAGTGTTATTGATACAACACGTGATCTAGACATGCCACTTCCTATGAGGCGAAATCAAGTGTGCTCTATCTCAGACGACAAATCGTGTACGACACCCGATCCCCAAAAAACAGGTCATAGCACCAGAGTTTCTACAAGGGTGTTACGGCTACAGTACTGCTATTCAAGCTAATTGCATTGTACATGAAAAGAATCGCGCTTTTACACCCCCTCCGGTCGAGATTGGGCAACTTGACTCGTTTGTGTACCGCGGAATGATTGCAGCAAAAGATGAACGACACCATGCAGTTGCAGGCACTTGTGTGCTTAAGTTATCATTTTCTAGATAATTAGACCCATCATAAACACACCAATGGTATTTTTAAATTTTTGTTTTGAAAGTTTTTAGATAGCATATTTGAGTAGCTCCTGAAAAATATGCGTGATAAAGTTTTTGAATATTGAAAGTCCGGCAAGAAATGTGACGTTTACTACCTAAAACGTTTGTATAATGTTGCCATTTTGTGTTCCTCATTAAGTCTGCTGAGCATGCAACACAATCTGGCCAATTACCAAACCAGGAGGCACCAGTTGGATTTTGAGGAAAGCCAATTGTCATCATTCCAATCTTAGCATGACATGTATTCACAAGCTGAAACAATGATCTTGCCTCCATCCAACATCTGAAAAATATATCTTTCTTGACAGTAGGGGCTAAACTACTGGCTGACAAAGTAAAAATTAACCTATTTTCAAGTGGTAATTGACAGCCAAGTAATGATATGGTTGAGCATGTGGGTAACATAAGTTTAATGTCAAAAGGTTAGATCTTAGGGACAGCAATTGATCATAGAAAGTCAGATGTGATACAGTATTGGGAGATTATTAAGTAGTGATAGAGAATGTTTTGTTGATAAATGCACGCTTTTGGCAAAATGGAAATAAAAATTGAAAATTTGCAATCAAGGTGCAGAGATGTATAATGATTGTGTGGTAAACAGACAAACATTTAAAGGTACATTCCCGTTGTTGAGGTTGCTAAAGACAAAAATACAATTAGACCTTTTATTTTATAAAATCAGCCTCAAAAATCAAGTTACTAAAAAGAACATACAAACCCTTCGGCAACAGGTCAAGGAAAGCATCGGAAAATTGTGAATTTTATTGGGGTTGGCCTACCCTAAATTCCTAGAGTGACGCTCCTGAAATTCATTTCAAACATAAGTCAGTCACATGAAACAACAATGACCATTTCCTATGAAATGTCGCAGTACATCGCAGATCAGCTAGCCAATTTAGCTGTTCAGTTAAGGTAGCTTACGGTCGTAGAAAAAGGTCTGAATTTGGCTATTAGTTTATTGCTGTCCACAAACAGACTCACCCTAGAACAAGTTACTCCTGGAACAAGTTATCGCTAGGTTTGAGGGCTGTGTGGACATGATTTAAACTAGCGTAGCTTACTCCACGTGACCACTTACTTCACCTTATCGAGGTAGGGTTACTTGTTCTGGGGTAAACCTGTCCCACTTCTAATCACTATGTGGCCACAAAACTGGGACATGGCAGATGTAATTAGCTGCCTATTGCTTCACCTCAGTGTCCAGTGTCCATTGTCATGCACAGAGCGTCAAGTCCTACCTTATCGCAGCTATCGGATATGTGTGTATGGACGCTCCACCTTAAGGTGGGGTAAGTTGCACAACTGCAAGTTGTTTTAGGGTAGGATGTGTGTAGGTGGGACTTTTCGAACATATGTCTTTAGTCAAATATCTGCATTTTACTCTAGTAAAAGCATTATATTTTCTCAAAACAAAAAGCTTGCCAATCTGCCGTCAATTGGATCAGGTAACCATGTTTTCTTAGTAAAATTCAGCCTCAAAAGAAAGGCCGGGTACGGCCAATTTATTAAACTTTCTCACATGGGATTTGCAGTCCACAGCACAGCAGTAATACTTTGTTGGCATTTGAAGGATGAATAGAGTAATGCAACCAAGAAATAATGAATCAGACAATAACAAATAACATGTGAAAATCCAGTGGCACGAACAAGGCAGTAAATGTGCCAGGCGGATGTTTATGAAGTTGTGGGTAAATACAGTGAGATTCGAGTGTCTGTGAAATCCCAAAGGTCCTATTACCTTGTTTTAAACACACCGACTATTGCTGTATCCTCTTGTGACCTTATTATGTCACGGTTATGTAAATACATAGATGACCATCCCTAGAAGTATACACCATAAGCAGATTCTGTAGTGTTCTTAATAACAATAAATATTTCTTGCCATTTTTAAACTCTGAAAACTCTGGTCTTGTCCTCCCTCATTTTAATTATGGCATTTTCTATGGGGGTGTGAACGTCATAGAATATTCGAATTGCAGAAAATGGTTATTCATATTATAACTTCTAGTTGTTTTAATGCCCATACAAATCCTTTATTTAATACTACACACATAGTCAAAGTTAAGGACTTGTATGTTCATAAATATCTACCTTCATTTTTTAACATGATCAATTTAAAGTCCTTCTCTCACACGTTGTTTACCCTTATTACATGGTTAGAAGATGTTATAGGGATCCAAGAAGTACCTACCCCATAACTAATACACGATCCATACTCGAAAAAAGTTTAAATGAACGCACCACTCACGATTCGCACCCGAAGAACCACCGCCATTTTGAACTTGCCGCGAACCCGGAAGTACAATTCATTCAAGAACCCAGGCCGAGAAAACGCCGTCAGTGCGACTGTAGCAGTGCCTGTACTGTTACCAGCCAGCAAACGGGGATAAAATAATCGACAGCGCGCCTTAATTTTGATAAAATCAAACTACGGACAATTTTATGGAATTTGCTGAAGAAATGTGGCGAATAAATTTTGACAGAAATTATTTTGCCAGACTCGGACCGCAGCCTATCGGACCTGGTGCGGATCGAGACCAGACACTGGCGAACGGTAAATGCATGCGGTTGCAAGCTGTTTTGTCGAAGTAAAATGGTCAAATCATAAATGCTGCATATATTGAAGGGTAGTTTCAGACACATGAAATTACGGCTGGTTAGTCCTGTGTCACACTGCCGCGGCAGACCTTAGTTAGCCTCAGTCACCAGCTACCAGTAAAGACTATCGTCAAAATACAGCTTGTTAGTAGGCCTATACAGCTTTGCGCCAAGGCTACCCTTAGGCCTAACTGGTCGCTGGCCACAGCGCTCGCTCAAACGAGGTTTATTTAGAACTTGGGTACTTCTGGCGAACTGTGCAAAGTTGTTGGCTTTCAATAGAGATTTTCCCAGACTTTGTATGAGCGCACCATAAGCCTAAAAGAATGGGGGGGCTGGAATTTTTGGGAATGTCTATCTTTTACTATCTTTAAGTATGACAAGTCCAATACAACATGTTATCAATTTTTATTCATTAACCCAACATAATAAGTAACTGAAAATGCACAATACTTTACAACATTTAGCATTACAAACACTATTCAACAGGAACAGTTTCCATGATATGAAAGTGGACATACATGTAACTAACTATTACCATGGTGACAGAATAATGTTTCCTTACACCAGAATTTGACAAGCATCATTTAAAAAAATATGAAGTTGCAAGGAACAAGAATTAGAGGCTTGAAGCTTCACAATCCAACATAGCTTATTTCTCAAATTAAGATTATTCATATTGTTGACTTGATAACCTGAAATAATTCGAATACATGTTATATTTTTGCACAAAAAACAAGAAAATTGAACAAAGTTTCTTTTTTGTAGCAACGTTTGTCAAAATGTACCAACGTTAAATCTTCACAAATTACAAAGTAGCCGATTGAACATGCCTTTCAGTTCAGCAAAAGTCGCCATGTTGTTGGTGCCGCCAGAAATGAGACGAAGTCCAACGGGAATTGTGAGCACATTTATCACTTAATGAGTAACTGCGAGGCTGAAATTTGGTGAACACTGTTAAATCGTGCAGAATAGTAAGTAAAGATATGTCTAACTAAACTTCACTGTATTTTGTTGGCGAAAACAATTTACACAAAGTTTTAAACTCGTAACTTATCCCGCTGTCCTCCAATATGGCCGACGCGATCCAAACAAAGTGACCCAAATTTCGCCACAAAACTTGCAATGACTTTACAGTGCTTGCCCCGATTTTGATACTTTTTCGATTTTTACTGAGTAGAATGTACTACCTTTCCGATGATAGCAAAGTACTTTTTCAAAACGAGGAAAAAAGTAAAACCGAAAAAAAATTGGTTCGACCCATATTGGTTCCTAGGTTCGACCGGCCTAGGTAAGGAACTGAACACCAATGCTATTTTAACATACTAAGTACGCGTAACATTCCAAAAAAAATCAACGACCACTAACTACAAACTATAACTACACTACATATGCAAACGAATCACGACATATTACTAATAAAATAAAATAATGAAGACTTTTCGAGCAAGCCATAGCACATTCAGTTACAAGGAAAAAATGGCGGCGTTCAGGACAAGTTCCTGACCTGATGAGCCGGAAATGTGGGTATGGAAATAACCGATGACAACCGGTAATCATACGCTCAGAGAGAAGGGTCAAATACTGTTAAAAAATCGCTTTTGGCAAGAAAGGCGAAAAGAATATAAAGAAAGGGTGTCGAAAATAAGAATTTATGTAGTAAGTATTTTCGGATACTGGAACCACATGGGCAGTTTGAGAGAAGGACTTTAAAAACCTGTGGGTCTGTTCATGAACATTACGCTAGGCAACAGCATCTTCTAAACACTTTTTGTTCTATTAAATCATTTGCAGAAGATTCAGTTGGCATTGCCTTACCTAATATCATTGATAACCTTCCTGTGTTTCTCAAAAAAATTTATCCATTCATTATCTTCTGTTATAAATTATTTTAAAAACATTTGCTTTGAAAGTTATTAACTTGAGTGCACTATTCCCACCTGCTTTGAGCGCAGCTATATTTTATAAGGTTTCCTAGACTTTCAACGTGTTGTTTTAAATTGCATTATCACCTAATTTTGTAATTCTGATTATCTGTGGCATTGTAATTTTTCTCTTGTGGCTCTGTGGTCAGTGGACCCTTTGGGTCCTTCACCTAGTCTCTATAAGATTAAATTTGCATTAAATATATTTTTGTCTGAATGTGAATAAAGTGTATAACTACTACTACTGCTTCCTACTGCTGCTACCGCTGTCGCTGTTGCTGCTGCTGCTACTGTTGCTGCTGCTGCTGTTGATACTACTAGTGTTACACAGTTGTAGGCGCATTTCAACGTTTTGCGTTTTTCTAGATATTTATCATAATCGCAAACATGACCAGCTGGACTGAATGCCTGAAATTTAATATCAGAACTTTTTTTTCATTATATTTGATCAAAAAATTTTGTTTGATCTATGAGATTTTTTTCCTCATCTCATATATTGGTATGTGACATTTCTAGAATGCATTTTCATTACTTACCAATGCACCAGGGAGTGTTTAGACTTTTTACTGTGAGTGATTTATGAGTGAATTGTCAACATCGTAAATATCTAGCATGAATCACTGATGTGCTTATTGAGTGGCCATCTGCACTATTACAAAAAAGAGGGAGTCCTAAAGCAGGCACCACCCGCGCACGCACGCACACAGATGCAAATGATAATTTTTACTTCTTCATCTCTAAAATATCTAAATTATCAATAGAGCGTTTTGATATGATTCAAAATGTGAGGAAACGCATAGAGAAATGTTACTAGTTTTTGTAACATTTTTTTTCCAATTTTCCCAAAAGATCAGTTTCACAGTTTCCCATTGATAAAGTGCCAGCTAAACACTGGTACCCAGTCCTAGTTTTCACAGACACCAAAACATTGAAGTACACCAGAGTCCATGGTGTTTATTTAGAAAATATCACATCAAGTACCTAAAGTTGATTCCTAATACATGCCAAAGTGTGTATGTGCAACAAATATACACTCCGTGTGGACTAAAGCCAGTTCTTCAAACTGTAATCAACAGTCTTAACACACAGCACTGTCGATATGTGATTGTTTCCAAAGGTATGAGTCGAAAATTTACTTGAGTCACTGGTTTTAAAATCCATTTTTTTATGAAACTAGGGAAAGTTTTATGATCCAGCTATGTTTACTTTTTCCCTACATACCTATACGCCATGGGTGTATGTGTGAAAATATTTCCTTATACTCACTTGTTGCAGGGACCTGTCCGCAGAAAACTCTGAAACACCAAAACTTTTGGAACGTGGGTCCTAGGGTCCCGGTGTAGTTGTAATCCCTGCTACACCTTCTCTTGTTTCAATAGCACTCCGTCATCGTTTCAATAACTTTTAATAGTTTCCTGCAGTTTCAACCCTCAATTCATGAGTTTATGTCAGCGTCGAATAAACATTTCAAATGCTGCTCTGTTTGCGTCATTATAAGTTATATTCTCAAAGTACCCCCCCAGAGAGTTGTAAGTGGGGAATGTTTATCCAATAAATCTTTAGTTTGGAGGTGCAAAATAATTACCAAATGGTTTTTCTATTTTTGTTTCTATTTTAAAAGGCTTTTTCTATTTTTACATACTAACGTCTTTGCTACCAAGTTGCATTTCATGACAGCTGTGTATTCCATGGTTAGTATTGACCAAGTAGCATTAATGTTTTGCTTAGATTTCAACAATATCAAACTCCTGACTCTGTCATCAGATCTAATCTCAGTACTTGAAACTTGAAAACTGACCAATTGCATGGCACACTTTGAGTTACTTTACAGCATTTGTACTGGAATAATGCAACATAACTGGGCTAAGTTGCGAGTTTGAGTTGGCGAGTAATCCGAAGGGACCAGTGTGGATTTCATGAAACAGTCCCAAATAGGGACTTAACTAAGTTCCCTAAATCTTTTGCCTATTTGTGTCTTTCTTTACTCACAAATGTAATATATCATTTCATCTTTATTAAGAGCTCCTCTTGGACTAATGATATTTTCTAATAATGTAACTAGAAACCGAGCCCTGAATTCTATGAAAATAAGTAGGACCTAGTCCTTAAGTTAGGGACAATGCATGAAAAGATCCTATTTATTTTCGATAATATTGAGAATTCAAGGTCAAGTTCACTCTTGATTTGTATAAAAGCCAAAAATTGACTTAGTGTTGGTGTACCAAAATCCCAAATGTTATGTAGGAGTTGTCAGAAATTCAGTCTTATCCTCCATATAACTATTTTGGAATCAAATCTCACTAGAGCAAAAAAGTGTAAAGTTGCTGAGAATACGGTATACATCTAACAGCCAATTACGGAGACTGACAATTTCTGTAAATTATTTCTAGACCTGTGATGCACTCATGATCAGTGAGCTAAACCTTTTTCCTATCCATTATTAAGTGGTAGGTAAGACCAAACCTCTGTCTCAAGTCAGTTTCATGAAATAGACCCTAGTTGTCACTTTTAATAGGTGAATAATAATCCAGGTCACTTCTTAACTAGAAGCTGCTCAAACCAAACACCATCACACTTCAAGTTGTGAGAGAAAACAAACAGTAATATTTGGCATAACTGCAAGGTGTATCCTTGGCTCTGATGTGAGGATGTATATAGGCCAATACAGAAGGCTGACCATCAAATGTTTCAGTTATGTTTAAGGTTATGTAAGACGTTATTGACAAGTATGTGCATTCAGCCATATATATACAAGTTAAGATCTGACCTGGGGCCGGTCTCCAATCTCCGTACTCAGACTCGAATTATGCTCAAACTCACACTTCATACTCAACTCGAGTACAGACTCAGCTTTGGTGTGTTCAATGTCATACTCGAAAAATCTGTACTCGAAATTTCGAGCACGTACTCAGTTTTCGAGTGTACTCGAACTGAAGTGTATCTCATCTTTATTTCGAGTACGATTTTGAGTAAAAATTCGGAGTCTATGCTCAAATTTCAAGTTTGGTATGGCAGTGTGCTTGAAATCGTGCTCGAAAATAAATACGAGCCAGAGAACAAAATATCGAAAGGGTACCAAGAAACACAGCAAATCCGTAAAAAATAAGTCCTCTTACCGTATCTCAGCACTTCAATTGCAGTTCAGAGATAATAGTTTTCATCTTAAATCTTCTTATTCTTCACCTTATTAACCCACCGTATCACTGTATTTTATGGCCGCCATTCTACCTCTACAATTCCTGGCAACAGGCGCATTGTAATCCCTTGTCGGCGAGTCATAACAAGCGTCGAAAGCAGTTGTGGGAAAAATCGTGTGAGAAGTTTGTGCTGCCCTTATTTCAGTATGTGTGCCTACGTTTTGTAGGGTTTCCAAAAGACGAGGAGGGGAGGGAAGTTAAAAAAAGTTCGCTTCCCTGTCAGGTACATTTCTCATCATAACTTAGTCATCAATAATTCCTCAATCCACAAATGGAATTCCAGATTTTGTTTGCCGATTTCTAAGTAAACGTCTCGTCCCGTTCAGTGCCACTGGTGAACTCTGAATGCCTGCACAAGTATTGTTTTTTAACTCAGTGCCAAATGTCAACTCACTTGATACATCCCAGTAAAATACAAAGATACAGTATCAAAGTTTGACATCAGGTAGGCCTACACAGCAATGGGTTTATGTCAAGACTAAGTTAGCAACAGAGATGTAATGTGATAAGCTGTTACATATTTCTTAAGACATTTTCGGGACTGGGTGAGGAACTCAAGAAGTAAAGCTTAATAATTGCCAAATGTATCAAAGAAATGGCATGAGAATATTTATTGAAACTAAAAAATGAATAAACAGTTACAGAACACTCAGAATTCCACGTTATAGACATACTCTTGTAGTTGTAGCGACAGCAGACGATAATGTAGGCCTAGTTCTTGGGGTGGTCTATTCCAATAGCGAGCGATGAATCAGCGCGGCTTTGCGTGATTTTGCATTTCACATCATAAAGAGTTCCATAGCAACTCGAGTGTCAGATTTGAGTACGTGTGGAGTCTACTCGAAATGCGACATTAGATACGCTTTTTTGAGTACGACTCTTGTGAGCACGATTTTGAGTATGAAATCTCGAGTATGAGTACGAGTCTGAGTACGGAGATTGGAGACCGGGCCCTGAACTCGGCAAAAGAATATTTTGTGAAAGTATGAAGCCTGTAGAATTTGATTTTTGGCTTTGTGCTACATAACAATATATGGCTTTATGCTACATGACCATATATGACTTTATGCTACATGACCATGTATGGCTTTTTAGTGAAATTTATAAAAGAAAGACACTTTCATAGGAAAACAGCATTATCAACAGCACAGCCAAATGTTTATATAAATAGTCCAGGTGAAATCACTTTTACCACTCGTTACCATTTTCTAAAATATTTCATTTTGGTGTATGCAACTTTAAATTTTTTTCATAAAAATCATGAAAACCCTATTTCTTGATAACCCACATTCAAAAGTGTAACGTTTTAAAAAATTGCTGGCAGCCTTTCAGATGCTCAATGCATAAAGCATTGAGCATCTGAAAGTTGCACGAGAATCCAACCTGCCATTTCTGAGAAATGATTGTTTTGAAGTTCGACAGATTTGGTCAATGATATATGACCTATATAACCCTAACTCTCAATATGTCCTTAAACTAGATTTGTTAAGTGTCCAAACTGAACACAAACATTGCCAGCACAACACTGTCACACTAAGAAACAACACGTGATGAAATTTGCCTGAATTGCTTAGCAACGAGATTAAGTAGGTCTTTGCAACTCAAAAATGACGTTTGTACTTAAATAACAGAAAATTACCACAATAACAAGGTAGTGAACTGAAAGATGTCTGCATCCTCAGGCGTGGGTTTTTTAGCCACATTGCAGATGACAACATGTTGATTTTCACAGCATTGAAGGTTAACCATTAAACAGTGGTAAATTTGTTTGCATTCAAGTTTATAGCTCTGTTTTGATTCTCAGTGTCTTTTGGCCCTGATTTTTGTGCATTTAAATTCCTCCTGACTTAAAAGTCTCCCTGAAAGAAAACTTGCAACTCCAGGTTCAGCCAAAGCGTCTGCTTGTTTATTTACTGCTGTGTGTGCAACAATGCTGACTTAGGTACAGTTGAAAACTGACTTTGAGTAGGCCTACAATTAATTCCAATGGGAACTGTCATCTTTGCTTTTGTAAGGTTAGCGAGTATGTTTGTTGGGAAGTGGAGGGGTGGATTCTGGGGATAAGGCCAAAGTACAGTTTGAAATAGTAGACAAGACAGAGGGTAGTCAACGGTAACATGACATGCAAATTCATATGGTGAAATTTAACCAATTTTGGACAAAAATTGCTTTTTCTCCATATTACAAGTGCTACAATCATGCCCACAATTTCTCAGAAAACTGGTGGTCACGATATACAACTTTGAAATGATGCTTTCATTTGATGTCCACCACATTGTGTTACCATAGATTTTCAGTTGAGGATGTACGTAAATTTTAAGTTACCGAAAGCCACGCAGGGGCCATTTCCATAGTGCCAGCCATTCATAGGACTTGTAGGCAGAAATCTCAACAGGCTCATTCAATGGAAGTAGTGGATTGGTTTCTCTGGTATTGAACATTACAACCTATGTACCTATTCACTTTGGTGGTGACCCTGGTTTTTCTAGGTGTACTTCGGGAGCAAGTTTTCCATATGAAGAATTGATTAAACACACGACACTTTTCGTTATTGACAGTCTTAATTCCGTTTCGTTTCGTTCATCTGTTGGGAATAAAACTCTACACTCAACGGGACATTGATGAAGTAACTGACCAAGAGATGACTGTCAATAACGAAAAGTGTCATGTGTTTAATCAGCATATGATAGCAAAATGTTTGCCTGCAAAGTCATGCAAAATCTTGCCTTGCACTTGTGTGATATCAGAAGACTAATACATCTTGGTTTTGAGGAACTCGCCCTTGATAAAATGGCTGTTATTTTATATGTAAAAGTAATTACCTCACGAGAAGCCATGTCAAAGTAATTACCTTGTGAGAACAAACTATGGCTGAACCTGCATTCCGAAAAGGTGATCATGACTAAAAATCTTCATCGTTAACTACACATCTAGTTTTTCTAGTTGGCAAAACTGCTCGCTACTTTTGTTGAAAGCCTGAATACCTTCAAGTCCAAGCAGATTAGTGATCAATTTAATTTGGATTTTATTGGTTATCTACAAGCAGTAGATCAATTTACCCTGTTACTACCTTCATGCAAACCTGTGGTTACATCTCATGACAACTTGGTAATAGCTCACCTGTGAAGACATCCCTTCTTCTCTGATCTAACGCCCAAGGCATTCAGAGAGAAACACAAAAATTCTGGGGTAGACGTGAAGGAAAAAAATAACAGTGCAACGTGAGTGTTCTACAGGAAATTGTTGGAAATGCATATTACGATGCATGGTGTGAACGTACCCTTGAGCTTCATGTTTGCATCATAACAGCTGGGGGTGGGGTTACATAGCAGCTGGCGGTGGGGTTATATAGCAGCTGGGGGTGGGGTTATATAGCAGCTGGGGGTGGGGTTATAAGCTACTTTCCAATAAATAGTTCAAGATTTGGGTTTTGGGTTTTTTTGCTCACAAAATTGCTATTCACTATTTTTCACTAATTTCAAAAATTCAAAAACCCACATAGCCTAGCCAGGCTTTTACTCCTCCATTCAGATTCCATGGTTTCCATAGGTGTTCATGTCCCAGACAGAAAATGAAAAATACACACTTTCAAGTTTTCCATTAAAATATAATCTAATAAGAAACAGTTATTACTTTCAATATGTGACCTAGTGAATAGAGTCAATCCATTGATGACTAGTCCCCCTATTGTGAATGGAATGTGGGTAGAACTGGGTTCAGCTGATCAGGTGACATTGGAAAAATTCAAGAGATTTCTCGATATCCATTCTTATCTCGTTTAAAGGGAATGTTTACAGCATGGTTTAGTCGGGAGTAATAAATATAATTATGGCCAACAACTTTTGTTTTGATGATCCAACACAACCCCTTGTCAATTTTCTTATTCCAGGTTCTATGTACTATAGTAAAAATTCTCCAATTAGGGGCAGTAGAATTTTGGTCAAGGTCTGAGCTTGAATCAAAATTTTAGAAACAGACCATATTTGCGGTTCCAAATTCAAGAATTGCAATTAACAACAAATGATGATTCACCTATACCATGTTACTATAGGGACGCATGATAACGTGTCTGTGGGAAGTAGATACATGGTTTGTTTTTCCATGTTCCTCTTTAACATGCGCAAACTTTAATATATTTTGTCTTAAATATGACCCATAACATGAGAAAAGGCAAAGAAATTTGTTTTTTTCTTGATGGTTTTTCCAAAAAAATGTTGTTACAGATTTCAAAGTCTTCCAATAGTCGTATTCAAGTCACCAATACACAATTATGACCATAAAGCCATCATCACTTAGCAGTTTTTTGGACTTTGTTTTTGAGATTTGGCATTAAGTCCAAATTCTAACTTCATATCAAAATAACTTGTTAAAATCAATTTAAATAAAATCCCTGGCACGGATTTGAAGTTCATTTGTATTAGATTTCAATTTTTTATTTCGTAAAAATTGATCAAAAGATAGCTGAGAATTTGCCACTACTGTGAAATAATGAACTGAGATGAAATTGTTGAAAGTTTTGCAGTTATCATCACATGCTACTTTTGGTCAACTTTCACTGAAAATCAGTGCATGTAATGCTCCACTTTTCAAACTGAACATAGTAAAAAGACACCAGAGGGTGCTTTCTGTTGAAAAACAACCCTCTTTTCAGTTGGTGTATTGCAACATTTGAGCTTTTTTCTTAAAATCTGAGTGTTTCCCAGACCCAAATGCAATAAGTGGGGGGGCTTTGTATGGTGGTGTCATAATTTGTGATCTAAGCTTCTGGATACGTACGGTGTCAAGCTACCAGTTCAAGCCTCATTAAGTAGACCTGTAGGAATTGGAAGTTTCAGAGATGTGGTTAAAATGACTGCTGTGTGCCTTTCCAGTCAATTTCATTTGTCACGAAAATGTAATTAAATAATCAAATGTTTTAGACAATATGAAAATTTGAAAATGTCAAATATCCAAAATTCAATGTATTGACCCTTAAGAAGATGTGCGTGGTTATTCCTACAACTGGAGCCTCATCTGCACTGAGCTCCAACCACTCAATAGGACATGCAATTCGTCTGATGTATGTCCAAACTTGAGAGTCTATCTGAGTGATAGAGTTACACCGCAGTCCAAATTTTTCTAGTCTTACCAGAGGACATTTGTTAAGTTTGAATGCCTGTTGGTATCATTGCTAGATGAGGGTTAACCTTCTCCAAACATTACCTGCTAAGTTTTGCCTTGTATGCCCGGTGACTTCTGTCCTTTTATCTTCAGGTAATTTCTTTCCTTTATGTAATTTCCGTCCTAATCTTCAGGTTTCTGTACTGTAACAGCACATGAGCATAACTGGTAATAACCTTGCCTGACTTATTAGTCTGATAGGTATTCACCTTCCATAAATACCTTTATCCTGTACATCACTGCCAGTGTTACCCCAGAGTACACATAAATGCACATTTACAGGGTGATCGGGAAATTCGGATATGCAGCAATTCAAAGCTTGAACATCTAGTTTGACTTCTCTGCACATTTGTACTTAGCCTCTGTCTTGAAATTGGCAAAAAGCGGGGATTGCAACACAGCTAGGTTCCAGAGCTTTTAAATCACCTAGCTAATTCTTAGGGTGCTTTGTCAGAAATACATGAGCACTGAGGTGCATTCCATCCACAAAAGACAAGTTGTGAAGCACTTGTGGCTAGAAATCTCTAATTATGAAACCGAAACGGTAAATTCTATCCCATAATTAAACATTCTAAAGTCACTGACCAATCACTTATGAGGCCGCTTTTTGCTGGGGTGTCTCGCACACTCGCAAAACTCTTGATTTGACTCAGCTGCATGGTCTTTGTGACCAAGCTTTTTGTGAGTTTCTTGTTTCTACGCAATTGCATCAAAGATGCATTCTGCAATACAGAGTGTTTATTTGAAAGTGAATTGCAGTAAACAGCAAAATTCAAAGGTTGACGGTAGTCTAAGGGGATTTCACCCAATTACTGACGTGATTAATTATTTAGTTTTTTATGAAATTCCAATAAGACACAAGTCAATTGCAACAAGGTGGAAAATCTATGATTTGATTTTAACTGAATACAGCACCACATTTTGGAACCTTTTCGTTATTACAAGATGACATTTCTAATTATATGATGAACACCATGGATCCAGTGAAGTGTATTGATTACCTCTGTTGCTAGATTTGACTCCGTGAATGACAATGATTAATTCTAGTTTGAAGTTAAGGATTTTTTATGACTTAATTAAGGCTATGCATTCATTGCTAGTCATTCAACCCATCCCCATAACTTTTAGATTGCAGCAAAGCTCAAACATGCTGGTAGTGTGCGGCAGCAGGTAGTGTTTGAAGTCTCATCACGTAGTCATTTATGCGTCCCCTGAGAGGACCTGCGACAAATTCATGTTGTGCTCCCCCATTCAGATTTCGCTGTACTCTTTGTGGGTATTGCGATCACTCTGATAGGTGGTGGTGTTCACAAGCCAAGCCACCCTTCGGCAAAAAAGGATGGTACATTGATAGCAAAACAACCGTTAGAGTATGAAAAACATAATAAAATTCTATTTTGTATGAACCTTCAAGACATATGTGATCTCAAAAAGCGCTGTTACTGTTTTCTAAAATATCATTCCGTTGTTTGGTGCAACTTGAGTTTTTTCATGAAAATCATAAAAATACTGCTTTGGTATCCCCTCATGCAGGTTTTTGTATTGTCAGACTTTTTGAAGTTATTATAATTGACCAGACAAAAAATCCTTTGTTTTGTGATTTTACTTCAAATCGCCAATTCTTGCTTTTGTCTGCCAGACATTCACTCAAGTCAAGATTGGTACACTACCAGTTAAAACTGCTTCAAATACTCCGCCATTCAACAACTGGGGTTTTAGCTCTGGGATTATGGTTCCAATGCCATGTTCAAGGGCTCATCTCAGAAGAACATTTTTCCCCACTTATATTCATGTCACTTCAAGTTGAACACATGCTGACTGAGAACACTGATCAACAAACTGAATCAAAAATTGTTTTAGATGCCACAAGAACAGCGTTTACAGACCTTGCTACACCAAGACTAGCCTAGGCAAGGTGCTTTACTCCAGCCTGAAGTAGCCAGTCAAATGTATTCATAAAGACATGCCCAAGTTAATTGAGTGTGTAAACAAACCTCTGTTAGAAAGTACTGCCCCTGTAATTATTTCCAACCAGATTAGGTTTATTACATTGGAAAACACAAGGGCACTGTCTGCAGGTGATCCCCATCATAGTGATGGTGTAATTTGTTAACACAACTTATAACCATAAGCCAATTTTTAACCATTTCTTTGCAAAAAAGTATCCTAACTTCTCATTTCACGAAGAACTCAATTTCAGAAACCAAGCAGTTAAAAAATCACCAGTTTCACTTCACAAATAAAGTGTACCGGGTAATTGATTTCAGCCAATGTGTTATTGCAAGTCATCTCCAATGGACTTAAATTGCTCTGTTCCTCTCAAAAGGAACTTTGATCAGTGTTCATGATATTGAGAGTTGTATAACGCTCACACTGTTCTGGTATAGATCTGAAGAACAAAGTGGTGTGGAATAGACAAGATTCTAATCGTCATGGTTTCCATACTAGTCGTCGCCGTACCACTCGTCATTATAGTCTTCAAGAGCTTCCCTTCTTATCAATGTATTTTTCATTCTTGATTTAATTTTACCGATCACTGTAATTGTTTTTCATTCTATTTCATCTGAGTGTTACTCTCATTTAGGCAGTTACGTAATTTTAAAATGTGTGATATTGCATTCATCCTATCACTACATATTGATAATAATGCAATACTGAAGACACTCATACAGTAATTGGTGGAAAAGAAGCTATTGATTGAATTATTCCACATTTAGTTGATTCAAACAAGTCTCGTGTATTTGTTTTGTCCATTGTCATTATACCTTAATGGAGAGATTGCTGTTGCTATTCAGGATTTTCTTAGTAACTTTTGTAACCATGGTAACTAGTATGCGAATGTTGTACATGGATATTAATTGCTACCCACCCTGTAATCTTTGAATACACTCTTGAGAGCTTCTGCTCACAATGCAGCTTAGCAAGTCAGTAGGATATAGATGGTGTACACATGATCCATTAACACTCACTGTCAACACTCACCATCCACTGTCAACATTGCACTGTTTTGAATAAGCTTTCCTTCTTTATCAAGCACTTAATAACCTATTCTCAAGGCTGTCTTCAAGACTTTGGTCTTTTAGTGACTAAGATTAAGAGGTCTTTGCACTTGTACTCTCTCTATAGAGTTCTAATTAGCACAACAAGCTAGGGACAAAATGCACCTAGTTATGCCAGTTTATGTTTGTGCCGTATGAAACACGTAGCAAAGAAATGCTGTAAAGTAACAAGTTTCAGTTTTGTTTTAATCCAGCGATTTGCTCCTAGTTTGTAAGTTTTGCTTTGAATTTCAAAGTTATTAGTGAGAATTAACAGGCAAAATTAAAGTTAATTGACATTGCTCAGGGGCAATGTTTATTGACACCCATCCTATTAAGCTGATGGGGGGGAATTGTTTCTGCCAACCATCTTTAACCTACGTANCCCCCCCCCCCCCCCCCGGACCCCTCCAGGTTTTCACTTGCTATACCTAGAGGTGTCTGAACTTGTTTATCATTCATAACCACCAACTAAGTTAATTGAGCGATTATAGGAACTGGATTAGAACTTGGTTGCAATCAGCAGTACATTTTCACTACTTAGGTGCTCCCTGCTTGTCAAATTAAATTGATTTCAAAGGGTTTACCTATAAGGAAAGTTATCAGCATGTAATTATTTCCACTAAATTACGATTGGGCGATAGCATTTGTCAAGGAGCTGTCTGAAGGCACAGGTGAATGATCAGGGTAAAAATACATATATGTAGTCTACAAACTGCTGCTCACTTGACTTATAAGAAATGATTTCGGGGCTAAAAAAATAACTGACAATTCAGACTGAAAGTGCTTGAAACCATGCATGCTCTGCGCATAAAACAACCCGACATGGCAAGCCAACTTGTGGTCTGATTTCAAGCGATCATTTTGGGCTCAACAATCCATAGGGGGTAATAAAAAATATCTTCTCAGCCTGGACCATAAACCCAATCTTAAGCTGTGTTTAGTCGGCACAATGTCCAACTGGGACAGTTGTATGACTAAGAGCAGGGTTCACAAAGAACTCATCACACAAAGTTGCAGGCCAATTTCACAAGGCCTGTTGTTGGTGAACAACACTCATGATTTACAACCATCTGCAAAATTCTAAGCCACTATGCTGACTAGTTGCACAGTCTAAATCCTAAATTCAAAGCCACTATGCTGACTGGGTGCATAACCTGAGTCCTAAATTCTATTAGCCACTATGCTGACTAGTTGCACTATCTAAGTCCTAAATGACAGTGTCAGTTCTTCCTAAGCCTTAAGGAAGCCTCTCTAAATTGAGTAAGGGACAGCGTGATGCAAGTTTTATAACTGTGAGTGCCCTAAATCAAAAGTTTGTTTTTGAAGGATGGTGTGTTTAGAACTGCTTTAGTCAGTGGCAGCATAGCAACATAGTTCTAGTGTTGATGTGATATGTTACTCGCTTGTTTGTTTCATTAGTTCTAGTGTTGATGTGATGTGTTACTCGCTTGTTTGTTTCATTAGTTCTAGTGTTGATGTGATGTGTTACTCGCTTGTTTGTTTGCGTGCATAATGTAAGCCACACTTCTGTCCATCTGACAGGGAATTTGTGTTGGAAATGATTGATGAATGTCAATGTTAACCCTAGGCCGATTGAGATATTGTGATGTTCTCAACCCCTGTCTGGAAGCCGGAGCAAACTGAGAAATGAACTGAGTTTTAGGCAATGCATTTTTGACATGAGAAGATAGCAGCTTTTTTAAAACTACTGTATCGCAAGTGGACAGGTATGTGTTGTTGGAGGGAGTTTGACATGATACACAGTTATGAGATGCTATCAAATCTTTTGACAAAGGGATGTATTCAATCCACATTTCACACTTCACTGTCATCTGCATCTGCGGTTGCGTGCAACGGATCACCGCATGTGCTCAACTGAAGCTCAGGATCAAAAATTGTCATTTGTGAAATGCTGGAGTGCAATATTTTTAAAAATACGAGATTCCGAGCCATTGGCTGATCAATACCTTCACATACAATAAGTTTCATACTCCTGTTACCTTCCTTTCATTAGTTTGCACTAAGCTCAACAGTACATGTATGTTGCTGTGTTACTGTATATGTACTTTTTTCTGGTTGATAATTAATTTCTCTTTTTTTTCATCACAAGTTATCTCTGTTATCAGAAGGCTGCCCCACTGCAATTTCTAAACCAGGATCGGTTTACAGTAATCATTGAACTGTACCTGACATTTGTCAATCAAGCCTAGTGGACAATATCCTGAAAGCAAAGCACTTAAAGCTCTATTTGGTCCTCATTTAGCTGTCAGTGTTGAATTCTTAACTGAATCGCTTTGGGTTTTAAAAACATTACCACATCTGCCCTGTTCTTAGTTGTTGGCAAATCAGCTAGCTACTCGGGTCACAGGCAATGCATCCGTGTCATTTTCAAATTTGCAATTATAGGGTTGACCAACTCCAATAAGCTCAGAAGCGTTTTTTTAATCATTGGTGGTTGATATTGTTTTTGGTAATGGAAACCAGGAATCCTATCGCTGCAATGAATATTATGAGACTGATCTTTTTGAGAGTAAAAAGCTGCAAATTAGATTTTTTGTTTCTTGTCAGGTAAACAAGGTGAAATGTAACTTTAACAAGGGCCGATATTCCTGCTATTTGACTTGAGACGTGAGGTGCAGCTGGGATTGGAGGGGGTAACTAGTCTATATAGTGACTTAAAATTTTGCGGAAGGTTGTAAAGCATGGGTGTCAGTTCACATGGCAACAGACCTTTTGAAACTGAAATGCAAGGTCAGTGAACGTTCTTTATGAACCTTGCTCTCCGTCATACAACTGTGTAATGAAACGCAGCTTAACAAAGGGTTTATGGCCCTGGATGACTAGATAATCATTTTATTACCCTCTACATATTCTGAATAACCAAGCCCAGAATGAGGGTGTAAACTTTGTGACGTGGAAACCTAAATTTCACAGTTCCCTTAAAGTCATTACTGCTATGAAACACAGCCATGTTATGTCACTGACACTGTTGGACCACAGCTACACAGACTATTCTAGGTTTTGTTGCAACAAGTTGGTGGGATTACGCAAACTGCTGAAGCCCACAAGTTGAGACAGTTTGTACAGACCTTCCAAGCACAAATTGTTGCAATATAATCAAACTGTGGTGACGATTTCGAGTGTTAAAGATACTCTTTCCGTCCCATTCACGAACACAGGATGAGTTCCATCAGTCAAAAGATTTCACATCCGAGGGTTACAATGGTTCGTACCACAAACTGATAGACCACGAATTGTCACTACGAAAAACTAGCCCAATTTGTACTTCAAATCCCAGCAAATTGAGGGTTGTCAGTTTATCCAATCGCAACAGTTACACTACGCCATTGTTAAAAACATTCAAGAGACACCTTAAATTGAATTTTTTCAAAAATTCAATCAAGTGTTTTTGAACATCATGGTTTAAAACTTTCTTGCTAATTCGTGTACAATTTTTGCACTACGATTACATTAGTTATACTTCACTCATTTAAATGGCCTGAAATTCCGTTTTTGTCAAATTTCGCAGTATAAATATAGGTTATTTCAAAGAAAGATTTACATTTGTACTGTGTAAGATTTCCGTTATTTGTTGCAAAGTAATCTGACTTTGAAAAAATGAAAATGACATTATTTTTGTGTGAAGTAAATGGAGACTTACTGTGCTTGTGTATTAAGTACTGAACAAAGCGCCATTTAATGATGGAATATTAGCTCGAAATAGTACGAATTCTACGCATTAAGATTGCTCTAAGGAAAAAAGAATGACTCTCTTAGAAACAAAATGTTCATGAAATCTCCGTCAAATTCCAGCACAACTAATGATTGATTGCCTCATTCGACTCAATTTTGGCTTCATCTTCATCAGGGTCTCGTTTCAAACGCCATCTGTGGTCTTAACCCAATCAATCTTAGATATTTACTGCTATGGCTGTTAATCTGGTTCTGTCAGTGGGAAAGCTGGCAAATTACTAGGGTAACCGTTGCTTATCTGAAGGTTTGGTCAGTGAGAAAGCAGTGTGAGAAGCCCTATGAATGTATAATTGTTGGGGAGAAAAAGTACGCAGTTCATTTTATGAGCAATGAATTGAATTGCCATTTGTGTGAGAAAAGAACTATTACTCTTAAGAAAATTATTGCTTTAATGAAAAAAAAATGATACTGCTGGTAATACGTGCATGTGGGCCTCAAGGGAGGAAGATTATCTACAATGTCTCCTTTGGAACAACAACAAGTACAGCGAAACAGTGCTCAGACAACACAAATGAAAATCAAGTGGCTGTTGGGTACGTTTAAGTGGCTGTGGGCATTCCGCTGAGACTTCTCGAGCTCAATTATCGTGTAATGAAAGAATTGATCAAAAGTTTTACAATAAGAGAATAGTTTTTGATGTTTGTTTACGCTTAAGTCTAACAAGTCGGTGTATTATAAGTAACACCATAGTGCAAAGATGAAATAGTGTTTTTTTCTGCAAATTTAGCAGTGCTTCCTTTCTTTTTAAGGCTATGCATGTCCCAAAAATGGTCAAATTTTGCCAACTTCGGAACATCATACTATCTCAGAAATGGTTGATTAGTCATATGAACTTTCAGATTCATGATGGTTTATGCACTTTTCTCTAAACTGCTGTTAGGAATTCTACTTCCGAGGGGCTATCAAAAACATTCTTTAATGATTTTCATGAAAATTTTTGATTTAGAATAAAATAAAAATGGAATAGTATTTTAGAAAACTGTACCCGAAATTTTGATGTTTCACCATGATCATTTATATCAAATAAAATTTTATCATGTTTGTTTTGTTATCAATTTACCTTTCTTTTTTGTTAAATTTTCTAAAAAGTCATGATCGCATAACCCAATTAATATCAGAGTAGCAAAAAGTCAAAAATCAAATTTTGCAGACTTTCTACTTTCAGAAAATTTATACTTTTATTGAGTTAACGTCTATGGTTCTCTAAATATTTTGCAAAATGCACAGACCTTTCATTAGATCCTACATAGGCCTAAAGGAGAATGCCACCAAAAAATAATGTAATTTGTATCAATTTAGGTCCAGTAGTTCCACTTGATAACAGCAAATTCAGGGCTTTTACCTGACGGCAGACGGAGGTGCTGAAATTAATCAATGACTTCGCAGGTTCTAACACTGTCTGCTCAGCAGTTCACAAGAAGCTTACTTGTCAGCTTATCACTTGAGTTCATAATTTTACTCCAATAAATCATCAAAATTCGATGTAAAATCCTTACAAATACATTGAGTTGTTAAACAAATGAGTTGTTTTATTTCGCTGTTATAGAAATTACCTATGTGGGTAGCTGGAAGTAAATTGGAGTCTGTTCGGTGATAAATTAAAATTATTCTTAATCTGTGGAATACAGACAGGAGAGCATATTTGTGTGTTGTAATCTTAGACTTGTGTTTTTTTTTCAGTTCTAAACAGTGCTCGGAACCCGATCAGGCCCGTCGCGGCCCGACTGGAGACAATACCAACATACGCAAACCAGGTTAGTCGGCTGCGAAAGTTGAAAACTTAACTTGCAGTCACGAAAAGACTAGACTAGTGAACCCAAGAAATAATGTGCACGTGAATGTTTTGGTGAATTCGCCGCGAAATTGAAAATCTACTCTTCCACAGGGAAAAGGTGTACAATAACCATGATTTAAATAAATTAAACGTATATATACATCTAAATAAAGGTTCCCCTAACATCCGACCATAGCATATGAAATGGAGTTATAGTTTCACAACAGCTTTCTGTCAGCAAACAATGAATTAGCATGCGCTCACATGGCAGTCAATTAGTTTTATTGCATCTGAAGCCGGGGTAACCCAGAATGACTTATTCATTGTTGATTTCTCAAAACATTTGTACTCACGAACACTCCTAAAGCATTACAAATTTTATCTACTAAGACGGACACTTTTTTCAGTTTTATGTAAACATTGGTTTGGGGTGATAATAATTAATTTTGAAACAGAACAATTCCTTGTCACAGACACGGAGATATTTCATGGCCTCATACAGTGTACTTGGTTTTAACAGCATACTTTTCATTCATTACTGCCGGGAACCACTTCCGAAAAAGATACCCACTTTCCTTGCAGCTTCATGGTTTGCACAAGCAGGAACGATACACCACATCGTAGCAGCACACACTCAGCAGAAGAACCACTGACGTCACTGCGTTATGTACCCATCTTTCTCACAAGGTAACGCGACACCTATTTGGCAAAGTGAGATAGACCGTATATGAGATGGTGTGGATATAGACCGATTAAGACAGTAACAAAAACTAATGAGGTAGTATTCTACTTTAAAAGGATACTAATTAACTGAACCCTGTCTTGATAATCCAAACCAATCATCGTTCTGTCACCTGCTGATACATCATTGGTGTCAATCTTAAAAAATAAAATCAGGAATCGGCTAAGGATTCATACTATCTCACAGGTTGGATGTTATGGTCCTTAGTTGGTGGTCTTTCCCCACAGTTGCCATGGAATTTGCTTAAGAGGTACTGATCACACTAGCAAATGCTGGACTTGAAAGGAGTTTTCAAATTTTCGTCCAAACCTTTAATTGTTGTTCAGGGTTACAGAGCATTATTTTGTCCCAGAGCATTGTTTGGGAGCATTGTTTTAGTGTCTGTTACTAGGCCTAAACTGTGCTAATGGCATCCTTTTAAGTCTCTTTGAATTTGGCTAGGAAGGGGCAAACAGTTGGTAAGAGTTCATCCGCCACTGTTTGTGGCACAAGACAGGGCTCCAAATTATCTGATTGACCATGCTATGAACATTCCCACTAAATAAAATTGGTTCTAACCCCGGTGTTTAAGGTACACGGCGGGGTATGGAAAATTGAACTAGACCGTATTTATCCACCTTGGCTGAGACGCGCTCGGCTCATGCTCAAAGGGATGCCGCCAAGCTGCTCTATTCATCGAGTCACGAGCGAGGATAATTGACTTCGCTCATGCGGATATNTTGGTGTCAATCTTAAAAAATAAAATCAGGAATCAGCTAAGGATTCATACTATCTCACAGGTTGGATGTTATGGTCCTTAGTTGGTGGTCTTTCCCCACAGTTGCCATGGAATTTGCTTAAGAGGTACTGATCACACTAGCAAATGCTGGACTTGAAAGGAGTTTTCAAATTTTCGTCCAAACCTTTAATTGTTGTTCAGGGTTACAGAGCATTATTTTGTCCCAGAGCATTGTTTGGGAGCATTGTTTTAGTGTCTGTTACTAGGCCTAAACTGTGCTAATGGCATCCTTTTAAGTCCCTTTGAATTTGGCTAGGAAGGGGCAAACAGTTGGTTCATCCGCCACTGTTTGTGGCACAAGACAGGGCTCCAAATTATCTGATTGACATACCAATTCCAAAAGGAGATTTCAGCAGCACAGATCATCTGGCTATCTGTTTGGCTCTAGTTAAGTTCTCTTTACCTAACTGGTAACAGTTCAAGGTGCATTCATGGATTTGTGGTCCCAAATTAGCAGCCAGATATTCATCTTATCATTCAGATCAATTTATGCCAGTTATTGAAGTTATTGAAACACAGGGAGTGCTAGATCCCAGTGCGCAAGATCGTCATAGCATATTACACAGAACTAGAAATTGCTTCCAGGAATTACGGCTTATGATAATGATAATAATAAACTTTATTTATAGAGGATTAAATACAATACACTTTAATCACAAATGGACAGTCGCTGTACAATTGAAAAAGTTCATATTAATTCGATGTTTCGTCTATTCATTAGACATCAGGATACAAACAATCAGACATCAAGTTTCAGGTTACACCTGTGAAGTGAAATTAGTGCAACAACGACAGGAAATAGTAAACAGGCCAGGCGATTGTCCATTTTTTATTCTATTATGGCCAAAAACTGATGTAATACACTTTAAATATGATTTAGCCAAAGGCTAATATCCAGTATGGTCCTCGTGCAGCAATAGGTTAAATTAAGTTAAGTTCAATTAAATTAAATGAATATTTACAAATTAAATTTACTAATTGAATTAAAAAGTAAATTTAAACTTCTTTAAGATATCTACAATAAGTTATAGAGAGGACAAATGACTGAAACGAAGGGAGGAACAGCTATGATGACAACATCACAAGTAAGTAGTGCCAGTCAGTGCCTGAAGTCATCATAACCATATGCCCTCTTCAGGCTATTTGATAGATTGTTCCATTCGCCAGTGGACTGAAATAAAAAAGACTTGAAGTATAATGAAATTCTGTGTCTTGAGGCAACAAAATTGTTTCAAGAAGAAAATCTGGCCCTGATTTGGTGGCTGTTTCAAACCAAGAATAAATTACCAGATAAATAAGCTGGTATTAATTTGTGAAAACATTTATGTACCGTACACAAACGTCTATATACAAAAATAGTTGTCAACAGGCAGCCGACTCCCAGTCTGTTAAACATATGGATTGATGGAGTTTGTGTCAAGAGGTAGACCGAAAATATAAGTCTGCTTCCGAACTTTCAATAGACAGGAAACCAAATTAGCATTGCATCTGGACCAATAAATGAAGAAAAGAAATACACAGGCGCGTGAACCATTATATAAATAGTATTGTAATGCTCTATACAAAAAACATATTATGAAAACACTGTTGATGTCAAGTCATTATGCAGCTAATCTTACCCAGCAGTTGTAGGCCTTTGTGACAGCTTTGACAGTAAAGTGTTCTCTCTTCACAAGATTATGTTGTAGCAAATTATCCCATTACATTAATCCCGTTTACATCAATTTGTTAATTACAGAACATGAGTATGTGTCACTGGCTCAGCAGTCAGTAACTGAATTTGTTCTTGTAAAAAGCAAGAGAGTGCTACAAGTAAAAGATGATTATTAGATTATTAGATTGTATTTCTTTTAATTGTCTGTAATGCGGTACAAGATGTCCGTCATTTGCGAGAGTTATAATTAAACTTTCAGACTGGGCGTTCTACAGTGGTATAAATTTCATGTTGAGTACCGCAAATAGAATTTTAGTTGACTGAAAAACAAGTGTCGCTTTCCAGAGTGATTGCTGTGCTTAATACAGCTCCTGTATGCAACCTACGCTAGTTACCCATGGTTACATTCACCGCATTATTCCTGTTTGCAAAAATTCAACGAGAAATGAGGTATGTGAGAATCACCACAGTCCAGATGTGACGGTAATAACTCTCATCGTTAAGTGCCATCATTCTGGGCTCCGCTGTTCACTAATCTACTGGGGGTAATAAAACATTTATCTTTCCATCCAGGACCACAAAATCGTTGTTAAGTTGTGTTTAATCACAATCCAACAGGGAAGCCTATTATGTGTGAACAACACCCAAGATTTACTTCCATCTGCAAATTTTTAAGCCACTATTTGGTCTAGTTCCCCCCCCCCCCTTCCACGCACTAAAGATTAAACCTTTAGACTGGTGATTTTACAACATATAAGTTTCATGTTGAGTTTATCGCAAATAGAGCTTTATTTGACTGAAAAAGAGATTGCTTTCAAAGTGATTCGAATGTAACTACATGGGGTCTGGTTGTCTACTTGCCCGTGCTTGCATTCACTAGATTATCCCTTTTTGCTAAAAATTCAACGATGGAAACCAGAAATGAGGGATTTGAGAAAGATCACAATCTAGATGAGAGAGTAATAATGCCATAGTTTTACAGTGAATTTCATCGCGCCTGTCTCTTGTCATTTTCTGTCACAGCACTTAAATATCAAGGATACCAAAAGCTCGACCATAGTCATGGTATTTGAAACGTAACATACAATTCTTCACTTGTTTTGCGCACAAATTTTTTCTGGGATTATTTTTCTATTTTCTAAGTCAATCATACATGATACAAACTTGATCGTATGTTGTAATACAAACTTAATCGTATGTTGTAATACAAACTTGATCGTATGTTGTAATACAAAATTGATCATATGTTGTTTTATGACATGTCCATAGTACAGACAAAGCTGACGAGACTAAAATCTGCGAGTCTTTATTTTTGTTTAAGAAAGTTGATAAAATTAAATTTCTCCTGCACGCCATAGTGTTTGTAGGTGAAAAACTACCTTTGTACTTTGGAAAATTGTTTTTGATTTTGTAGTTTGGTATATGAACATCGCCGTAGTTGAGGGGTGTGCAAAATCAACTGAGCAACGAAGTATGACAACTGTGCGAAAGTGAGTTTCAAGAAATGTGGCTTATGTTTCACCAACATGATCCAGTTAACAGTAATAAGTAAATTTATTTATTTCCATTGTATAAGTACTTTTACTATCCCATCATTGATGAAATACTCTTTTGAGCATCTGACTCTTGAGTTAAACAGCACGAGATGTCAGCTGTGAATGAATCAATTAAATGGCAACTGTAGTGGTCAGACCTACTGTAGTGGCCAGACCTACTGTAGTGGCCAGACCTACTGTAGTGGCCAGACCTACTGTAGTGGCCAGACCTACTGTAGTGGCCAGACCTACTGTAGTGGCCAGACCTACTGTAGTGGCCAGACCTACTGTAGTGGCCAGACCTACTGTAGTGGCCAGACCTACTGTAGTGGCCAGACCTACTGTAGTGGCCAGACCTACTGTAGTGGCCAGACCTACTGTAGTGGCCAGACCTACTGTAGTGGCCAGACCTACTGTAGTGGCCAGACCTACTGTAGTGGCCAGACCTACTGTAGTGGCCAGACCTACTGTAGTGGCCAGACCTACTGTAGTGGCCAGACCTACTGTAGTGGCCAGACCTACTGTAGTGGCCAGACCTACTGTAGTGGCCAGACCTACTGTAGTGGCCAGACCTACTGTAGTGGCCAGACCTACTGTAGTGGCCAGACCTACTGTAGTGGCCAGACCTACTGTAGTGGCCAGACCTACTGTAGTGGCCAGACCTACTGTAGTGGCCAGACCTACTGTAGTGGCCAGACCTACTGTAGTGGCCAGACCTACTGTAGTGGCCAGACCTACTGTAGTGGCCAGACCTACTGTAGTGGCCAGACCTACTGTAGTGGCCAGACCTACTGTAGTGGCCAGACCTACTGTAGTGGCCAGACCTACTGTAGTGGCCAGACCTACTGTAGTGGCCAGACCTACTGTAGTGGCCAGACCTACTGTAGTGGCCAGACCTACTGTAGTGGCCAGACCTACTGTAGTGGCCAGACCTACTGTAGTGGCCAGACCTACTGTAGTGGCCAGACCTACTGTAGTGGCCAGACCTACTGTAGTGGCCAGACCTACTGTAGTGGCCAGACCTACTGTAGTGGCCAGACCTACTGTAGTGGCCAGACCTACTGTAGTGGCCAGACCTACTGTAGTGGCCAGACCTACTGTAGTGGCCAGACCTACTGTAGTGGCCAGACCTACTGTAGTGGCCAGACCTNCAAGCAGCAGATGGCAATGCCTACATGCACCATTTTCAAAAGTGCAATTTTTGAGGATGGTCAACCCCAGTGAACTTTGAAGTAAGAGAAATGGACCTATATCATAGGCGGATTTAGGGGGCTGGCCAGGGGGCCTGGGCCCCGCCCCCCTTGGCTGCCGCAAAAAAAAATAAAACAGCGTAGGGAAATGGTGAGTTTATTAATTAACCCCGGTAATTAAAATTATACAGATGAAAAAAGATTTAAATGTGTGCAGGAATCAAGAAAATGCTTGATTTTTAGAGGTAAAAACAGAAAAGTTTCATGGGCGGCAAACCCCCCTCCCGACCTCCCCCCATTCGGTGCTATGCGCATCTACAATCGTTCAGTTTGCGCAAATGTTTGCAGCCGGACAAAATGTTGGGCCCTACCCTTGTGATATCCTAGATCCGCCACTGTATATCATAGTAAGAAACTGTAAATTTGTGGAGCTTGAAAAATCCTTATTGGCATGATCAATCAAACCAACAACCTGTTTGCAATGCCAGAAAGGTTGTAATGCCTCAGCAGACCATGGGATGTGTTTATTTTGATCGAAGTTCAATTTTTGCTTGGTGACCGAATTGCTTCAAGATAATGTCCTCTTCATTTCCATCACGGCATTTTCCCGTTGCTCCCAACTTGCTCGATTTTATAGCCCAACAACAAGTTGGGAAGAACAATCCTGTAGCCAATATCTTACACGACTGATTAACTCCATAGAATCTGGCATTGATGTTTGGAGGGCCAACTCTCTTTTGTTCGATTTCTCTAATCTCCAGTAAGGTCATATCTACCTTGACTGGGCTGTGCTGCTAAAATAAAAGTTACGTTATAACATATTTGAACATAAACCGATAGCATTTCAGAAATCCTTGTCAAATGGTGATCATGTTTAGTTTTTGAATTGCCAAAATTGCCCAACTAGAACCGAAGTTACTACAATCTATTATACCACAATATTAGCCTCGTATGTCAGATACAACCGTGTAATAACCCATAAAGTTATCTCACTAGTGAAATAACATTTTGGCGGGAAACCGAGGCCAGATTCGAACTCGGGCCTCAACAGTTGCTTGTCGCTGACTTTACCACTACACCACTCAGCGGCTGACATCATCGAATGTGAAAATAGAATACTTAAATGAGCACGCGCAACAATCGCATGTTTAGCAAAGGGCATTGCACCAACAATTATACACTATGAAAAATAAAGACGCATAATTTCCATAAAAACGATATTTTAATTCAGTGAAATTTTTCTCTCGTGTTCTCTCACTTGTAAATCACCGATTTCCAATTTGAATGCAGGTGTCGTGTGGTCGGGATCCTTTGACGTGAGCATTATAGTCAGTTACTAGTGGTAACCTAGTTTAGCAGACGATATATTCCCGGTCGAAGCTTAGCATGATAAAATGTGTAGTAAGCTATAACAGTTGCTAAACCTTAATTTATAGATTCACTTTATTTCTATTTTGTTTTATTTTTCAATTGGTTTTGAGTAAAAGCATTATTTTACAAAAGTATCTTGGCTTTTCTTAAAAGGTCACGACCTCCGACCCCAGGCCTCTGACATAGAAAGTAGTTACAGTCGAGAAAGGTAGATCGATTTATTGCAATGTTTCTCGTTCAGTATGTGGTATAAATAGATTATTACATGTTCTCAGTCGTTATCCCCCTTAAATAGAGCCCTCGTGGATTTTGTAGAGTTATCACCCTCGGGGCTAACGCCATGTAATAATCTATATTTATGTACCAATTCATTTTGGGTTTGGCTGGCCTGCGTGTTGCCATATCAGACAAAAGACTGTGCTTGGCAGTTAACAAAGAAGCTAAATGTTATTACACGCTCACAACCCTCTACGTCTGGTAAAGTCACTGAATGGAACGCCGTCATGCTGTTGCTGACCACCAATCTTCTAAGCTTGCATTAAGCGATGGTTAAGGAGAGACCAGGTTTTCCAAGCTTCAGAATTCAATTTGAAAAAGGCGACTACAAGTCCAGCAAGCTTATTCATGATTTTTGACATGCATTTTCATTGATAATCTTTTTAAGCTAACCAACTGATAAGGTTTTCACGAATTTAGGACACAATAGTGGCTGACAGCTAAATATAAACACAGACTTAAATTACCCTAGAACATTAAAGTTACTCCTGGAATGAGTTGTCTCTAGGTTTGAATACTGTCTGGCGCTATTTGAACTACCCCACTTGTCACAACTTACTCCACATTATCGAGGTGGGGTAACTTGTTCTAAGGTAGCTTGTGCCACTTATAAACGCTCGGTGTGGCCATAAAAGTGGGGTTGGGTGGAAGTAGTTATCAGCTGTGGTTACATGCAGACGGGTTCTTTCATGTGCGCCATATTGGCATTAGGTGATGTTCATTGTCACGCACAGAGTGACAACTTCTGCCTTACCTTAGTTATCGGCCTGTGTGTGTGCGTGCGTGCGTGCATGCGTGAGTGAGTGAGTGAGTGTGTGTGCGTGTGTGTGTGGACACTCCAATTAAGTTGCTTTCCCATTAGAACCGAAACTTTACTTAAAATAGGATTTAAAAGTGAAGCGATCGATATTCACCGAAGCTTCGGTGTAGTGGGAAAACTAAAAACGAAGCTTTGTCAAAGTTATCGGTAGAGGTCACAGCACCGATATTATCATGCATGCGAGACTCGCAAAACGTGTTCTTTGTTACTGTAGCATAGACGATGTGCTCTAAGTAGACGGACATAAATAACTAAAATAAAGCATATCTGATGAAGAATGACACTGATCATTTTCATAAACACTCGTAAATGGCAGACGAATAATGTTCAGGCGAACAATATTCAGTTAGGCTCGAACCCACTGCTCAATATTTGTTTGAGAGTACGAATGAACTGCATCGTCTGTTGTCATGGTGACAACTTCGATATCACTGTGTAGTTGGAAAGGTAAGAGAAGTTCTTCAAAAGTGGGGTAAGATGCACCGTAGTCCAAGTTGTCTTAGGGTAGGCTGATGGCATGACATTGTATTCCTCTATTGTGAATGGAATGTAAATAGAGCCCTTCCTCCAAATCGACCCTTGTTTACGTAAAGGGGGTGTTTACAGCATGAAAAGTTTCTAATAAGGTAACATACTTAAGCTTGGCCAAGGTTGGTCAAATTAAGTTAAAAAAACTTGATCATAAATTACATTAAACATAGGATCAAATTGACCCATGAACGAGAGCCTAAAGGTGGGCGTATGCGATAGTCAAAAGTAGGTGTAGGTGCAGTCAGTTTTTGTCAATACTACTTTTGTCCTAAATTGTTGAGATTTTGCCGGAGTATTAGCGAGAAAATTTAAGTTTGGAGAAAAATATCAAATAAGGTAAGCTTGACCTGACCACTGGTTAGATTTAGCGGTGGCCGACTGGCAGTGGCTGTGTTGATGGTATGCAGCAGTATTTGTGATGGTGGACGTGATTACTCAATGACAGTCATAAGATCTTTGTTTTTAACACAATCCTTTTAGTATGAACATATTAGTGTCAAGTAACAATGAACACTTTAAACTTATCAACATGTGTGTCAGCATGAACACCCACAACACTACCTGCAACAATAATCAGAAGCATCTCAATACTGATTTTATGACACTGTCCTCTCAAAAGGCCTTTTCATGCTGACTTAATTCCGGTCTGAGCGGAGCGTCAACGTAAACTGCAAAGTTAACTAAAGCGTTCACACTAGCTTCGGTAGTTAAAGGACTTTGAAGTTAACAGTAGGTGACACTGTTGTCATCGAAGTAATCGCAAAGTAGCGCTGCACGCTGGTGCTGTTACCTTCCATCCAGGACCGAAGTTGAGCGTTCATACTAACTGCAGTTCCCCAAAACATTGTCACGTCGACGTTAGTGTGAAAGGCCCTAAATAAAGGGAGATCTCACAGACGATGGTTATACATTGTTTCAGCTTAAGTACCCAAGCTCAATAAATTGTAAATCTCAAATATCTAGGGTAGGCATTTAATTCGAGTGTATGGACTCGTATTCATCCAAAGCCAAGTCTTATTGAAGTAGTTTCAATATGTGGACAAGTGCAAAAATGGAAGAATGCAGACAAGGTGTGAGGGAGTCAGGGTTAAGTATTGTGACTGTTTTGGGAGATGAAATGTACATTCATGTACATCTCCACAGTTCTAAAATGACACCTTGCTTTCTATTCAATTTCAATAGCTGGTTTATGACCCATTGGCCCATTATGTTGCCCATCTAGAAGAATTAATGAAGCACAACACTGTGGGCTACTTTCTAGTTTTAGATAATAAAAGTCACTTTCATATTTTCAAAAACCTTGCCGCATGTACTTTTTACAAACTCATGCTATTCAAAACTTTCAAATTGGAAATTTAAAAAATGCTCGTTGCCCGCTGTGTTTACAACCACGTTTATGATTTCACAACTCATTACCTGAGTAAATCACATCTCATCAGTGTCACTGAAGATGGATGGTTTCTTTGAAGATAGCAGGGGAGGGGGGAGGGGAGGTTAATGTTTTAATGTTAGCGAACCCTTGAGTTGCCCAAACACTGGGTGAGGGTAGTAAACCCCTGTCAGTTGCCCAAACTCAACCAGTGAGGACGTCAGGGTTAGGATTCTTTTCCCATAGGTAAGGTGCTTTTAGAAATCAATAGTCTCAACTGAATGTATAACTGAGCATCAACATGATTTCAAGGACTTTTAAAAGTCAAAATTTGGAGAATTAGAAGGTGAGTGCAGTAACATTTAAAATTGCATTTTCACCTGTTGAACAGTCGGAAAGAAAAACCAAATCAAAACCTGCTCTTTAACAGAAAAAAACGTGAACATTGTTTTCTTAGATTGATTTCATAATGTTACGCTCCATTTGCTCAATTTTTTGTTTCGCAAAGTGACATCTTTCACTCGGATAATATACTCAAAACTCGTGTGCACCCAGTATAAAAATTGGGGGTGGGCTCAAATTTTTTAGAATATGGACCTTTCCTAAGATTCACGGGATACTTTCAGAGCTATGAGCTGTGTAATCGCAAAATTTTGGTAGTTCCTGGCTTTTTAGTGGACTGTTGTCTTGTTTTCTACTTTTTTCCGGAGTTTTTGTTTCTCTAAGGCAGACCTATTTGCCCTGACTTCACTAAACGGGAGGCACATGAAACTACTGGCGAAGTGAGTGAAACTACTTCTAGTAATTTGTCATGAACTGTGTGCAATCTTGTGAAAAATTAAACAGTACGGTAGTCGGGATTAAAGTATCGGGGAAAAACATAGATTGGCCAATTGCGAAATAGCACTCAATTTCATGTCCCATATGATTGCTCCACAAACTAACTGCAGAGTAACGCACTAAAGGCGTTCTTTTCATGCCCATAACCAAGTGAGTATACTCAAGGAAGCGTGTAGTTTTTATTGGTATTTAACTTTGTGCAAGATTTTTCAAGTTGCTCATTTTTTACCCAAATCAGTCATTTCAGAGCTATTTATAAAGGTCAAAGCCCAGGATGATCAGATGGATGGATGGATGTGCAGAATGCTGCAGACCACAAAATTATTTTGAGTCACATAAAATGACAATTAATTTAATGCCAATGACATAAGAGTTACCACTTTGTATAAACATTCAGAACAATCTCTCAACCACAATACTGTAGTTTTGGTATGTAACACATGTTGAGCGGGACTAACAATTAGGCTTTATTACATCAGACACAATGGATGGAGTCCATGGTTACATGTTTAGTCTAATTACAGAATCAGACATGCAGAAATAATTAAACCATGTATACAGCTATTTGCTGTAGGCGATGACATGCCTTGCTGATGGCATGGTCAAATCTGCTAGTTTATGAAAAGGTCATTACTCAATCAAGCCTCACATATTCCATACTATAATTGACATTTGTATATTAGATTTTGTCTGTAAACAATGCTTGATTAAAGGCCATTGCAATTGTAGATCCATGCACAAACTCTGTATATTAAATACTTGGATGTGAATGCCTCTGCACAGATGGTAGATTTATTCCTGTTTAAAAGTAAAGTTTACCAAAGATACAGCAATGTATGACAATATTTTTAGAACAGCCTGGCAAATGGGCTAAACCTGGGAGTACATAGTCCTAGGCGAAACACCATCATATAGATGGCATGCTTGTCAACGACCCCAGAGGCACCCAGTAGGGTCATTTAAAATTTGTTAAAGTGCCCTACTGTATTTTAATATGGGTGTTGTTATTGGCTGAGCTTGCACCATGGAGAAAGTATTTTCAGGAGCAGAGGGGAAGACCAAGTCCAATTCACTCTGGGCAGTAATATTGGCTAAATGACATAAACAGGTGTAATTTAACATTTATACCACAAATTAAAGATTTAAACCACAATAAAAGCGTTACGTGACCATACAACTCAGTCTACAATCGTAATACAGTGTGTGTGTTGTCAAACTTTCATAAATAAATTAACTTCTTAAAAGTCTATTTTCAACCTATCAAAAATATCATTTTCTCAATTCTCGAGTCGGTGGCAGAAAATCGTAATTAGTGCGTTAACATGTTGCACAACCTTCAGTTGAATAATCATGATACTGCCGTTTTTTGTAACTATTGACCTTTTTGTTTTGAACATAAATTTCCAAGTAATGGGCTGTGTGAAGACCTCAGTTGTACATTCTTACAGTCAGTATGCAGGAAATGTCTGAGAATTTTTATTTCATCACTAATAACTGATATTGGCCATCAAAGTTACTTTTTGAAACATTGTTGCAGTTCCGCATTTTTGAGGGGTGATATCCATTGTTTAAACTAGCATCTAAAATTCGAGACCGCAAGTTGCAGACTATTAAGTTCCTGCACAAAACTTTAGAGGAATCGACCCATGCACCAGAGAGAAATGTTCAAAAGTGCTAAAAGCATCAAAAATCAAAAGCAAATGACCGGTAAAGATTTATAAGACAGCCAAAAACTTCACGAATTGAGAGTAAAATAACAACATCAATAATTTGATGAAATTTTATTTGATATTCATATTCAAGATGAGATCTAAAGTCAGCAGTTTTCTAAAATGTCGTATTGTTTTGGTTTCATGAAAATCATATTGAAGATTCATTTTTGCCAATCAAGCAAGAGTGGAGCATAAGTTAATATTTATTAGCAAAACATAAGATTCATAGTGGCTTCAATTAACACAGTAGGTAACTCAGGTTGGGCATATCATATCTTAATGAAAATTCTAATTAACCCAACATACCAACATAACATGAGTCCTTAGCCACAGACTCTGTAGCAATTTGTTAATAAGAAACAACTCCATGTTCAATGCTTGGCTATTATGTTAATGCTTCACTGGGGAAAAAGTGGTACACCACGTGTCACACACAAAATAGTCACGAGCAAATGGTCGCAACTATTGACTACCTATCAATTTTCTAAAAAAATAATTGCAGGTGGTCTGGTATACTTGTACTAGACTTGCGCGGCATATGAGCCCATTGCACTGATCACCTGGAACCATTTTTGTGCTTGATTAATATATGGTTAAACCTGAGCTGAGGAGCTGGAAAGTGGTCACCTATCACACTAGGCTACACTGCCACCTCTGACTACTGGGTGCCTTTTGTTGGTAACTAACTATATTAGAACAGTACCAAGGGCAGTGCTAACACACTGTGTTTGCAGAGTGCGAAATAAGTATGGACAAAAATTCTTTATAGTGAGATACAATTACATGCTTTAAACAGACCTGTTTATTTCAAACAGTTTTCGACTATCCACTCAAATTAATAATGATGGACCAGTTTTCAGAAATTCCTGGTAGGAAAGAGATGGTACCTGCGCGAGAAAGAAAAAGCAGCTGTGTTTATGTATATTATTGGTGTGGATTCCAGTGTAAATTGGTAGTCATTTATGTACATGTTTTGTTGATTGCCAAGGTATAACCTTACTGTTGAGTTTATGCAATAGAGAACCTCCTTGGAGAGTACAAGTTATTCCTCTCAGTTGGGTGTACTAAAGATTCTGTGACCAGGTGGCACCACTAGCTCCTCTAATTTTCCTCTATGCTGTTTTTATTTTGTGCTCCTACAGTAGCATTGAGTGACCTTTGCCGATATTGTTACAAAACTAAGTTCACTGTTAATTGACCAACTGCTTTTGTCCCCATGTCCTTGTTGTCAGTGGTAAAAACAAACATGGTTAAAATCGCTTGACCTGTTTCAAACAAAACTGCAGCATAATCTCTCCCATGCACGCTTCAGTACACAATCTGATCACCATAGTGTTCACTCACAGCTGTAATCTAAGATGATTAGCAGACAGACCAAAATGTCTGTAAAGGTGAAGTCATGCCTAAACCCAAGCATGTTTCATAACATTTTATAGACTCCTATCACAGGCTTAAGCATCACATGTGACAGACAACCTAGTAAGTACATGTACCTGAACATAGCATACATGCAGCAGAGATAATTTATTCAAGACTACCTAAGAAGAACTATAAATTAAGAGTATCGTAGCATTTAGTTATGGAAAATAACAGGTGGTGCCTAAATCTGTGGGTGTAAGGAATCTCTTGGGTCAGATGTGTATCTCTAGAATTATTACCAGCTGATGAGCTAAGATATTAGTGAAAGGGGTATTTATTCTCAGTTTCCATGCATGTCACTTTATTCCCGTGGCATTTGTTAAAACGTCCATTGTTAAAATTTGGGCAATAATTCGGCACTTGCATTTTTAGAAACAGTTTAACGCCGGTTATTCAGTGGAGAAATCTGATTCTCAACATGTGGGACCTCTGTATATGAATATTAACAAATTTTGTACAGAACCTTTATGACTACGATAAATGGTGAGCATGTAAAGCATTTCTCCAATTCCTGTGATTTTTAATTTTTCGCTTCATACCCAGCTGTGTTTCCTGCAATACATCCAAAACCTGCCCTACAGAATTTACCACAATAATTCCCTGTCCATGACACAGTTGTCTGCAGCAAGCCAATGAGTGTACCTTAACCAGAGCCAATGAGGTCTCTATCACACTAAATGTCATTGGGGGCTTGGCTATTCAAAACAAATAAGAGGTAGTAAAACAATATCTTATCAGTTAGGACCATATACCCTTCTTGCTAAGCTCAGTGTGTGTACTAACACAGGCCAAATCATGGGCGGCACAGTGCTGAAAAAAAGTGGCGGCTATAGCCCCCCCCCATCAGTCCCCCTGTGGTGCACCGCCCATGCAACTGGGGCAGTTGTATGACTAAGAGCAGAGTTCACAAAGAACTACTTTCACTGACCTTGCATGTCATTTTCAAAAGACCTGGCATCAGTCAATACTTAAAAAAACAAAAGATTAACTATTACTACAATAGCAGCAGAGCTTCAAGTGAGACCACACAGCCTCAGAAACAAGATCATAGCAAATGACAGTGGACAAAGGTTAAGTTTGTGCTAATGAACTTGACCCTGCTGGGACAACTTGCAACTGTTTCTTTGATGTATGGTAAAATCATAGCAACTTAGGACATAATATGTCAGACAAGTGAAATGATATTTCACACTCTGTATGCATCATAGCTACTACCAGACTATACTTATGAAACATTGGGAGCATTCACAACAATAAAAAGGGCAACTGGTTTAAATTTGTTCTTGAAGTGGGTGAGATTTTACTGGAGTTTTTCTTAGTTATTGTTATTTGTATGTCAATGTACCAAACTCACTTTTATCTGATTTTCCTTGTCAAGTTTTGTATTCTATATTCTAGCCATGTACTCTTTACTCTCGTTTCAGGTGTCCGAGGTACCATGTGCTGTCAGAAATGTGGCTGTTTCTGAGCCATTATGCATTTAGGAACCAACAGCAGTTCGCAGGAAGTCTGCTGGAAGATCACCTTCTGGCATCTTACACCAGATGTGGTTGTGTGAAGACACTTAACATTAACCAATGTTTGTTTTTATGCCAGTCTCACCTCTACGCTCAGCTGACAGAGCTCTATGTTATATCACACCATTTATTGAGTCTAAAAGACCACTGTCTGATCATTGCAATTCAGTTGAAATTATGATCCTATGGAAAGACTTTTAAGGAACGTGGAGCTGAACAGACATCTTGATAGTATGCCACCAAACCTGTATGTCAACTTGTGCTCACTTTCCTGTGAGAAAAATACAGGGTGTCTCAAAAATGTGCTCACACTTCAAGTGACAATTAGGAACAGGTCAATAAACAACGCAGTTTAATTCATAATGAGGTGATCAGAAAGGAATTAAGTCTGTAAACCAAAGTAAATACTTTATTTATTAAAATTAATTGCATCTCGTTTGGTGTTTTTAGTTTCTGGTAACAGTGTGGATAAATTTTGTTTAGCATTCGCATGCATAAATAACATGTGAGGTCTCAGGGGGCCTACTTCTACAGCAACATGTAATCATACTATAGTCTCAGGTGCAGTGTCGGATCCACAGGAGGTGAATTTGAACTCCCCGTGTTGTACTGAAGATTGAGTACATTTTGGGGCACCCTGTGTGTATAGCTGGAGCTTAGCATATTTACATGCTTCAAAATGTTTTGCATAAGAAGTCATCTTAAAACGATTTAATTGTTCACTGGTAATGGGCCATGTTACTGTTCATCACTATCATTTTAATGATACATGACATTTCTGTTAAAGCATGACAGTGGTTACAAAGGCAAGTTTGATCATAATTTATCGTAAAAGATAAATTTAGAACAAATACGATATAAATTGTTTATCAGAATTCATATTAATGTTCAATATTATTTTTTCATGCAACCTTGATCATCAGAAATTTATGATTTTCATCTCTAAGCAATAATGAATTGATGACCAAGAGTTTTTCATGAATATCGTCAGCCTGATATGAAGTCATATCAGCTAATTGGGTTTTGCAAATGAACTGTTTGTGGAATATTTCTGGGCTCACATATGCAAAACACACGTGGGATAATAAAGTTATATTCTTAACCAGAAGCTTTTTGTACATACACAGGCCTCACATTGGAACAATTGTATTAAGAGCAGAACTATCTTCACTGACCTTTCATGTCATTTTCAAAAGCCCTATTCATAAACAAACCAGTGATTAACAACTGTCCCCAAATTCTAAGCTGCAATACAGACTAGTTGCTCCAATCCCAAAATGCCTCAGAACATCCTGTGTAAGATAGTGTGAATATATAGACGATTTGTGTAAACATTTTCGTCTAGGGTACAAGTACATCCTTGATAATTTCAGCTATATTTGTTTATACAGACTGATTGTACAAAGAACTTTGACAATTAAACTTAAGCTGTTCATATGTTTTGGTGTTTTAATTTCGCTACCGGCAGTCACAGATCATTGCTAATCCTCAGTTTGCAAAACTTTCTTACAACTTCGGTGATTCTTGTAAAAATGAAAGTTCCTTCGGTTATGTTTCACAAGCAATTTAATGAACAAAAACTGAAGGTATCTGTGACTGATCTGAAATGATATGCGCTATATAGTTTGACCGTTGAGCACATTTTCGTTTGTCTCTCCTTTTTGCTTAACAAACACTATTGACAATAGATTTGCTGTTGGACTGAGACTCACAATTGTCCTTACCTGTCTCCAGTTGCTCTGAACTCTGTCTGTAATGACGGACTTCTAACACCTTGCTGCAGGTTTCGTAACAAAACTCGCTTGGCAACCTGCGTGGATAATTACTGCCATTTCGCCTATTGTTCTAGCCGAAGTAAATTTTCCTTGCGGGAGATTTCACCAACGAATTCTGATCACGAGACAGAAATATGATACTCCCCTTATAATGAAGTGTTGCATTCGAACTTTTGCATGTTTATTAGATTCTCTGCTCTTGCTCTATTTAGAAGCAGGATCAGTCCACGCATGGATGATTTCAGGGGGTAATTGGATGTAAGTTACACGTGTGTTCCCGTGTTGTGTCTGATCGATTGTGCAGACAGTAATCTGTGCTTTGCACACTGCCTGGTAATGTCCAATGGCTGGCAAGTTTGACGCACAACGGTGGAAGTGGTGATTTATGAGTCCCGGTGGTAAGAAATAATATTCGTTAAACGCAACCAAAATTAACCTGCAAGGTTAGTGAAGGAGTTTGCCCGCATAAGTTAGATTCTGTTAAATTAACTAACTATGCGTAGTTCGTTTTGCCTGCGAGAACATGTAAATCGAAAATACTGTATTGATTTGCAACTCTAACCAATCCTCAAAAGTTTAAAACAGGTTTGGTCAATCCGGCTTTAAGTCGTCAAAGGGTTGCTAACGCTATGACAGGGAATCCCCCGTTTCAAAGAAGATCGGCGTCACCGGCTGTACTACTGGCGTGGAACCAACGGCGCAGTAAGTTGTTATCTGTCTTCTCGTGGGACATACTACAATGTGCTGTGAGGTGGCAAAACCAAGAGAGGGCCTGTACAGATAGATAATCGTGCAGTAGCGTTTCTTTCTTATTAGCAATGCGACTTGTGAGGCCTGCGCACTAACCATTTTTGAAGGGAAGAGGCCGGCGTTATCGACAATAGGTGAAGATATTGTACATAATAATGCTGCTCTTCTAGTCTTTCCAAATTTTCGATAGGCCCTACCGTCTCGTTCGGTACACCTCCTGTATTTTCTTGTCCTCAAATTTTCCCTAGGAGTTGTATTGAATTGTTTTTAAGAAACGGACTTTTTGTGTAGACGCCTATCTGTGCGCCACTTATCTCCCCTTTCACGTGGGATATTTTCTAACTTGAAGCTCTCGCCTTTCTATTTTCGCAATAAGAATCAACAATACATCAAACAGTTAAGGTCTCAACCCAGTGCTCTGGAACCAACTGTCCATCAGTGTAAAACTCTATGGATTAGATCCGCCGGAATCATTTTTAACATTTTATATCCACGACGGTTTACAACCATGGAAGTTCCACAAAATGTGAAAACCATTCCAATTTTTACTTTTTTCTCGTCTCATCATCTTACTGATATAAAACGTTCCTTTTTTAAAGTTATGGTCGTATTGTGATTTTTAGGCGCTCATGTTGTACTTATGTAGGTGCAAATTTCCGTCCGGCATCCCTGTCTGGGCGTCCCGCATACGCTCAGTAATGGATCTAATTTTAGCATGTGTGTTCCTATGAATCTGACAACAGATGACGACGAGTTTCGAACCGTGTCGACCACCACTGTGACGCTTAGAGGCAATTTCAGTTTTTTACGTTTGCGTCTTGGTGCATCTTCGGAGTTCCTTGGTGGATTTTCATGATATCGGATTTTCGCCCGCCTTTAGCTGCCACATCGCTTGAGGGGTCATGATGAAAATTGGCAGATGTGTTCCTGCTGAGAAGACTTCGGTTGATGTTGATTTTTGAAAGAGCTGGACTCCTGTGGTGGCCCCTAGTGACAATTTCGTTTATTTGTGTCCGTGACTGTATCTCCTCAACCCCTTGCAGGATCTTTGCTGAGAAATATGACACGTGTTTCGGACGGATCCGACTAGTACTGTTCTCCCTAGTGGCCATTTTATTTTTTATGTTAACTTTACCTTTCTGCTCACTGGATAAAGTTCATCAACTTGAACTGCCTGTGCTGCAACTCAAGACACGAAAGTTTCAAGCGTACATCGTACTTTTTCTACATTTTTGGCTTGCTTATACTTTCCGGCCACTTTGAACATTCCTAATAGCTCGTGCTTTTCCATTGTCTCAATTCTCTGTCAGTTTTTGTAGAGCTGAAACGGCGAGTATAGTCGTTTCAGGCCACCCGGAATGGACACACACGGCTATGTTCATAACCATCCAAGCAACATTTTCTGTTCGTCGCTCTGGGTGGAGATTGAAAGACAAAGCCAAATCTTCCTCTCTTCTCCTGGGGATTCGGGCAGCTCGTCGTCATTTTGCGAGATAATCTAGGGCTTTTCTCAAAATATAGACCTTCACATCAAGGACACATTTACCCAAAATACTCCAGCTTGGACTGTTACTTGTTATCAGGTTTTATTGTGTTGTTTTTGTCACCATTTTCACGTTTGCTGTCTGCGGTAAAAAACATAGGCACACTGCATGCTGTTACTTATCACAGAATATTTCGAAGTCACAGCCATTTGCGGAGAAACTGCGCGTGACGTAAAGCTGGCAACACACTCGGTGACATTGTCGGAGGGTGAAACTGGATAATCAGGAAGTATATCGTGAATTAATATGAATTCCAGCTCAAGTTTGGAAAGCTGGTCGGCTTTAAAAGCAGTAAAAACATTATCTTGTGACGACAACATATGGGTTACTTACGGTTCGCCGTCAGTGGTTAAAACTATACTGGTCACATATGCGTGTGGCTTTCCACTGCTGGGTTCTTCGAAGGATGCAGTAAATGATACACAGGTTGTTTAGATTTGTCACCTCGGTAAATTAGTCGCTAAAGTTACTCCCAATTTATGCACAGAGTCGGCGATGTTTTCTAATTGAAACGTGTAGTGGGCCGGGTACCGTTCCAAAATTTCAAAATTTCGGTAACTTTATTGTCTTTCTCGTATTTCATGAGTTTCGGACGGCCAGTATTGAGTATTTCTAAAATTTGAGCAAAATAATTAATTTTCACTGTCTCAAAGTGGAAACATTTACCTTAACACTTGGACATAGATACATAATTAAAAGGTACTTGATATTTCGAAACATACTTGTTTCATTCTCATGTCGCTAGGTCAGTTAATTCATCTGTGTTCCATTGAGAGTAGAGTTTTATTCCGAATATATGAACAAAACGGATTAAAGACTGTCAACAATGAAAAGTGTCGTGTGTTCAATCAATTTCTGTCTTTTTGTGAGTAAAAAAATACCGAAACGTCCAATCGCGAACTTTTGGCCAGTTCACACATGTGAGCGGGGTTTTCCCGGGAATCTTGGAAATTAATCGCGCAAACGCTAAAATTGATAATCATGAAGGTATATGGTAATGACATTAATAAAAAAATCTTTATTTAGTGGGAATAAATGTACACATGCTGAAGCCGAGGTCTGTTTACAACACGAATAGATTCTGGCCTCTGGCCCACAATACAAATGCATAATACATAGAGAGTATAGGATGTTTAAATCAAATACACGAAGACTACTGTGTGTCTATGGTCCAAACCAAAATTAAGCTATATCAAGAAACTCATTTCGACATTTCTCAACATTAAATGAATAATTAACATTTTTCCTCAAGGCATTTAAATCGTATTTCTGTAGAAAATTTCTGGATACTTTGTTATCTACCTTATCGACTCCAGGCAAAAACTTCGCACGTAAATCTGAATACAAAATTACTTTCGGGAAAAAATACACATTTGACTCCACCTTTCAACCATGGAAATATTCTCTCCTCTAAACCTTCGCTTAACTATCAATAAGAAATGCTCTGATCGTCTTAGTCTTGCGAGGGCTACGCCGTGTGAACTAGTTACATTAGAAACAACTCCAGACGGAAAGCGGTTTTCATTGGTAGATATCAATCTGGTATATTGTTAAGCGTTCCCAGTAGTCTTTTGTCCAGCCTCGCACTCGCCAATTAACCAGCACTTTCCAAATTGAAATCCTTGGTGATATGATAATTGTTCTGCTAATTCACACAAAAGGAAACTTTGGTCACCATTCGCGATAATGCCAGATCGTCACTTCTCCAGACTATGAGACTATGACATCGTCAATAATGGTGATCAACTGATTATGTGTAAGCTACACAGATATTCCTGCACGAAAATACCATGGCTTGACGATGTACACGAACAAGGTGTTGTGAAACGGACTGCTTTTCGAAAATGTATTTTAAAATGACAGAATTACTTTCAACATCGATTGAGAAAATATGTAGTTTTTCCAGTCTTGTATGTCAAGATAACAACAGAGTGTTTTGAAATTCTCTTACCAATGCGGCTGTATCGCCTGCGCCTTGAAGTACCTATGTAGCTCTAAAACTGAAGACCAATGCAATTAACGATCGGCGTTTAACAATATAGAAAGCAGCAAATCGTTATGTGCCCAGTCGTTTCATTTTACACACCAGAGGCGTGCACTAAAGTAACATGACTTGGCATTTTGATAATCTTTTACCAGTATTTAACAATTTTTAGAAATGTTCCTTCATTGTCACTCCACCCAGCTCTCCTCTCACGGCAGCGTTCAAGACAATTGGCAATAACAAAAATACAAGAAAACTGCGCTACTCTCCACCAGACGCAACATAACCGGCAATATTTTTTGTGCCAAACAGTGTTAACCATATTTGCACGGGAATATGTTTAGTCGTGCTTCTCAGCACAGAAACATCATTTGTCGCTTTGTCAGGTATCGTCGTAGTATTTCTTTACCTTCAGTCACATCGCAAAAACACCACCTCCAGTCAATCAGCTGTCAAATTAAAACAACTGTAAACACATTTGACAATATGTTAGTTAGTTGATATCGAGTAACGAGCATTTATTACGTAAAGCTGGGACAACCAATCACAACTCCGTTGTGTTTAGTGCGAAAAGTTGTCTAATAAATGCATCTGCTCGTTTTCCTGTGGTTTACGGTATAATAAGGAAAGGTGAGGCATAGCGTTTGTGGTGGTTAGTGACAGTTTTGTACTTGGCCACGCTGCGACTCTTCGATCATTTTCCCGCGAGGTCTCGAAGAAGAACGGGTGCGGCACAAAGTGTACAAGAAAGTCGCGTGTTGGTGGACATGACACAGTGGAGCTGAGTACCTTCTTACGTCACACACATGTCCATCGAGCTAAGAAACTTTCAACAGAAGCCGCTTTTCACCTATTTTCTCGTTTTTGGGATATTGAATTCACGGTTTTGATATGTAGTGCTATAAAGGAAGGTTTAATGATATTGACAATATTGTCACTTGTCAAACTCAACAAGGTAAACCGTGGTTTAAGCACTTTAAATAAACGCGTAGGAGTAGACTTAATACCTAAATTATTATACTGTTTCGCCAAAAAAATGCAAATATTCACAATTTCTCAGGTATCCCCTTTTCGTAAGACTGTCACGGTCATTTTTGCTTTCGGCATGTTCACAAAATGAACCTTGAATGTTGTTACATTGTAGGTCTACTTTGGTAGTCTTGCTTCGCGGTTTACATGCATGGAGATCCAAGTCATCTGCGAACAGGTAATGTAAACTGAATATACAGATATATACAAACGAGCCTTGTGCATTATGCAAATGACTTCAATCATTCACAAACGATTAAAGGAGGCGATTGCTGCCTTTAATGTTCACGCCCCATCTGCCGGATGAAATTGGTAACATAACTGTCTCCATTCAGCTGGGCTCAAGACTTCGTCTTTTCTGTTAAGAATTTTATAGATTTTCTTATATATTCCAAAACCTGACATTTTGTACTTCAGATTTAAAAGACACTCTCGTCAGACCAAATCGAACTTTTTTGTAAAGTCGACAAAAAGTTGACAGAATCGTCCTCTTGCGCTTTAAAAGATATGTTTTAATTAATATATCTAGAATAAACTTCTTACACTATGGCGAACCTTTCCTGAATCCTGCTCTAGCGTCATTCACAGTATTATTCTCTTCCACCCATTGGGATCGTTTACGCTGTCGAGCAAATACATCGTCTGCGAAAAGCATTGTCTGGAGCAGCATATATTTAAAGTTAAGTATTTTGGAACACTTCCATGTTGGCACTTGCGAATCATGGATTGAAAACGCGACACGGAAGAACGATGGAGTACCCAGTGGGAAATGTCACAGACTGAGCATGCGCATTGAACGTGCTCTGTTTCAAGTGACAAGTGGTGACTTTTACCGCGAAAAGTGTGAACAGCTGTATAAAACCTAGTCCGATTAGTCGCGAACGAAACTTAGCCATTCACGAAAAATTGAATTGTCATGTACAAAACAGGCTCCTGTCTAAACACTCGATCATAACTTTTGGACCATTGCCTACACCTCCAATTAGTCGTGGTGTAGAATTCATGCTATTTCGGGAGTCCCGTGGCATTGCTGAACGGGAGCATTCACGGATCACCTGGGCCCGTTCTCCAATCTTTTTACTCGAAATGGAACTCGAAATTAGGTTTGGCATTTTCTACTCTACTTTTGGGCGAACTCAAGATAAGTGTCTATTATTCTATGCTCGAGTACACAATAATTTAGGTAGATAATTTATCGCCCTTAGTTCCGTGACAGTTTGTAAACCCAATATCAAAGCAATAAGTTCGAGTTTGAACTCGAAATTTCGAGTTTTTACTCGAGTTTGTAGCACGAATATAAGGGTCTTCAAGGGCAAACTTGAACTAGAAACTCCTATGCATAAACTATAATGTATTCGAGCACAGTCTGATAACCAATTACCTTAAGTTCGCACAAAAGGAGCAGAGAAATTGCCAAAAATAGTTTCGAGTTCGTTTCGAGTACAAAGATTAGAGACCGGGCCCTGAGAACGAGTATTGCTCATGCACCATGTAATATCCATCCATACCATTTCACTAGGTCTCGAATCAAAAATAACCGACATTGAGCCATTGGTCATCAACTATCTTCTAAATCAAATGAATAGAATCCTAAGTATTACGTCCTAAAATCGTATAGGCCTACAACTGTTTAGCTCCAAGTCGAGTTGGAAAACCTACTCACGCCCCGATAAGTCGGATACGAAAAGTCATACACTAAAATTCAGAGTATGGAGACAGACGGACATTTAGAGCTTCGGTAGAGTCAAAACATTACCTTTATTCTTACATGTGTCCAATTTCTACAGTGGGAACCTGAAATTTACTAGGTGTTGCTCACGAAGCAAGGGATCTTCTCATAGAAATACCTGAATTCCGGTAAGTCAATATAGTGCTTGACACACGAACGCCCAATACTGATATACTGCTTGGTATTCCCAATCTATTCAGATGTCAAAAAGAGATACCTCATTCGTTAACACCAGCTGGTGAATATCGAGTAGCCTAATGGACCTGCGAAAATTTGTGAAGGATACGTGAATAGGTCGCCCTAAGGGGGTGATTCTCTTAAAACAACGGAATTCCTAGATAGCGCAACACTAAGATTTGCGCTAAGTGCGAATCCAGTGTTCGCGTTTGTAGTGTCATGATTTTATAAATAACATTCGATGTTGTAGTTTGTTTTAAAAATTCCGTTTTTTCCGTTGATTTCCACCATTTAGAGTATTACCCTATAGCATCGTAATTAGGCGCATGCGCCAGTATGCGGGTCACTGCGTTTTTTGCGTTAGATTTTTTACTCAAATGTTCCGCATATAGGTGCATGCGCCTAAGTTAGGCAATTAGGCACAGGCGGTGCTCCAGTTACAAGCGCACCTTGACTGATTTTAAAAAATACACTAAAAGCATTTTATTTCACACAGCGTGTGGCATTAGTGACACCCTGGGTGACTACAGGAATAATTAAATTCTAAAAATGCAGTTTTAAAACTCATTACATTCTTTATTTTCAAGAACGACTTGCGTATAAAATAACACGTAATTCATCTCGTCTAAAAATATACCCAACTGCTCCGTTTTAACTGCAATCGAGTCGTGATTGTTCAACCAGACTGTCTACTACCGTGGCATTGGTTTTCACGTCTAATCCGTAGACTTGTTATTTTCCTGCCACAGTGGCGGATCTAGGATATCACAAGGGGGGCAACATTTTGTCCGAAAACATTTGCGCAAAGCACGATTAGATGCGCATAGCACCGAATGGGGGGAGGTGGGGAGGGAGGTTTGCCCCCCTCCCGCCAAGGAAAATTTTTCTGTTTTTTCCTCTAAAAATCAAGCATTTTCCTTGATTCCTGAAGTAGTATCCAAGATAAAAATGCAAAGAAAAGAAAAAAAAAAAAAACAGAACGTGTCAAACATGAAAAAACTGCAATTACCACAGACTAGAACTCACGACCTTGCAGATAAAGCGCACGTGCCTTAGCACTGCACCACCATGACTTCACTCACAATTTGATAGTAATATAAGAGACTTACTTGTTTATGGTCCACAGCGTTTGCGCGCGAAACCTACTTCTTTTTGTAATGCTTATTACACTTTATATATTTTGTGCAATCAGTTTGTAATAAATTTGTTGTATTTAAAATAGTCTTCAATTGCCCAAAAGACCAAATCCGTTTTTTGTGTTGGCAATAATGACGCGATTGCTTTGGAAATCGTCTTAAGTTAAGGTTTGACAAAGAGAGAATTATGAGTAATTCTGAGTGATTCACTAAGGCTTCGATTAAAATTCACATCTTACTAGCAGGTTCTACTCAGATTCCATTTTCTTGAACAAATGAAGTAATTTCGTTTAGCATTGTGATAGAGTAGTAATTTTCTTCATTCCAGACGACGGAAACGGAGTCGTAGTGCGCAGCGCCACTGCCGGTCGCCTGGGAGAGCCTATACTTAGCCCCAAACACACTGTACACATTTAAATCTTGTTTCCGCCGTATAATGTTATAATGTTTATTACCAGGGTTAATTAATAAACTCAATATTTCCCTACGCTCTTGCTGTTTTATTTTTTGCGCCAGCCAAGGGGGGGGGGCGGGCCCCTGGGCCCCTCCCTAAATCCGCCTATGTGCCAAGACGAAAAAGCAATATAGGTTCTTCAGCTTTATGTCATTAGAAAGACTTTGCACTATAATTAATCCACGTGCAAATTAGATTTTGAAGGTGCTGTTATATTCGGAGCACCATAATCACTGCAAGTTCTACTCAAATGTCCCGCATATAGGCCCATGCGCCTAGGTCCCGCAACTAGACGCGGTCCCGCAATTAGGCACCATGCGCCTAATTGCGAGGCTATACGGTAATATTCTATAGTCTGATGTGACCGTAATGATTGCGCTTCATGTTTATAAAAACGACGAAAAAAGTCCAACGTACCGTTTACAGAAAGCAAAATAAGCGAAAGTGACCACTAAAAACGCCTTTAAAACGAGACATTCACTTTCATGACCCCTGTGGCGGGAAAAGTAATTGTCGACCCACACAACCTAAAGGGAATAACAAATTTTACCGTCTAAATTGAGAAAGTACAAACATGCTTCATTTTAACATTTTGCATTTAAAATGATTTTTATTATCGCACCCATGAAGATCGTTGCAATTCCTACATTGATGCGCCAAGTTGGAATTTCCACGTTGTCCTACGCTATGTAGGAATATTCTTACATCGCGCAGATTCCTACATGGTTTGGAACAGAACTGAGGCCTACTGCCTTCTGAATGACTGCTTCATTGTGCTCGGAGTCATTAGCTGAGCACGTAACATGGTGTGACGCACATCCATAGATTTCAGTTCGTCGGTCGTTCTTCATATGACTAGATTTACATAAAACGCTTCACGTGGTAGCATTTCCTGTACAGACCGGGTTTCTTGGTGTCGCAATATGCCGACAAAAGCCATTCAATTAATAGTAACAGACGATGTGCGCAGTTTATTTTCGTCTCTAAACAAATGCCGCGTGTATTTTTAAGAGAACAACCTAATTACTGTTTACTCTGCCATCGTATGGGGACATTTTACAATCATAAAACCATGTTATCAGTTCATAGACAATTACATTTAAAACGTGTTATGAGTGTGGATTGGCGCTTTGAATGGTACTTCGCTGATATCCCAGGGCCGCGTTCTAATCATTTCGCTGATATCCCAGGGCCGCGGTCTAATCTTTCATTGAACTCAAAATTGAGCTCCAACTTTTTCCGTTCCGTTTTCGTACGAACTTGAGATAAGTGTCCAGTATTCTGTGCGCGAGTACATTATGGTTTACGTGAATGACTGTCTGTTCAAATACACAATTTTTGTGGTTTTTAGTAGCTGATTTCGTTTTTCTGGCGAATTTTTTTTTTCAATTTTCATTTTTGATCCTGTCCAGAGGGGGGTTGAACACCCTGAACCCCCCCCCCCTGTAGATCCGCCTCTGCCATGGCAGACATTTGTTCTACATAGCCTCATCAAGTTTTTGAAATTTTTATTTTCAAGGTGTTTGACACAATGTGCAGTGGTTCACCAGTAACTCATGATCTCTTACAGCACGAATTTCATTTCTCACGTTTTATGTTTTAAAACTCGTAACGTGTACCCCCAAATGCCACACGTCTTGCCTCAGTATGTCCAACCGGAATTACCGGTCGAACTAGAGTCATCGGAGTAATAGTACTTGCGACGCTGGTGGCGTCGTGATGCCATGGAATAGGTAGACGCGGACAACTCGGGCGACCGATGTCTCGCCTCTTGGTATGGTCTTAAATTTCGCATACTACGGCGCTGGCGTGACAAAGCAATAGCTGACGCGATAAGCGCCACGAAAACTCCTAATAAAAACGCCAATCCTCCCACGATATAGGGGATGAAGTCTCGCAGTCTGGCACCCTGATCTGGCTTGTCACTCAGCAGGCCACTCGGAAGAATTCCGCGAAGCTTTACCGCTTTCGTCTCAAAAAATTCTGTCCTCGGATTAGTTACTTTACAAACGACTAGTGATCCAAGAATATCTTTAGTGTTATTTACTACCATCACCGAGATGTAAACCTTCCCGCCATGCTCCCCCGGAACTGATTTCACGCTGTGAGGGCGTCTAGTCCCCTCCCACTCTATTTTGGGGGACGGGTTTGTACTGTCCGTCATACATGCTATTGCTTGGTTTATTCCTTTGATAATTGTGTATACGCCATTGTTAAAAATTCCACCATCAGTTGTAAGAATCAGTTTAGTTGGACCAAACGCCACCTTGAGGGTGTATGTCGATGAAACACCTGTGTCCACTCCGTTGACAAACGACAGACAAGTCAGAGGCTTGCTGTTGAGAGACCGCGTGGGAGAGAAACCCATGTGAAGTGGGGAAGGTCCTTGTACGGTTCCTGTGAATCGTGACGTCAGAACAAGACCTATCTTCGCTGCGTTGCCCCCGAGAGCGACACAGCTGCACGGAAACGAATAGGTAGTGTTAGATACTTCCTGGAGATGAATGCAACTGGCCGTCACGGACTTGGGATATGTTAGTAAACCTGCATCGTCTATAGCTTTAGTAGAATCATAGGCAGTAGTGAAATTTGAAAAATCAGCTGCAGTGTTACCATTAGCAACGGTTGTAGTCGGTTTACGACTATATGTAGCTGGCGCATTAGTAACATCTAATACACTTATGTTGACGGTAGTTCTAAACAACGCGTTTGACACGTTGGCGACACACGAAACAGAGAAGTCGCTTAACGGGCGAAATGCCACGCCTTGGAAATAATCGCACGTTTCGTTCGTTTTCAAAAACGTTAAATTCCCAGTTCTGTCAACGGCTGTGTTGTCAAGAGTCAAGTTCACACTTGTTCCGTTCCAGGAAAGACAGAGCAAGGCGTAGATATAATCAATATGTACAGTAAACTTTATCGTTTTCACGCTTAGTTCAGCACCTAAGTGGACAGTTTTGACTTGTTCTTCTTCTTGAGTAGTTTCCTCATCAGAACACACCCTCGCTTCCTTACGCATACCCGAAGACGGGTGCAGACGCATAAAAAGAAAATCGGTGCCATTATACCTCCTTTCTGATGCGAACCACTGGGCAATATTTGTGATGTTGACGGCACACACAGGTTCGTCTTCAGGCGAGAAGCCTTTCCAACACCTTCCACCACTTGTCCCCCGTAATTCAAATAGAAACGTTCCTAAGATGCTCGTGAAGAAGTATTTTCTCCTACTTATCTCGTATCTCAACATGCCCATCTTCCCTTGACTTTGAGTGATCTAGAGCACTTAAAGTTTTGTTTTCCAACACGTCTTGCGAGAGCGTTCCCCACATAAAGCAGATAACTGAACGTGCTTGCGATGCGATGTTATCTGTAGCATCAGCAAGTTTGTGTTTGACGTTTTATTATAAAATTTCAGTGGTAACCTACTTAGCACTGCTTCATCTCCTGTAACATGGGAAGCGATCGCCTTCATCTAAGTGTTCACATGCACTTCCAAGATTACTCTACTCTCGACTGTATTTCCAAATTACAGGCTCAGCGCACTTCCTTTGTATGTGGTCTGACAGTCTACACTTTTTAAAAAATTCTAAGGTTAAAAGGATACAAACCCGATTTTGGCCTAATAATAGACACTAAAAATCGACTTTCCCATCCAATCGTCTATAAAATCCTCAAAAGTTTACAGGAAACACTGAAAACTCCTTTCAAAATCTACAAAACGCGCAATCGTGACCCCCGCTTTTCTCTCGCTTTTAGCTAATTACACGGCAACTGTGAGAAAAGACCACCCAGCAAGAACTATAATATCCAATCTATGACATAGGGAGTATATTCCTGCTTGTGCCAACATTGACGCCAATGATGCATTAGCAGGTGACATAACGAGGATTGGTTGAAATCATCAAAACAGAGTTTAGTATCCTTTTAATACAGTAAAGATAAGGACAAAGGCTATGCACATTTTTCCAATAACTGCTATAAATCTTAAACAGCATTTTACCAAAGTTATGTAGGAGCCCTCTAAAAATGGCCAAATTCGGCAAACTTCGGAAAATCATATCTCATAAATGACGGATCGGAAACGAAACTTTCAGAAACCATGTTTTATGCTCTTTTCTCCACTGAAACGCTGTTAAGACTTGTTTGTATAAGTTTAAACTTTTACATTAGGGCTATCAAAAACCATTTTTACGATTTTCCTGAAAAAAAAATAAAACACTGCATAAAACGAAAAAAAAACAATTGACAATTTACAAAACTGTTACTAACAGTGTTTTTGAGGTTTCATCTCAAACATTTATATCGGACGAAATTTGGTCGTGTTATTGATATCATAATGATTCTTATTTTGCTCAATTCCCCTAAAAAGGTCATAGTCGTGTGATCCAAATAATAGCAAATTGGTATAAAGTCAAAAATCAAATTTTACAGACTTTCTACTTTCCGAAAACATATACGTTTACTGAGCCAAAGTCTAACGTTTTGTACATATTTGTCAAAATACACCGACAGGTGGATATCGGATCGTACGTGCACACCGTGCATAACGTTGTTCACACTATAGATAGCATAAATATAATCGGTTGAGACTGGAGATGGTAAAATTACTTTAAAATAACATATAACACAGACTTCTTATTCAGAACAATTGAGTAAAATTAAAATCACTAGTGTTGAAGCACATTAAGTCCTTGGTCAGGTGACTTGAAAGACCAGAGGAAATTAAGATATTAAACCGGCCGCACAGGCTTACCAAGTTCAAGTTGGGCCTTAAGTGAAAGATTCCACACTGCATCTCATTTGGCAAGCCTCAAATGGCCGGTGGCGACTTCATCTTGAATTGCCATACAGGATTTGACATTTTAGATGCTGAACTCCCAAATTGCCACTTTTGATGTTTTGAAACAATTATCGTAGTTATTGCTCATTTTGAACTTTCCATAAATTTAGGTAATGAAATAATTTTTTGCACTCTCTCTTCGAAAGGCCACAAAGTTCAGTGGCAAATGAAATCCAATCAGAATCGTAAATCTCTTTTATTAAAGGTCAGTAGCATTCAGGTCACTCAAAAAACCAACAAAATACCTCGACTTGGAATGTGGTAAGTCTTGAGCAAAACTGGGAGATTGAAATAGAGATCACCATATCAATAGGTCCTGCCATGCCATGTACAGTCAAAGATCCATTACAGTAATTTCCTGCAAACCACACGCCAGCTATCCAACTTACTAAACATTAACTAATCCAAGAAACCAGTATGGATGACGCATTTGGTCAATATCCAAAACAACACCTTTCGCTTCATCATGTAGGTCTCATCCCTCTGTACAGTTGTTGTTGAAATGATATCCAGGGGCCAGTTGTGCAACTTGTGTAGGCCTACTTAATGTGTTAATTGTTATCATGAGAAGCTCCCCCATTCAAGTATCACTGCTTTCTGGGAGTATCATGATCACTTTGATAAGTGGTGGTGTACATGAGTCAAGTCTCCCCACTGTGTTTGCTCAGGCAGTTTACACAATAGAGGTCGCCAATAAATCAGCATCAAAGGAACAGTAGATGCAATGAACATTATTTCACTTTTCTTTTGTTGTAATTTACATATTTTTGATGTTCTAACAATGAAAAAGTTCAATTATCAATGATGGGCTTAGTTTTATAGTCCGCATTGTCTAACATGGTCTGCAAAGAATGTTGCCACCAATTAACAGGTAGAGGTTATGAGTGACACCCATCCCAGTTTCTGAACTCCGAAACAAAAGAAGCCACACACAACAGTCCATTGCCTGTGTAGTATATGCCTAGCATAATGCGAATGAGTAAGACACATTAATAGATGCCGCTTGTAAAAGGGAGGGAATGTAGTAAGAGTTGTCGCCAGCAAGTAATATGGTGTAAAGCATCATCCAAACATGTACTGACAAAACATACACTGAGGAGGGGTTAATGGACTAGAAGGGCGGAGCAATATCCGGGATATCTCATCCCATGTCATAAATTGATTAATAAATACACCATCAACTATCTTCCTGTATAAAAGCAAGCCTTCTTTCAATCCAGTTGGCCTCCTGCTTGAAGTTATGTTTGAGGAAATAGCGAAGCATCCGATTATATCGCTCAACAATGGAGAATCCCACTAAAGTCTGAAGTTTTCTCAAGTCAACTGGACACAAAAACATCGGCTGCAAATAATCTTCTTCTAGATGTCCGCTTCCATTCATACAGCAGGCAAAGAAAATACAATGATCGATTCCCAGTAGGTGGCATACTTCATGCACCAACAGTTTGCAGCTTCTCAGCAACAGCAACGACATCTGGTGGCTGGTTGGTGCAACTGAGGTTGTTCTCTTAATGTCAAACCAGTTCTCCTTTGAAAATGTCAGCCAAGGGTTGTAACGCAGAAGGCTGAACACGGCAACTCTGTCATTTCCTGGAACGTAAAGTACGTCAGTTACATTGATGAGTTGAGAAAACATTCAGTTCATTGAGAGATCACCAGTAGTATGGCAGTACATTACTTTTACAGGTGTCTCAAATGATCCTGCACATATGCACTTGATACTTACCAGCAGCCATTCCAGCTACAAAGAGATCACTCTGTGCTTCATACAGCTCAGTCATGGTCAGGGCAATCATACAAAAGCCGTCTGAAGGCAATGCCCTCTTCAGTCGATTCAGCAAACAGTCCACCTTTAACTGAAACTGATCTTTTCCATGGAATCGAGATTCCAATAGGTACTTTTTCTTGCGGCCACTCCTTCGTTGCGTTGTTTCGTTGTTCTCGTTCTCAACCCAGAATACCCGACTTCCATCCACTTCCAGTTTGATTAGTGACAACACTTTAACAGGTAAGCCCAGAAATTCCTGGCCATACTCTTGAAGATTATCAAAGAATTCACACAACTCTTTCTCACCGAAATCCTTCTCGTCACAATCTCCCAGAGGCAAAAGATATACAAAGCCTCTGTACTCCTCCTTGATGTTTGTTTGTCTCCAAATATCATCTTGTTTGTTCACGCCTTTTTGTCGTCGTCTACTCAACCATGGACATTCATCCAGGAACTGGTCGTAGGTCTGCCCTTCCTCGTTATACTGGGCTAACCAATCATCAACTGAGGAAGGCTGCGGAATGTTTTCAAAGAACTGCTCCCCAGGTTCTAGTTCTTTATTGAGGTTGCCTTTGGACGAGATTGCGAGCCGTTGTTGCTCCGCTGTGGGTACTTTGAAATCTTTTGCATAAGGCACATGCTGGGACTTACCTTTACTCTTTTTCTTTACCTTTGGCATAGTGAATCAATCTACAAGAATAAAGCAAAAATGAAACAAATCTGACTAGAGCGTCACCTGTTGGCCAAATTCTTTTTTGACAATTCTTCTATCAACCGACTTCTCTGGACTGTTAAAACCAAGAAATTTCCAACATCACAATCCGATCTACTATCACGTTGAATTAAATTAGATGAACAAGCGTATTGTGTTGTTACACAATGATGTAGTAGTAAGCGACCGGTCAGAGCTTACACAGAAAGGAATCAGAAGGTGAAATTTAAGTCTAATTTCTGTGAATGTCAACCATTTTTCTGAATTTCAAGTTTTCTGGTGATGACATTCAATACAAAACACACCTTCACAACATTTGTTGAACGCAGTTTGAAAATAGTTAGCGTCACGCATGCTCGCTTTACTACATAATTGCTGAATTACGTGAACTTATCAGATGAATGCAAACAATGTGAGGGCTAGACTATGTAAACATAGGTTTGCCAATTTTCTCCTATTGCTCTCACTGTCAAACTGATAAAGACACTGCTGTATCCCGACTAGCCAATCAGTGAAATCAGGATACTCATCCTAAAACTTGGGTACGTAACGCAAAAGGAAAGGTTGCACAGACTTCTTCACACCAAATCATCGGAATTGGTTTTAAGTCGTTAGTATTTTATTAGAATAGTAAGAGGTTTAGGAAGCCCGTTTGGGAGGCTCCTCAGTCATAAATCCAAAAGGAAAGGTCAAAGGTCACGTGTGGTGGATGCAACCGGAAGGGACATCATCCTACCAGGCGGAACTGTCAATGACGTCACACCTCATTACGTAATAGGTTAGAGAGGCACCTCGATCGAAGGTCAAGGTCATGCGTGTAAGACGTCGGGAAACCGACAGAACGAAAATGAAGTCAAATTGGAAATCACGTGACTGCTGACGCGAGGGTGTGGTACTGTTCATCACCCGGATGTTATAAAAGATAACATTAAACACATTGTGTTTGCATAGTTCAACTGATCGAGAGTCGAAACAAAATAGGGATTATGCTGCTGAATAAGAACAAAAGGTTGATTACAATTATTTCGCGTGACTCCCATGTCGTCATTGTATGTTGTTCTCATTTCTCAACAACAAAGGTTGCGTATATTAAGCTATGAATGATAAGGGGATAACCACCCAACTCGACAACAGATGTCGCATAGTCTAACCCAGGTACCAATGGTACTAAACTAATAATACTAATAATAAGACGTGACCACCTAAAGTGGAACATAAAATTAATATTGTTTAAACGTGTATTAATGACAAAGCAAATTCGAATACACTACAAAAATCATCAAGACGTTCAGACATCATTAAATAATTAAAAGTATCAAATTAAATGTTCAATGGTCCAGTGGTTAAGCCGTCGTCGAACTCTGGTCTTTTGGGATGAACGTACGTGAATGCGCACCTCTCTTGCAGATAGGTATACATTGTGTTATCGCTGCCTAACCAAAATCCTTCGTTGAGGGCCGAGCTACTCTTCGTGGTCTGCAACACTTTGAGGTACCTCGCCTTGTCGATTTCATTCATGTCGTGAACACATCCACTACCACAAGAAACTGTAGGAACACCGCATTTATCCACCTTCATTCTTATCAGGCTTTCCATGCCTTCGGACAGAGGGCATAATCGTTGTCGCTTATCGCCTCCCCTTTCAAAGTGCTGTAAAAAGCCGCTGGTAGAGTCGTTTCCTCTAGTTTACCCAACTTATCCACGTACTCGTAGGGAAAGAAACCTTTCTCCTCAGTCGTCTCGTACGCCTTCAAAAATTTTGCATAGCTATAACCAGGGGCCAAGTAATCGACAATGTCGAGAAATTTAAATTGATCTGTTGTTAAGCTCACAAAGTTATTGTTGCGCTTGATCATGAACCTCAAATCTTGCATTGATCAAAGTATTGGAAAAACCGCTTCTTCATCGTATTCAGGTCGTAATTTCCCAAGTTGAAACCAACCGTCGGCATCTGTTTGAGGTAACGATCAAACTCGGCGGCCAGGTCTTGCAGGAAGTGACAAGGAGGTTTAATCTTTGGTTTTCCCGTCTTTGTTAACGTCATCCTCCTCGGCGTTGTCTGCTACAACCCCACGAACCATTTCTTGAATTTCTTCAAAGACCCACCCAAACTTCTCTCTAAGTAGGTGGTATACCTGGTCACTAATGACCACAAGATGTTGAATCATACAAAACTGCGGATTTTCAAACCTGCAACACTACTGACCGCAGAAACGCTCATGATCTTGTGTTCTCTCTCGGAGGTTAGTTTCCACTACCTCCGACTTTTTTTGTAAAAGGATGTCCAATCTCTCGTAGTCACTGTCTATGAGGTCGTTGTAAACATGGTCCGCGCTCATTTCTCGTTCAAAAAAACCAGTCAGATGACGATTAGTTACATAATAGTCACATTATTGTAAAAATTGTGTAACGCATCTCCATAGCCTTCTGGGCAAAACGTTGACCTGAGTGTATAGCAAGAGGCATCTGCACGTAATATTAAGACAACGGATCGCCAACCAACTCAATTGTGAATCGGTCACATGTTTGTACATGATGTTCATAGCCTCTGGACAGTTGCGTAAAGTCCAATAGTGTCGTCACTGCTCATCTTCTATTGTTTTAATCACTTTCGTCACGTCCTCTTCTAGTGTCAGAAAGAAGAAAGCGTCCAACTCGTGGTGGTTGCAATAATTTTCGCACACGTCGATGTATGTCTTAACCCTTATATACATTTGTGTGGAAAGGTCCTTTCTTTCATACCGCTCTAACTGAAGCAGTAAGCGGTTTACTTTATCTCTACATTTTTTCCTGCCTCGTTGTTTATTCTGTAATTTCTACCGTCCCATTGGCGGTTGAATAGCAAGCGAGTTATGTTGCATGCCATTGTGTAGTCACTAACCTCAGATAACTTGTTCTTTTCGGGTGATCTCATCCACTTCTACAAACGCTTTGATGCACTGCAATAGAAAACGCAAACTTTTAAGTATACGAACGAGAAAGCGGTCTAAACCGGTTAGTATAACGTCATCGCAAATAACAGCACATGCTCGGTCAGTGTTAAAGTATTACAAAACAGGAGTTTTGTGTGGTGGACGGTACCACGCCTCACCTACCTGATCACGTCAGCAGTCACGTGATTTTCAATTCGACCTCATCTTCGTTCTGGTTTAATAACATTTCCCAGTTACACGCATGACATTGACCTTGGATCGGACAAAGTGCCTCTCTAACGGGTCCAATTTAACCTATTATGTAGTGAGGTGTGACGTCATTGACACTTCCGTCTGGTAGGCGGATGATGTCCCTTCCAGTGGCATCCATCACACGTGACCTTTGACCTTTCCTTTCAGATTTATGACCCTTGACCGAGGAGCCTCCCAAACGTGCCTCCTAAACTACTTACTATACTACTTATTTAATTACCATCATACTAAATTTTTAGTAAATTTTGCTTCAGAGAAGCAATCATCTTCTTCCCAAATACAACAAACGATCGTGATATCGATTCTTACTTGTGCACATTGTTAGTATAAAACTGAGGTGCACATAACTGTGAAAAATAACGATAAAACGAAGTGCTGGTTAGTGCCAAGATAAAACAGGTCTTATTGATTACTGTGTAAGATTGATGTTCAAGATTGACTTGTGAATATTTCTATTGTTTCTGATGAGATGGCGAATTGTGGTAGTCTATTCCAGAGTAGAATGGTTGTTGGATAGAAAGAGTTTGCATAGTATGCGGTGCGGATGTATAATCTCTCAAATGTATGAGAGTGGGAGTTTTGTGATCTCGAGGTCTGTAGGAGTGGAAGGTATGAGTGAGGAATAGCAACCAGGTTATGTATTGTATGGTCTTGTACAGATGCGATAGTTTCTTCTGAGCTCGTCCTTCCTGGAGGGTGGGCCAATTGCCAGTGTGTTTTGAGCATGGACGAAATGGAGGAGTACCTTGAGTGGTCATTTAGAACAAACCTGGCTGCTCTACGCTTTTTCTATTTTTTCAATGTTTGTACGAGTGGATGTGTCCCAGACGGAGGAGGACTATTCTAGTTTTGCCGGGTCTAACAAGTGAAGGTAGGCAAGGGCTTTTCTTTTTTGAGGAGCATATTTGAGATTTTGTTTAATGAAGCCAAGAGTTTTGTTTGCCTTTGAGGTGACTGTGTCTATATGATGAGTGTTTCCCGAGGTTTGGGGCTTTATTAATGCATTTGAGTGAAGCGTTGTGTAGGCTGTAATTGGGGGAACGTTTTCTGTGGATACGAAGAATATTGCATTCGGAGATATTAAAGTTCATTTTACAGGAGTTTTCCCAGGAGGCTAGGGAGTCTAAGTCTTGTTGAAGAATTTGGCAATCGTGGGGGGAACCAATGCAACATCAACAAAAAGATGGACATTAGAAAGAATGGTGTCAGGAAGGTCGTTTATGTAGAGTATGAAGAGTGCAGGGCCAAGGACAGAGCCCTGGGGCACTCCTCGTTGGACTGGGGATGAATTTGAGAACTCACCATCGACAATGACTCTCTGTTCTATGGGCTAGAAATGACTGGATCCAATTGTGGGTGAGACCCCTTATACCGCAGTATCTGATCTTCTCCAAGAGTCTAGGATGGGATACCTTATCAAAGACTTTGGAGAAGTCCAGCACCACAGCATCGGTTTGAGTGCCTGCTTCCATAGTTTGGAGGAGGTCATCATCATCTGAACGATATCACAAAAATTAATTGCTCGTGCACGCGTTATTATGACGTAGTCGTTATTCTTATTGTGCGTGGCTGTGATCAGAGTTCTCCGAAGTTGTCTGATTTACCTTAGATGTGTGGCAGCTGTGTGCAGCGCCACTCTGGCTTCACCACTTGTGTGTGGGTGTCGAATTCAAGGGCTCAGATCCAATTTCAAGTGAGTCAAATTCGAAACACGGCGCATTCGTAACGGAACTATGGCTAAGTATATAAGCTCTCCCGCGATATCCCAGGCGACCGGCAGTGGCGCTGCGCACTACGACTCCGTTTCCGTCGACTGCTCCACTGTGCAATCATGGTGCAATCATACTATAGTCCGGTTACCTATTGTCGTCAGGCTCCAAAGTTCGTCCGCCATCTTGTTTCGCGTGCAGCGCAACCACGCGGGACTTAGCGTTCCAATTTGGAGTGCTCGTCTTCACGTTAGGTACTAACCTCTCGAGAGAAACACGTATCAAAGTAATGAGACAAAAATCGGTGAGTTTACCGATTGTTTTTTAAAACCACTTAAAAATCAGTAGATTTTACTAATACACTTTTTTGTGCGTTTTCAGAAGATGTTTTCGAATTTAAATTTTCTTCCGACGGGACACAAAACATGATCCAGGGTTTGTTTATGCAATGTATCTGTTTGTCCCAGGCACTAGTAGGATCTAGAAGGCCAAAGGAAAAATCCGCAGACAAATGCGATACGCTGGGTTCTTAACATTTT
>NMRA01000490.1:92681-104961 GCA_002633005.1 Phoronis australis | reverse complement strand
TTGATTGCACGCTAACACAGGACAGTGACTTTGCCCCCGCCAAATACGTCACGAGACTAAGCAGCGCTCCAAGCCGGTAATTTTTTGAGCTTCGTTAGAGAACATAAGTTTAATTTTTGGTGTTGAATTATTTGTGAAATTAATCAACAATTCATAGAAAACTATCCAGAATTCATTCAGAATAAAATACAGTTCCCTTTTAAGACGCGATTTCCAAAGCAATCCCGTCATTACTGCCAACACGAAAAACGGATTTGGTCTTTTGAGCATTTGAAGACTATCGTGAATACAACAAATTTGTTAAGAACCGATTGCTCAGATCCAATTTCAAGTGTCAAATTCGGAACACGGCTCAATCGTAACGAAACGATATCCCAGGCTACCGGCAGTGGCGCTGCGCACTACGACTCCGTTTCCGCCGTCTGCTATGGTGCAATGAAGAAAATTACTTCATTTTTTAAAGAAAATGGAATCTGAGTGATGATGAATTTTAATCGCAGCCTTAATGAATCACTCAGAAACTCACAATTCTCTCTTTGTCAAACCTTAACTAAGACGATTTCCAAAGCAATCGCGTCATTAATGCCAACACAAAAAACGGATTTGGTCTTTTGGGCAATTGAAGACTATTTTAAATACAACAATTTTGTTACGAACTGATTGCACAAAATATAAAAAGTGTTACAAAAAGAAGTAGGTTTAGTGGACCATACACAAGTAGGCAAACCCCCCTCCCGACCTCCCCCTATTCGGTGCTGTGCCAATCTAATCGTGCTTTACGCAAATGTTTTCAGACAAAATGTTGCCCCCCCTTGTGATATCCTAGATCCGCCACTGATAGGTACTATTTGTATTCAGATTATGACCAATTCTCCCTCTCCCGCCTCTCTCCGTCTCCCTCTCTTGTGTAAAAGCAGTCCAAGAACTCCACTCGGTCCATAGTGTTATCATGTACAAATGAGAACGGTTGCTCTAATGTTTTAATAATTTAAAAGTAGCTTCTAAAAGCCAGCATGATCTGAAAACATTCAACAGAAACATCTGTCATTGTCTTGCATGGAGATCGCAGTAGCAGAGGGTTGAGTATGCAACGATACTCACCAGGTAGCTATTTGTATGGCATTAGTGACATCTCAAACAAACACTATAAAATCAGCTTTTTACCTTTTGCATTTCCTTGAAGAGCGTGGGCAGGATTTTGACTTCGAAAGATGACACGTTTTTCATATATATATATATATATATATTAACATGAGGCACAAGTACTGGCACATCAAATCAAAGAACATCTAATAAATAAACACAACAATAAAATTTTTACAAAATACAACTTCAGCAAACAGCAAAATCTCAGCTAACTCTTAATGGAACTAAAGAAATGCTCTTAAACTTGAGCTAAAAACAGAAAATCTTCAGCCAGTGACATTTCAAACAAGGTCATCCTCTCAGTTCAAATCATCATACGAGTACATATAAAATCACAAAATAGCTCAATTAACACAAAACTACAATTTAAATAAATTTTCCCACAAGGTGACAATGAACACTCACCTGAATCAAGTTTTCAATATATAACATACCATATCAATGATAAATATCAAAGGGAGTTTTAACTTATCTTAAAAGATACTAAACTGCCAGTACTTTGCTTGCTGCACGAAAGTAAAACCATGGTTCATAAAGCTGACATTCTTGGTAAACACTTATAAAATTCCCATCTCAATGTTTTGTAGTGATCAAAATCACATAGAGACAATACAACAAAAAGTTGCATGGGCATTCATTTTTGAACAAGGAAAGTGTACGGTAGTTTGACTGAAGAAGGCAACACAGTATTGGTGAACCAAAACGGGAAGGGACAAAGTCTATGTAATCTACCTTTTACCAGATTTTCCGTGTTAAAATTAAAAAAAAAAACACACAACCCCAAAAACCATTTCAACTGTTTACACTAATTTTATTTCTGGAATTGTTACTCAACTTTGAATGGAAACACAAGTGCTCTGTGCAAGTTTTATTAAGAGTGCATATCAATGTCGTCCTTGTAACACTTGGAGAACCCTAACACAAATTACTTGCACGTTGAAATGTTAGTTTCTATGACTACATGGCCAATTCTAATCTTTGGAGCTATAAAGTAGATATGACTGGGTTGGCCCCTTTTCACTACAGGTAGTATTCATCTGAAATTCTTACAGGGTCATGAGCAGCTTATTTTGGCAGGTGAGTGGGGCGTCCATGAGTATTACCTTTTGCCAACGACTTTTCTATGCTTGGAAATTATTTTTTAATCATTTTACAGATCGTCAGTGGTGATTGTCAGCCATGCTGTGGAAACAATTATCAATTAATTGGAATTGACAGTTCTCAGTTGGAGGCAAAAGAGGGCTGAACTCTAGCCACTGGAATATTGTGCACTGCGGTCGCAACCAGAGGGGGTGCGTGACGTACGGGAACACTAGAGGCCGCCGTCGTCGATGATGAGCTGACAGTTGTTGCCTGACCTGCACCAGCATTCTGCAGAAGTAGTGTCACTGGTTGCTGGTTAACAGCACCTGCGGATGTGACACGGACTATTCTGATGTTGTTACTGGTAGCACCGGCTGGTAGTAAATGACGTACGGACTGTAGAATCTGTGAAGACATGCCTGGCCCAGGAAGGAGTGTCCGTGGGGCCGACAATACCACTGACTCTGAGCGGGGAGTCAATTGTGAGTTTGTCACATCTGACTTGGGAAGGATTGGCCGAACCCCTGCATGTGTTAAATGAGGTCTGCCTGTCGTGTAGCTAAAGTAATGAGGATTGATAAGGCGAGGGTGTGACACCATCTGGGCAGTGGGCGCTGTGATCTGGCTGACGTAGCCCTGCGGACGCACTGCCGTCGTCGGTTGGACGTAGCCAATCACTTGATTCGATCTAGCCATCTGCTTGTGATACTGCAGCTCCCTCTGGTGTTGAGCCTCAAGCTGAAAACAAATGGAGGCATTATTGTGTTGTGCTGCCTAGGCAGAATCTACAGGAAATTTGAATCACTTAGTCATGGCTTTATTGTTGGAGCCTAAATATTCAATATCACAGATGCACCAAGGAATACACACAAAATGAATGGCATATACTACGACCCTTACGCTCCACTTCGTCCTAGGAGCTCATAAGCCTATCAGTATTAAGAGTATTGAAAAATTACCCAATAAATCCACCACAGATTACCCACAACCTCTTAATGAAAACAGTTTGAATGTTTGAAATTAAACAAGTAAGAATAACGAGTTTTCACTGAGCAAGATGTGGCACCTGTTTCTTGATATTCGCCTCCTGCTGCACCACTGCCCTCGCCTGGGACTTCATCTGAGAGTCAATGAAGTTACGGAGACGTGTCATCACTTCCTCACTGCTGCTGTCTGGGAACTAAAACAAGCACAGACGCCATGACAGAACCACTACGATCCCCCTGGGGTTCAGAGATAACAATAAGAAACATGTGCCTGATGACACACATTTTTTGTGAAAGTTGACAATAAAGAAGGGCTTAATTCAGATGGGCCACTGCTACATGGTCACAACAAGGAATAAGTTGATTATGTTAGGCTTTGTACAAGCAAGCCGCACCCATTACAAAGTCAACAGTCACTACTTGGGTAGCAGAGCACATGGGAAAGGACTTATTTTGCAAAGAAATGATTTTACTTTGCACGTCCTGTCAGTGCTTCTGATGTTGCTTAGTACGACACAATCATAAACGTGATACGAATACAGAAATAAATATTTGGCCAGCCTGGCCATAAAGTATGATTGTCTCTCCTCAAGATTCTAAAAGTTTTACCTATTTGAAAGTGCTATAAGCCTGCCTTCCTTTAATGAAACTAACCCTTTAATTAAGACCACTTACCACTAAAAACTTGGTCAGGTAAGAAGTGCTTTCTGGGCTTGGATGGAACTATAACTTTGTTATACCACGTTCAGCAAATAAAATGAGCTGGACTATGCTTTATGAAAAGTTGCTTAAGACACTCAACTACTTCCGAAAAATGAGAAATTGACATCTTAAATATTCATAAATTAATCCGCATCTTAAATGATTGCTAAGCTGTGATGTGCTAATAATCAAACTGCAAGAATTTTAATCAGTAATGGCGATGTTGTAGTGCAAGATAAAATTTCTGACTCAAACGATAAGTCATTTTTCATGAAACACAGCCTTGTCTCAAACAGTGACGAACCATAAGTTTTTCCAAACACCAGAAATCATGTCTAATCTGTGTAAGGAAGTAGTAGAGATACGTTTGATAAAGTGAAGTGATGTAAGTGAAATGTTGTTAGTTGTAATGACAGCTTGAAAACTTTTATTGCGGACATTGAAAAATAAAAGCATCACACATGACGGCCAGACAATACTTTACAAACCGCCTTTAACAACGCATTAGTTATCGAGTGGTTTTTTTTAGTTAGGTGCCATTTTAAACTTAGCAAAATGAATTAACAACTAAAAAAAGTAATGTTTGCATAACAAACTGTTACAAAAATTAAACGACTGTTACTGACAGTAATTGTGAAATGAAGAAAGTGTGCAGATTAGTAAGTTGTTAAAATACAGCGAATTTGACCAAAAAAACACACAGAAAATAATCAACAAAGGTAACCAACACGATATTAAAGTGACTTCACTTCACATACCTCGTTAAGGATGACCCTCGTGAGGTTCGGTATCTGAAGTCTCAACATGGAGTCAAATCGGGAAACTACCGTTTTTCGGGCAACACCTGCAACAACAACACAGGAATGGGTAAAAGTGCGACTAACCTCCAACCTGAGACACAACCAATGTGAGGGTAAAAAACTCACTCCCAAGGCAGCAAACACAAGATACCATACCCATTAACAGATATTAAAGATGAAAACTAATTTCAGAGTCACCTAAACTGGCGAGAGAGACCTATCATTTAGGAGAGTTACAAGACAACTGTAGGGAAATACCACCCACTAAGAACCATAATATCCAATCTGCGACACAGAGACTACGAGTTTTCAGTTGAATCCTGTTTTTATCTCAAGCAGGACAGCAATGACGCATAAGAAGGTGACAGAACAGGATTGTTTGAAATCACCAAAACAGGGTTTAGTATTCTTTTAAGCAGTCGTACAATAGATTTCACTTCATTTTACCTTTTGTGTTTCATTTAGGCTGTATCCAAAGACAGTTAACTTCTCAGCAAACAAAGAGAGTTCTCTTGTGAACCATGATTTCCTGAGTGCATAGTATAACTTACAACTGAACTGTTTATAATCTCAGCAGAGCAGTGGCTAACCATTCAAGGGATACCAGACTATTTTGTGCCGTCAAAAATAATAAAAATTTGCACGTCTATCAACAGTTTTTCCTCAGGCAACGACATCCCCAACCCTTCTCCTATGAACCATTTCCCAAACAAATGCCACAGGCGCATTTTCAGAACTCTGTGGTTAGTCCAAAGAACATCATGAAAGATAAACAACAACAACAAGCACTACATCTCACCGTCCTGTTGTTTCTCCCAGTCCTTTTCCTGCTCAAATTCTTCCCACGCTGCCTTTCTCTCCTCCTCCGTCAACACTTCCTCTTCTTGATTCTCCAACAGAGAGTTGTGCTCGTGATATTTGACGATCCATTCCGGACGTTGTTGCAACAGATGGGCCAATAACACGTCCTGTAATGAACAGTTATGCAAAATGAGCACATCGACAATGAGGGCCAAAAATCTGCAATTTCAAAGTTGGATAAAACAATTCTTAACAGGCACCTGGGCATAGTAAACTGGAAAACAAAAGAATGTTTTAAATCACCATACTTCAAGACACCTGAAGAACAGAAACTTAAGCAAGACTCGCAACTGAAATACATGCTATATGTCCCTACATAATAGTCACCCTAGTTGTAAATCCTGGACGTACACTCGCAATCTTATTTTAAAAGACTGTTCACAACTAGCATCAAGTTAACTCCCTCTATTGATACATATTAGAACTGAACACAAACTTGTCTTAAAACACAGTTACCTTGGGCAAACGGGGCACTTCCCGAGGTGCATCTGGATCCCATGAGGCAGGCCTGAACTGATAGAGCTCGCTGAGGTCAGAGGCGGTGAAGTGTCGCTGGATCTGCTGCTCATCTACGACGCGCTTTGATAACGTCTGCTTCATGACTTGGCGCTCATAGATCTTCTCTTCCATGGTTCCCTGGAGAAGAAGATTACTCAAAATGTGTTCAATAAAATACAAGTTGACTCACAACTCTGCAGTCCAACCTTGACCTTTCTCTGCAAATTGGCCCTGACTACAAAGACTGAGTACCCAGACCATGTGTGGAAGTACACATGCATTACCCAGGAAACGAAGTCTCCCAATGTTTACAGCATAATATAATGCATTCATCCTGAATGAGCTTAAAATTCATTAAGTAACACGGACCAAACTGAAAATGTATGCACTCAGACAGTCAAATGTGACCTGAACCCGCATGTCAGAAATGATCCCACGCTGGTGAACAGCTTTTAGTTCACAATGTACAAGATAATAAAGGAAAGACACTGACCTCAGGTAATGAACATAGTCTCTTATTGGTTTCTCAATTCTATGCATGCCAGCAGGGTCTGACTTGAAGTCTTCAAACATTGGCCACTGATTGGCTAGTTTACCTGAAGTCTTCAAACATTGACCACTGATTGGCCAGTTTACCTGAAGTCTTCAAACATTGACCACTGATTGGCCAGTTTCCCTTTAAGTCTTCAAACACATTTCATCAAATTATAATCCGATTTTTAGGCCAATATAGCAGAAAATCAAAAATATTGCAATAATCCATGTCACGTTTACGTTCTAACTCATTGAAAAACCTAACTATGTGTTTCCTTTCTAATGAGGGCTGTTCCAGTAAAATCCGTGTGGGAGGGGGGGACGGCAGTAGAAATAAAAATTCATGGGTGGTGGTCTTCAGAAAAAAACTCAAATTATAGGTGGTCGTTCCTATAAGAAGTGATGCATTAAAAATGGGTGGTATTTTCTGACCTGTTAAAGTTGACAGATTGCTTACTTCAGCCCTCAAAAGCCAAAAAACGCAATTGGCATATATCCTAACTTATCCCAATACAAAAAAGCCCATATTGCCAGTGAACAGAGTGCAATATAGTGCAATATGTTCACTAAGCCATTAATCAAGTCATGGGCAACTTGATTTGAGCCAACTATTTGTCTGCAGTCCCATTGAATTGAAAAGTTATGCAACACTAAACTGGTGTTAACACATAAGAAAATTGATGATTTTTAAATAAAAAGTATGAGGAGTAAGATAAACAAGTTGCAATATTCACTTGACACAGAAGTATAAAAGAGTTCGTGGAGACAGTTTGAGATTCATAGATCCTTATAATTGAAAAAATGTTCATTGAAATTATAGACACATGGTGAACAGAGACACCTGGTGGCTGCCAAAAGTATTGCTCACAGGCTACTTTAGTTTTTGACAATATTAGACAAGACAACTAGTTCTTGTCTGTCAATCATCTAAGTTCTTAACAGGTACTCCTGGAGGCAATTTGTTTGCAAGTGTTGGATTTTATATTTTAACCTATTAAAAATAATTAAAAAATTATGGGTCATGGGTTGGAGNCTAGTTCTTGTCTGTCAATCATCTAAGTTCTTAACAGGTCCTCCTGGAGGCAATTTGTTTGCAAGTGTTGGATTTTTATATTTAATCTAATAAAAATAATTAAAAAATTATGGGTCATGGGTTGGAGAAATAAATGAAAAATATGGGCGGTGGGTACGAAATAAAAGTGCCTTCCCCCCCCTCCCATACAGATTTTGCTGGAACAGCCCTCAGTATAAGACAACTTAACTTGCTGGAAATTTATCGTGCTGTTTATACAACGCTGATTTGTAAAACTTCCGGACTTATATACAGAGCCTAGAAAATAGTCTTCAAACTCAAAATTTAACCAATCACTCTCCAGGATTCAAGTGCAAGACTAGTCTGCACGTTTACTTCAAGCATGAACTGCAGTGGGTCAGTTTTCCACATAGTGTTTTGAATGAAGTTTTAATCCTGGATTCGCAACATTCAAAACAATTTATTCTATACAACTTAAATACAAAACATGCACATGGTCACCTATCATGCTATCACAATCTAGAACAAACCGTGCATATGACAAAACCTAATGTGTTAATAAAAGTTGGACATCAGGCTAACAAGGTATCGTATCCTGTAATTTTTTAGTTCAAGTTCTATGACAAATTAATTAATATTTTTATCAAATGATGAAACTGTTGGCAACTGCAATAAACTACAATTCCCATTATTTTAATGAACTTACAGCAAAATCAAGAAGCTTTACACTGACTTGACCAAATGGCCACAAGAATCAGTGAGCTTGTTAAAGATTATAAGCCCATTGGCTAAACCAAGGACATATTTCATATTGTTTCAAATTCAAACCCTGATAGCAGCACTATTTTTAACTCAACAATGAAACATGTGAAGCTCTACCTGCCATGTGGATGTAGACAGCCCAATACCACCCCTGGGTGATTGTTTCGATGCAAATGTTTGGATGTCTAGTTCTTCCATGTACTCCGCCAAGTTAATAGAGACCTGAAAACAAGGAGATATTAGCAAACATAACAGTATGTGATAGCTTCTTAAGAATCCAGACATAACCCATTTACAGGGAATGCTATCCATGTAAAGATCAGGGGCGGTCAGGCGGATCCAGGATTTTGAGTTGGGGGGCTAAGGCAGAGTAGGGTTTTGCCCATCAGACATTCACCCCCTGCCCCCCCAACTGCCAATTGATCTTGTAGCGTTTTAGGGGGCCGGGGCCATGGCCTCTTAGCTGTCCTCTGAATCCACCATTGAAGATACTGGCATGGTCTTCACGAGAGGTCTTGTGTAACCATAATAGTTTACAGTAAAAATAAAATTATTATCTCATGTACTACAGTAAACATAAAAATACTATATCCTGTACTCCGAGTCCTACCAATCACTTTACTGGCTGACATTTGCAAAGATATTAAATTGAGGTTCCAAGAAAATTTCTAGAGGGAAAAGAATATGCCCCTACAGACATGGGGAGATCATTCTAATCAGTCCATATTCACCTCAACTCAACTCCTAGGTAAAGTTGTACCCAGATTAACTATCACTTTCACCATGACACTGAAATATTTGAAACCAGTCCAACTCGCACTGAATGTGAAAATTTTAAGTGCGACATTCTAGTATCCCACAACCCGGTAAAAATTCAAAAGCACATACTCAATCCCAAAGTCAAATCACACAGATTTTCCTTATTTGCATTGAATTATTTGGTGCAATTAGATAGAAATTATGCAAGTTTCACTGTGCGTAACAATATTTAACATGTTGACTGGTGAGAGTTCACTTGGGTACATTGTGACCTATGCCGGGGGGGTATTCCAGATAGGGTACTAGTAGCGGGATCGGAATGTCCTTTCGCATTCAATAACCTAGATCTTCCCGACAATGTTGACTGGTGAGAGTTCACTTGGGTACATTGTGACCTATGACGGGGGGTATTCCAGATAGGGTACTAGTAGTGAGGGTGCATTCCACGGTATTTGTGCCATGGACTTAAAAATTTCAAATCAGCCTTTTAACTTTCATTTTGATGTTTACACATAGTTTAATCATTGAATTTTGTTGTCTGCAGGTCCATTTTCTGTTAGAAATTTTGCTTTTATCGGAAGGTTTATCTCTTATTTGTAAAATTTTGCGTTACAGATGTGACATAACTTTTTTCATAATTTTTTCTACAGACATGAAGAAATAAATACCAAAATTGTTTTAATATATCATTTGCTACACAAGAAGTATACTAACAGTTGAAACTACCTGATTTTTTGATAATTAGTATTTCCAATTAAACTTTTAAATTAGTGAAAGTCACATCTGTAACATTTAAGTAACAAAAGTTTTGATTTTAGGAAAAAAAGTAAATCAATTTTAACACAATTTAATTTTCTCTTTATTCACCCTAATCAACATAATTTAGCAAAATTTCTCAAATGCATCTCAATCCAGTTCCAAAAAAATCAAAAAACATTTCAAGTCACATCTGTAACAGTTTGTTACAGATGTGACATGATGTAAGAAATGTGACCATCTTTTGCAGCCACTAAGTAAAGATTTACTTTTCATGACTCAATTTTTAAAAGGTTTGTATGATTAATTTGAACAAATATCTATGAAGAATTGTTAAAGCCACTGTTAATCATCTACTGAGCCAAGTACTCCCCGTTTAGCGATAGTTCACGGCTAACAGTAACGTCGACACACACTGCGGTGAAGAACACATGCACTGAAGGTCCCCTTCATTCACTATAGCAACCAGCTGAAAAATCCACAAACTTCACCCAAAGCACAAGCTGAAAATCCGCCCACTTCACCGGAGGCATATCCCCCTTCATCTGAGGGACTGATCAGTGTTTTTTCTGTCAGTGATTTTGTGGTTGTTGAGTTCCGAGGTATTCGTTTCAAGCAAGATGTTCCATCAAAACTGGTATTACGGTGTTAAGCAGATAGACCAGAGTCAAAAACGTACTACCGCACCTTCAAAACAGCTTACCAGCCCGAAAAACACAAACCCCGACCTCTAAAACAGAAACCCTGGGGATCAGACAGGACACCCCGGACCGAAACACCACTCCTGTACTTGCTTTCCAACATTGTTTATCGCAAGAAAATAGTGCCTTTATTAGCACTCTGTGTTCATACGACTTGTATCAATTTCACATTTTGATGAAACAATAAATCTTCCTATTTTAAATAGTTGATGTGATATGTTGTTTTAAACAACTTAGGACTGATCTGTAGCAAAAAATGTTCATTCTTAAATCGAGGATGTGTACAGTGTACTAGACAGGGTGCACAATGAAAAATGGCATGTGCTTGAGTGGTGGATGCCACAATGGTCACAGAATTCTGAGGGATTATCTACCAAAAAAGCATGTGAATGCGTGGAGTTCAGAAATTCCGATTCCAAATTTAGTGATCATTGAGAAGTTGAAGTAACTCTTCTTGAGGACAAGAACAGAAAAGTTGGTGACCACAAATTGCACGAGTTTCAAGCAACAATTCAACATAACGTAAGTTACGTTTTATTAATGCTAATCTTTAACAAATTCAGAAAACAAATGGAAAGTACTAGAAAATGCTCAGTTTGAGGCTATTGACGTTGTCTTAAAAAATTTGAAAAATTGTCAAGGTTCCCTATTTGATCACTGGGGTTCGCGTTTTAAAAGCTGGGTTTGTTTTTCGGGCTGGTTAGCTGTTTTGACTCCGGGATATTTGTTTCACGCTAGGATTCCAATTTCGATGGAACAATTGTGTCCTAGGAGCTCAAACGTTGCATAGACCATGATGGTTGAAAGAGATGGTATCAAAATCGCTGTCATGAGAAAAACAGATAGTAACAAGACTGCGTTCAGTTTACCAGCACAAGACGACACCACATGGATCGACTTGGACCAAATAATCAAAAAACTGCCTGTTCTGCAAATCGATCATTGCTCAGAATAATTTACAAGGACAAGCAACTGTCGCAGCCTAAACGAAATTTAATCCTAAGATTTTAGCTCAGTACGTGAGATGTCAGCATTTCACGTCACTTCGTAATTATACCTGCATGAGTGTTTATGTTGGTCTTAGTTAGTTGTACCTGATTTACTCCTGTTACTAAACTCAACTTTTTCAAGGTGGTTTAAGGACTTACTTGGTATAGTTGTTGTATTTTTCTCTCAGTGAACATAATTTCATAATGAAGCTCAAAACACAGGTGCACACAAACAAGCAAAGTAAATTTTAAGACTCCATCTATCAAAAACACTAAAATAGTTTACCCACAACCCTTACATACACTTAATGTGATTTTATTAGCTTTGTTTTCATTAAAATTGCATTCTGCAACTCTGTATAGTGCAAGTGCCAAATAGTCACATCTGTAACAGTCACATCTGTAACGCACGTGGTTTTTTTAAATTGCTCATAATTATACAAAGACTTGATTTTAGTTCAAAAACCTTTTCTTCATGTTATAGCCAAATAAATAGTTAAATTATCTATAGGGAAACTAGTTCCATAATATGAAAGACAGAACAGAGTTTAATAGACAAACCACCATTAGCATATTAACCATGGCATTTTCGGTCACATCTGTAACACTAATTAAAAGTAAATTTTAGTACACTTATAATGTGCAGAATTAAAAACTTTTGATACCTGAA
>NMRA01000490.1:64352-83309 GCA_002633005.1 Phoronis australis | reverse complement strand
AAAAAAAAACGGGGACCACCACTGTGAATTGCGCGTTTCCGTTTCTTTAGTGGACTTTTGTCCCCTTTTCTCGGACTTTTTGTCTCGTTCAAGCCCCCCGAGCCCCCTGGGTGCGCGCGTGGGAGAGTGCAATCGAGTTTACCCCATGCTGGAATGTCTAAGAAATAATGGGATGTTCTAAAATTATATTACGATTTTGTGGTAGTGATGAATTGCTTTCTTCTTCTTACATGTGTAACACCCATTACACCAAACAATTATTCACATTGTTAGTATCCTGGGTGCATTGAATAAGGAACACATGCGAAATTGGGTGGACAGGAGGTGAAACCAGCAGTGAGCTGGGAGCAACACGTTTGTCAATGGTCAGGGGAGCAACCAAAATTTATGGCTATGGGAATGGCTCAACACCCATGTGGCATACCCCATTGGTGTTTACCTGTTTAGCACTCCTCCCATGTAACCCCCCTGGGAGATGGTCAACACCCGCCATTTGGCGCCCACATGGTCTGCCTTGTACCCCCTTAGCTGTCACCTGAGGGAATTACCCTCTGAATCCCCAGGAGCAATCATTCAAATTTTATTGTCCATGGAGGTATGAACTGTTATAAGGAAAGATAATTTGCCTTGTTAAGAACTCAAACATGAAACAAAACCGTGATAGATTTTGAAGGGAGCTTCAAAAGAATAAAAACAAATACACTTTAATATTGATTAAGATACACATTTTCTTTCTCATTCGATTATAAGTGGATGTTAGTTGACGTATTCTAACCATTTTCAATCACACAGTAATTTTATTGCACGTTGAACGTCATTAAAGTATAAATTCATCATTGATTACATTGTTCGGACTGCGCTCCTAAGTAAGTATTGATTATTCACCGCTTGAAGCGCTAGCGTTTCGACCGGTAACCATTGCGGCGAACGGTAAAATGGCGGAGTGAACTCTCCTATACTCGTACACTCCTTGATTGTAGTCAGAGTAGAATGTTGGGGGAGGAAAGCAGTCTCTACTGTCGATAGAATGGAAATTTCCTCCAGGAACTGGTGAAGCTGCTTTTGGACACACTTTTCAAGAATTTTGAACACTGCAGAACGGACTGGTATTGGTCTATATTTATCGCAACTGGATTTGTCACGGTCTTTAAAAACGGAAGTAACGACCGCCGTCTTCCATTTATTAGGAGCTGTGGCCGTTTTTAAACTTAAGTTCATGATATTGGTAAGGGGCTCAATTCCAGTTGAACTACGGGGCGTGATTATTAATTACACCGATGAAGCTTTGCTTGAAAATAGACCAAGCGACATCGGGGTCATCAGCTGTGGTAAGGACGCCCCAATCAATTGCATGTAGGTGCGACATGAGCGCTTGGTAATTCAGGGCGGAAATTTAGGAAGACAAGGGTTATACGCTGTGAATACAAGATTATGATCACTAATCCCAATTGGTATACTATCAAACTTAAAAAAACTTTGTCAATATCCAACTCCATGTCCACAAACATACGCGTTTCTTGTATAAACTTGAGACACATCCACGTTTCTCCGGTGTTCCGTGGGAAAGTGAAGAGAGCGCAAATATCACCGCCTCCACATTCCTTATTATACCACAAAAGACAGGAAAACAAGTACGATGTCTAATCGGACGGCTTTCACACTAAACACAATGGAGGATGGCCAGTGTTGTAATGGGTCGACTCGGTTTTACGTAATATGTTTCGACCAAGAAATGCTCCTACCTAGGGATCAGCTAAGTTACATATTATCAGATAGTGTTTGGGTGTGTCCTATCTTGACAGCTGCTCGATTGGTGGGATTGTTTTTGGTGTTTTTGATATGCCCTGTGCGATTTTAAGCAGTTAAATATATCAGTCTTGCTAATGATGTACGGTACTACAAATTGATACGGCAACGTCTTACGGAAACTACAGTGTAAGTAATATTATACCGAATGGTCTTGGTCTACTCTGCATGTACGTGATGCAAAATATTAACGCATGCGGTAACTACGTAGCCCAAATTATGAAGGATTAACCACTTCAACACGTACAAGTACAAGTACGTCTGCGAATGCTCCCTGTTGAATCAGTGAAAACAGTCCATTTACTGAAGACTTAATCAAAAGCGGTTGCGGATCCAGGATTTTGAGTTCGGGAGGACGAGGGCAGAGTATTAGCTAGTAGGCCTTTGCCCTTCTGACATTCGCACCCCCGAACTGCCAAATGGAATCTGGGAGAATTTTTGGGGGGCATGGCCCCTTGGCCCCCTATAAATCCGACACTGAAGCTGTGCATATAAATGAATGGATTACGTTTATTTGTTAATTTCTTGGAAAAAAGCACGAAATCGTTTGGTTGATGTAGATGATGCATGTGCCTCTAAATACGGGGACAGTATTACATCATATGACCGTTTAGTACCCCTTGTTTAGTTTCAAGAATCTGCATTGATGTACTGACGCCACAATATGGCAAAACGACAACCAAGTTGTGCCAACTGTATGCAGTGCATGGGTTTTGCAAGAAAAACAAGGAAATACAAAGAGAGTGCTACAATACGTGTTACTGTGAAACATGTGAGTTGGTTTTCAGACAGTATAGTTCAGATGAGCATGACAAAGACATTTGTGCTATTTATCTCCATTGGCTGCTGCAGAGAACACCACTGAAGAAAACATGGGTCCCCAGCCTATTTTCACAGATATAGAGAATCCTTGCCGAGGGATTTTGACAAAATTTCCAAGAAGTTTTGCCCATGTGATTAAGCCTAGACAAGTATAGCATTTTTCTCACATGAACCGTGAAAACGACCATTTTTGCCGAAAAACGGCTTGTCTTAAACTTTCAACTACACGACGCCACTTTTGTAATAGTTTTATTGATAGTTTTATTTTAAACTTAACAATTGTAAATATGCATTCAGCTTTCGTAACAATATATAAGTTAGAATCTAATAAATGGTCTTCGAGGTTGTAATATTAAAGCTTAGCACATGTTTACAAATAACAGTCAGCAGGATTCCCCGCGCGTGAGTACTAAATTGATCTTGAGACAGCACAGCGAGGCAGTCTCTCCGCGGTTCTTGAGTTGGGGGTTCGTCTCAGTTTGAATGAAGGTGGATATGGAATTCGCCGCCGAAGATGGGTCCGTTTAAGAAGTGTTTGCATGTCCTTCCGACTGTTAGTATGTACAGTTTCGGAATTCCGGCATTGTTTGGTTACCGCGCGTTTGGTTGTTTTAGTGTTTTGCAGACGATAAAATATATGGCGTATGGATTTCTTAGCACTACTTTGTGATTCGCCCATGTAATATCAAAAACATACGTACTCGGTGTCATTAACCAGTCGTGTCGTAACACATTCCAGGTCTTTTGAGAAAACATGATACATGTACTTGTATCCATGTTAAGTGAACAGCAGTATCAAGACGGTGAAATTTTTAAAACGCAGGCTTTCAACCTGTACTTTTAAGGTCATCAGGGTTAACTTGGTAATCGCTCAATAAACTAAAAGTTCGCAAGTTCAAAGCCACACAAGTCGGACAAAATATTCGGGCGTTTTAAAAAGGTCGTGCGTCCGAACGTTCACAGTTGGAGTAACAGTAAATGATTGTAAGCTCGCATGTTCGCAATGTCGACAAAAAGTAGTGTGTCCGTTACTCAAAATAAACGTGAACGTCCAGAAATCTGAATTCCTAAGTCTGAAAGCTCGTATCTCCGAAAACTAGTAGCGCAAAGCCGTCCACAACGGAAAAGCAAAACATATTGATGTACAACGACAATTTAAACCTCTCAATCATTGCTATAATTGAAATTCATTTCCGAAGAAATCTGTTTCAAACATGACAAGCCCACATGAATTCCAGATCAATGCGTTCAAAAGCGCAGTCCAGAGCTTTGTTTCCGACGTAAATAAGCTCGTACGAGGCTGCTTTGAAAAAAAAGAAAACTAACGCCTCGTCAGCTCTTCCTGAGCTAAGAAGTCACGTATGATTATTTGGGTACGGAAACAAGACCAAGTTTATAATGGTAATTGTCGTAAATCAAAATTTATACAGAAAGCACTGGTTTAATGGTTTAAAACGTACTCAGTATTAACAGTCTTGAACCGGAAAACAAGTTCAGCATGGAAACTGACCGAAACACAAAATAAATTTCAAAATCGTTTGAAAATCGCTATGTAACGCGTACCTTAGCGCGTAAAATTTGAACGTGTATTAAAAAATTGCGCGAACAAAGCATTTGGCACATTATTTTATTCACTTGCTTCCTGTTCTTTGCCATGCACACATCTTTCATAAAATAGGTGTATAACAGTCAAATTGTTAGTACCCCGTTCTAAGTTTATGTTTATTCTGCATCTCTTTCATTACTACGCGTTTATTTTCAACTGACAAACCTACATTCAATTTCGCAAGTGGACATAATGTTTTACTTACAATAGTCCTGGAGAAGGAGCAAACACACAACGACTCTGTCCATATCTTCCACTCCCCAAACCGTAATTTCCGTCTTCAGTTATCAAATTTAATATTCCCCTTATTATGCACCCACATGTTTATATGCGAACGTCATCTCCGTCCGTCCGTCCGTCCGTCTGTCAGTCCGTCCGTCCGTTGTCCGCTGCTCTATCGCCAAAACGCCTTGACGTATGTTCATGAAATTTTGCACATGTGTTCCTTTCGTGGATGGAACGGCATGAGCGAACTTTTGGACGGATCTAAGTACCGGTGTGCCCCCTAGTGGCAATTTTAGTTTTTTACGTTTACCTCTGTATCTTTAAAAGTCCTGAAGGAATTTTTTTAAAATTTGGTATATAGGCGCATATTAGTGAGATGACACTGTCCCGCCGTTTTCGGATTCAACGTAGTTTGCGCAACGTGGTGGCCATTTATACTGTTTTCGAGTCTGTTTTTGCGTCCACCCCTCTATCAATCAAACCGCTCAAAGTATGATTGTGAAAATTGGCACGTATGTTCTTGCTACGAAATGGACGGCTAACGATGATTTTCCGACGATTTCGACTACTGTGGCGCCTCCTAGTGGAAGCTATGTTTTTGCGCCTATGGCTGTATCTCCTAAACCGTTCGAAGATTCTTTACTAAATTAATTAAGTGTAGTTATATGATGTTGACAACAGACGATGACGACTTTCGTACTGATCTGAAGACTGGTGTTCCACCTAGTGGCAATTCTATTATTTACGTTTACCTCTATGTTCAAAGGTCCTCAACGTATTTTCATAAACTTTGGCAAACAGGCATCTGTTAATGAGGTGACGCTAGCTCTCCGTTTTCAGATGGATTCGACCTATTTTGCGCCACCTATTGGCCATTTTTACTGTTTTCGAGTCTGGTTTTTGGCGTCCACTAATCTATCAACCAAACCGCTTTCAGGATAATTGTTAAAATTGGCATGTATTTCTTTACTAGAAAGTGGACAGCTGACGATGATTTTCCGACGAGTTCTAATACTGTGGCGCCTCCTAGTGGCAGTTTGTTTTTTGCGCTTATAGCTGTATCTCCTAAATCGTTTGCAGGATCTTTACTTAATTTAGCAAGTGTATTTATATGATTTTGACAAAGGACGTCGACGACTTTCGGACGGATCTGGCATAAAATTTTGAATATAGGCATCTATTGGTGAGATGACGCTACCGTACTGTTTTGGATGGAATCGAGATATTTTGCGCCACCTAGTGGCCATTTTTGCTGTTTCAAAATCTTGTTTTTGGCGTCCACCCCTCGATCACTCAAATCATTCTAGGGATGGTTTTGAAAACTGGCGTATATGTTTTCAGTGTTAAGAGGACGTTTGATGTTGGCGACTGTCTACTGTGGCGCCTCGTAGTGGTAGTTTTGTTGTTCGCCCATAGTTGTATATCTAAAAGCCACTGCCGGATCTTTATTAAATTTAGTAAGTGAATTTATATGAAGATGACAGACGACGACTGTCAGGCGGATCGAACGGACGCTCTGCACACAAGTGGCAATTTCATTTTGTTCTGTTTTCCTTTTTTCACTGAAGTTACTTGACAGATTTTTATGAATTATGGCAAGTTCCCGTTTTTGGATGGATTGTACGTTTTTGCGCCATCTACTGGCCATATTTATGATACAAATAAATAACCCTAAAAGCACACCTTTTGCGATGCATTCGTGGGCGCATTTCAACGCTCCGCGTTGCTCTTGTATAGACCGATTTGAGGAGCCCAAATTGGCCTTGCAGACCAACATTACCGACATACAATTTGTGATTGATACTCCTTGCAACAGTCTTTATCCTCCAGTGCATTGGTTGCAACAAGTGTTGACTCCCTGGCTCCACTTTTGACGCTGCAAAATATTGTTTTTCCCGCTAGCCGGTGACCTCCTCGCCTCAAACACTCGTTTTTGCGATATCTTTACAACTAACTAGGCTTTAGGACTGCCAACTGTAAAATTGGTTCCTACAGTAACTTAAGAGCATCGCTCTGAGTCCACTCACTAATGCCACAAATTGCCAAATGTAACGAACTGTCAGGCGTATTGGCTTGCTTTTGTCTACGTCACTGAGAGAATCGCCTTTTAATTCGAACAACTACGAATAACACCTGCACGCAATGGTGCTCTATTGAGACCCCTTTTGTTGTTTGTGCTCGGTGACGCAATATGGCACGAAAAGGCTACAGCTTCATCTATTATTTGACGGCTTACATTTGTGTGATTGAACTCGCGCTTTCTTATTTTATTAAGAATTTGCTAGGACTATCTGATTAGTTCAATACTTCTAAAACAACAAGATTCCGTTGAAGTTAGACTTTAATCGGAATGGCTGATGTTTGAAACCGCAATTGTTTCGTTTACATCAAAGGTCAAAGGTCACTTTGTCCATACGACGGGAATGTGCTACGTCTATGTTTTGACATCAACAGAAATTCAAAGTCTTTAAGAACAAACCGCAAAAATATCCGGTGACAAGACTGAATTCTGTTTCAGTGGCGGAGAACCACTTCGAATATTACAACTTTTTTATTATTTAATACATTTATTACAAAATACAGGAATATATACAAATATACACAGCACAACACAACACACAACAACGTACAGAACTGTGCAAAAAACTAGAAAGCATTTCATTGTTACTTCAAAATTAGAAAGCACTACGTACACTTCTGTTCTGGCATCTGATCAACACTCTGGCTCCCTTCATGTTTCAAAAACACACTTCCAATCTTCCCATTTGCTTGTATCATTAAATTCCCGTGTGTTTAACGAAGCACTAACTTCTACATTAAAACACACCCTCAAAAAAATTTTAAGGCATCTTAAATTAGGTTCGACGTTAGCAAATTTCATTTTAAAAATGAAAATTTTAGTTTGTAAAAGGAACCAATTCAAAATTTTATTATATGTTCATTTTGAAGACCAAATATAATGGTGGTTTTGTCTATTTCAAAATTTACTTGCATTGCAGTCATTAACCAGAGACGTACCCCATGCCAGAAGAAATTAACATACTCACATTCAAAGAATAAATGCTCTAGAGTTTCGGGAAAGTATTTACAAAAAGTACAAGGATTTGAATTCCACATATCAAATCTTATTTAAAAAATAATTAGTAGCCGGAATTCGATGCAGTAAGCGGAACTGAAAGTAAGTTTTTATCATTCGTACATTCATCTGGAAGTTTGTAATAGAAATTCCACATCTTCTTTGATAGTGAAAATCACAATACTTCGAATTTCTTTTGTGCCTATGGTATTGCCATTTTTGCACAGAATATGGTAAGAATCCTGACATCCCTTTTTCGTCAAAATAATATTTTTAGGGAAAAGGTACAAGTGGTCCTTATAACTTTTTTAGAATTAACTTTTTGGAAAACGTATTCAAATATTTTTATTGCACTAACAATTGAATTGTATTCGAGCAAGCTGACATTCATCTGATGAATCGTCTGGAAACTTTCAAAGGTGTATAAGTTATCATTCCAGTCTAAAAAATCATTTACAAGTATTATACATTTTTCAACGAATGACTCATACAAGGGCTGTATTCCACCGTAATATTACTGTTGGCCCACACATTAATTGATACCGCATCTTCGTGACCTGAAATAGTTTGTTTGTGAATTAAAAGGCTCCAATACTGTATAGTAATAGTTACTGTTATCCGATCTAGTTAACCTATAGTCCCCACAGCTCAGCATTCTATCTCTGGTGAGCCCGATATCTTTTTGCAACACATACGTGCCTGGAGATGCTGTTCAAAAGAATCCTCTAATCCATGAAATTTTTAAAGACATACTAAATTTTCTGACTCCAATCATCTTTAATCCACCATATTCTATGGATTTCTTGAGTATCCCTCTTTTCATTTTATCAGGTTTTCCGCCCCAAATGAATTTGAAAAACAAAGTTTCAATATTGCCAAAAGTAGTATCATTGGAACTTGGGAGTAACTTTAGCAGATGTATAATTTTTGGAAGCACAAGTGTTTTTAATACTGTGACCTTTCCAAAGATAGTCAGCTTTCTACAAGACCATATATTAATCAGATTCACCATTCCCTTATTTTTGCATCAAAGTTGGCATAATTTCTAAGTTCACATTGAAATTAATATCCAGAAGCTTAAAATCAACGTCACCCCATATTAGTTTCCAACGTGTGCGGTGAGACAGTTCTTGAGAGAGTTTTCTACGTCTAATGTGAAAGTTGTGTCATCTGCGTATTGTGTTATAACGTAGTCTTCGTTGTCAATTTTAATACCATTCACTTCAATATCATGTTTAATCAATATGGACAAAATTTCAACACACAGTATAAAAATACATGTATAAGGGGAGAGAGGATCACCTTGCCCACATCCGCGTTCCATTACGAAGTTGTCTGACAGAAATCATTTTGTATGCCACGGGCAACTGGTTTAGTATAAAATGTTCTGATACATCGAATAATATTAGCTTTGAAATTACCTAGGAAACACTGTCAAAAGCATTTTCAAAATCTACCAACACAAGTAGTCGTGGAATGTTGTGTTTGTCTGTATAACTCGTAATATCATAAATTAGTCTCGTGTTCTCAGCCATTAATCTTTATTTAATAAATCCAGTTTGGGCATTTGCAATCAGTTTGTCTATAACTACGCATCCCGAAGCTAGTTTATATACACCATTCTATAAAGTTATTGGTCGCCAGTTTTTCAGAAACTGTTTCGACTTGTTTGGTTTTGGAATATATGTAGTAATCCCAGTCCGTTGAGTTGTAAATATTACAACTGTTTTTCGCGTTCCAGGTCAATCTTTAACCTAACTCGATTCTGTAACCTTTTATTTACAGCGAATTGGCTAACGGCTTACAAGATCACTACATCTATACCGAGACTACTAAGAACAAGTATATATTCTGGACAAAAAGGCATTGTTACGTGCCAATAATGTTAATTAATACGCGGCATGGCAAGAGCCAATACAAGTTACATAGGTTATACTTTACGAGGATGTATTAGAGTCAGGCACATTTCAAACGTTAATGGCGATCGTGACAACAAATATGAGAACGGTCATGACCACGTTTTCTTTTGCGCCTTTATTCTCATTACCATTAGGCGTGCTTTCCTTTGCTACAAGTGGCACATTCCCAATAAAAGATGTTAAATGCAATTCCTGATTTTTCCAGGCTTCAACAATTTCTCAGACGACTATTGCGATGAAGCAGCTATCCTAGGACTGTGCTCTACACCAGAATCAAACAAACTGTACTGTGCAAAAAGTTGCCACTATTGTCTGAAAACGAAAAAGGTGGTATTTTAACGTTTGTCTTTGTTTATTTGGTCTAGAAATGTCTTTGATAGGGCTCGATAACCAATTCTCAGACTTGTTTGGCCAAGCATTCGACACAGCGTACTCGCTGAATAGAATTCCCGATATTTGTTTTTTATTAAATGTAATATTTACTACGTACACGTGAAAATGAGGAGCAATCAATCGTACCAACATTCATATGCGCATAAACACTTGTGGTGCGGTAATTTACAACTGAAAATAAACTGCCTCAAAATAAAAGTACCATAACATGGTCTGCGCAGCACTGAAAAAGTTCGGGTCTATAGCTCCAGCCCCCCTTTGGTGCATCGCCCATAGGCCATGGGTAGCGCAGCAATGAAAAAAGTTGAGGCTATAGCCCCCCAGCCTTCTATGGTGCTACGCCCATCCATAGGGGCCCACCTGTTATCAACAACCTCGAATTTTAGATTATTGTAAAACGAGCGTTTTTAATTTTTGATATACTCAATGTCTTCCCATTAAACTTAAAAAACGGACAATCGTGGCACAAATAAAAAAGTTCATGTTCATTCAGCGTTTCGTCTATTTATAAGACATCATCAGGATAATATAAACAATAAGACAGCAAGTGTCAAGTCACATCCATGTAGTGAAATGAGAGTATCAATGTAAGATAAGTCATCAGCATACATACGCATAATTTGTGCTATTACATATGTGTAGACCTCGGATCAAAATACATTCTTAATATATTTTGCACAAGTTCTGTAAAACATATCTCCAAAAGTAAAGTTACATGTTCTCAGGGGATCATGCTGCAACAACAGATATTTCCAAAATTCATAACCATTTAACAATCTTCTAAACCAAGGTAATTTCAGTGATTTCAAAAATATCCAATATGGAAATCACTTCTCATCTGAAGAAGAAACAAGTTGAGGCCGATTCAATTGCTGTGTAAACCCACTTCTTTGGCAGAATGGGTGTTCGTAGCGTCAGCGACGATCTTCTCCCTTATATCTGTTGTCTTTCACAAACATGTGCAAGTGGATAGACGAGTCGTTATTGAAAAACGTGTGGTCGCAAGTGTTACAATCTTAACGTCTCACCATTGTCAAATCGTCTTAAAAACGTGAAAATGCTGAGCAAGTCTCAATAAGTTGACACAGCCAATGGAAAGTCAATGCACGCATTGTACTTGGTAGTTTATCCTACTAAAGCAGTTTTCAAACTTAACTTGACAGATTTCGACAGAAGTGTGCCAGAATGTCAAACTTCGATATACTTCTTGACAAAATCTTTTAGCAGTTCCGTCGAGAATGAGTTGGATTTATTTGATTAGAATAAGCACTGTTTGCGATTTATGGAGTATCTGGTTAACAAGCCAGATGGTGCCTGGAAATGTAGTTTTACGTCTTCTGTCTTGATCGATTAACTTCCTGCACCCTATTCAAGTTGATTGTTGTATTACAATCTTTAGTAACGTGCCAATATCTGAAACTACAGATATTATCCCCTCACCAATGCAATCTGAACACTCAATCTTAAAGGAGAATGCCACCCGAATTAATTAGTCTTTTTTGCCGTCTTAATCGGTCAATATCCACATAGCAACACACACGGTCGACCTTACCTGGAGGAGAGGTGTCGCGTTAACCTGTGCGGAAGGTGAAAAAAGACGCAGCGACGTCAATGGTTCATTTGCAGAGTTAATGCCGCTATGTTGCGGTGCATCTTTCCTGCTTGTCCGAAGTATGCAGCTGCGAGGAAAGCGGGTAAATCATTTTTTCGACTTCCTCGAGAGTACAAAATGCTTAGGAAGTGGCCCACGGTAGTGAAGAATGAAAAGTACACTGTAAATAGCAAGTATGAGGCCGTGAAACATCTCCGTGTCTGTGGCCTACATGAGTCGTCGCTGGACAGTGCCTGACGAATGCCGGCTTACCAAATAACTATCCAATAAGTTCCGTTCTCTGAGCTTTTTAACTGCAACTCTCTAGTATTTTTTTCATCACTGTATTGCTGTTCGAACTGATAGCCTGTGAAACGTAACGATCCACCTGCGAAGTCTTCGTCGGGATGAGCTCTGGTCTAAGTCGGCATTGCGATTTGCCATGTTGACGTTTATTACTGAGTGTTCTGTTTCAATATGAATTATTCTCACCCTTACCAATACTTTTATAAAACTGAAACAAAGCCTGTCTCATTAGATGCAATTTGTAATGCCTTTGGAGTGTTCGTGAGTGCAAATGGTTTGAGAAGCCAGCAATGAACAAATCACTGCGTTACCGGCTTTAGTTCAGTGCAATAAAACTAATTGACGGGACACCGAGGCCGTGTGAGCTCATGCTAATTCAGTGTTTGCTGACTGAAACTGTTGTGAAACGACTCGATTTCTATCCCACGGCCAGGTGTTAGGGGAATCTTTAGTTACATTTACATTACTCAAATAATGATTGTCAATATAAAACTTCTTCCCTGACGGTTCTGTGGCCAAAGCGGAACCTGAATTCGCGGTCCCCGACGATTCGATAGATTTGCAGTTTCCAGGCTAATTCACCAACTTTATCACGTGCACTTCACTTCTTTGGCTCACTAGTATAGTATTTTCTTGACTGGAAGTTTAGTTTCCAACTTTGGCTGGTTTATGTTGGTGACGTCTGATCGGCTTCCAAGCCACTCGCCAGGATACCAAGCGTTTTGTGGGTTTAGAACTAAAACAATCACAAGTCTAAACAACACAGATTTAGAGAATAGGTTCGTCATTGGTCTCTAGAAGCATTGTATATAAAATGTTCACCAACTTAAAGACGTGGTTGGTTGTTGGCAGACGGTTCGACCTGGTCTGCCAGGTCTTTGTCGATGAATAAGGGATTTCCCGCCTTACGCTCGTTTAGAATGCTCGAGTACCCGGGGGGGGGTAGGTGGAGTCCTCTGTCTCGGTTCCAGAGGGGGCGCTGACTGTTGATGTTTATGGCCTCTTTGAGCTGACGAGTATACCCGTTTTGTTCCTTGGCTAGGATCCTGGATGACGCAAGAGAGATGGTGTGCCCAGTCGCCAAAATATGTTCTCCCACGGCTGTTGGTTTGTCTAGTTTTAGATGTTCTTTGAATCTGGTAAGGAGCGATCTCTTGGTTTCTCACGTTCACATTTTGACATTGTTTCTGCAGAATTTATTAACTGCCAAAGCTAAATGATCTTTGCCAATATTAAACGTTGAGACATAAAACACTATACAGTCTGCGTAGACAAATTTTCACATCGAACTAAATTTAAAAAGTATGTCGTTCAAAAATTTTCAACTTCAAAACGCTTACATTCAATATGTAACTTCTGTTCTGTTTGCGTTGTAATAAACTTTTATCACTCCTGGTTGCAGAGGTCACTCAAGCCACGTTCACAGCCGGTAAGTATAATTACGGAATCACTCGGCATCTGGATCTGCTGTAGGACCATTAAAAAGAGTTTCGTGTACACTTTCACCTTGTCAATTTTATTTTGATTGTTTAAAAAACCCTCAACCCCCACATTCCTCAACCCATGACCCCATGGACCCACCACTTACATTATCCAAAGCCAGGTTCGGCTCATACAGGTTGTCGACTCACCTTCGGCTTCGCTGGGTCTGTACAATAAACATCCTGCAGTGGGCTTAGGACTTACAGCTATGGGCAAAACTACCACTACGAGGCGCCACAGTAGTCATTCACCAACATCAAACATCACCTTCACACTGAGAACATATATACGCTAATTTTTAAAAGCATCCCTAGAATGATTTGGTTGATAGAGGGGTGGACGCCAAAAACAAGATTCGAAAACAGCAAAAAATGGCCACCAGGTGGCACAAAGTGCCTCGATTGCATCCAAAAACAGGAGGATAGCGTCACCACACCAATAGACGCCCATATTTAAAATTTTATGCAAGTTTGTTGAGGACCATTGAACATTACAGAGTTATTAAACGTAAAAAAATATAATTTCCACTAGGGAGCACACCAGATGTCAGATCCATCCGAAAGTCGTCGTCGTTCGTTGTCAACAACATATAAATACACTTACTAAATTAAGTGAAGATCCTGCAAACGGTTTAAGAGATATCGTCATGAGCGCAAAAAATATAGAACTGCCACTAGGAGGCGACACAGTAGTGGAAGTCGTCAGAAAATCATCGTCAGCCGTCCACTTCATAGCAAAAAGATATATGCCAATTTTCACAATCATCCTGAAAGCAGTTTGGTGGACGCCAAAAAAAAAAGACTCGAAAACATTAAAAATGGCCACTAGGTGGCGCAAAATAGGTCGAATCCATCAGAAAATGAAGAGATAGAGTCACCTCATTATCAGAAGCCTGCATGCCTTTGAAGATACAGAGGTAAACGTAAAAACGTAAAAAAATAATTGCCAGTAGGTGGGACACCAGTAGTCAGACCTTCCGAAAGTCGTTGTAGTCCGTTGTTAACACAATATGAATACACTTTCTAAATTTAGTTAAGATCCTGCTAACGGTTTAGGAGATCCAGGCATAGGTGCAAAAAAAAACTGCCTCTAATAGGCGCCACAGTAGTCGAATTCGTCGGAAAATCATCACCAGCCGTCAACTTTATACTTAGTAAGAACGTACATTCTTTGAGCGGTTTGGTTGAAAGACGGGTGGACGCAAAAAGAAACTCGAAAACAGTAAAAATGGCCACTAGGTGGCGCAAACTACGTCGCATCCATCCGAAAACGAGAGGATAGCGTCATCTCATTAACAGGTGCCTACCTACTGAATTTTATGAAAATCCGTTGAGGACTTTTGAAGGTACAGAGGTAATCGTAAAAAAATATAATTGCCATTAGGGGGCACACCGGTTATCGGATCCATACGAAAGTGCGCTCATGCAGTCCCATCCTCGGAACGAGCACATGTACAAAATTTCATGAACGTACATCAAGGGGTTTTGGAGATAGTGCAGCGGACGCCGGACTCCGTACGTACGGACGGAGATGACGGTATAGTGTGTCCACATATAAATAATATGTGGGCGCATAACAAGGCGTATATAATCGAGCCAGGAACAACGCACTTTTTCTTAGAGAAACGGTAGACGGCACCGAAAGCGGGTCGACACTCCTTTTGTCCCGCAGCAGGACAGGCATGCCGAGGATGAACAGGAATCGCGATCTTTTTAGTTTGGCGGATCAGAGCGCGACTAAAACCGGGAAAGTTGGCACGCGAGCTGCCTCGCTCTCTGTCTGCGCGAGACCTGCTGTGCGGAGCCTGAGCAGAGATTACACTAACGTGTTCGTCCCCTGTAAGAATGTCGAATTTATTACATCAAAGCATGGGCTTTGGCAACACTGAAATAAGTTCCAAACCAAACATTAATCACTACAATGAAGAGACAAAATCAGCGCCAATGGAGCATGAATCACGATGAAATTCCCAATGTGCAACTGAGAATAACACTGATTTCATCTCAGACAAAACTCAACAGTTGTTCGGAGCTTTTCAGAAGAGTCTTAGATTTTCTCACATGAATCTGCTTTTCTTTTGCTTTTATTTTTGCAAGAACCTGCGAGGCAATGATCGTCAACCTCTTTGTTCAACCACGTAACGGCAGTTTGGTCTTCCAGGAAAGTCAGGGCAGGGGCCCGCCCCCTGGCTGCCGCAAAAAATGAAACAGCAAGAGCGTGAGGAATATTGTAACACCGGTAATTCACATGCCGTTTGAAGGGGGGGGGACTCTACCGGGAACGACATTGGTAAGTCTTCGATCGATTCGGTTTCGTCGCGTATTTTTCTGTTATTGCCTTTCAAATTTGCCAAATCGACTCTCTTAAATGCAAGACAGGGAAAATCCAGCTGTGCTCAGGGCCCAACTCAATGGTCCTGCAAGTCAGCGCTTTTTCTATGTTCAGATCAGGTCGAGCGTGTGTAATCTAGGTCGAGGGGTCGTGGGGGTTGAGGGTCGAGGGGGTCGTGGGTCGAGGAGGTCGTGGGGTGTAGGGGGTCGAGGGGGTTATAGAACAATCCCTTCTTTAATAGTTTGAACTGTTTTGCTCAAGAGTTTAGCAACGACATCGAGACTCACGCTGGTGAATACACTAAAATGGGGTATAGCATAACATTTCTATTCGAAATCCAAACTCTGTATTCTTGGATAGAATCGTGGTATCTAACAATATTTTCACGCTAACGAAAATGTCCTATAAATAAGCTTATGAAGTTACTTAAAGCACATCTTTGAACATACCAGATATTATTAAAAGTGACATGTTATGGGTTGACTTTTGTGCGATAACTAAAGGCAATTGTGATACGGCTTACGTTTATGTGTATAGCGTATTCACATATTGACATGGCTAAAAAGACAGATTTTTCTGTACCATGGCGGTAGATGGTAAAACATAAATTTATTTCCTCTAAAAATAAACAGCTAATATACCTTGTTTTTGTACTTCAGGTCAGGACAATGAGTCGAAAATTTGGCCATTAATACATGTACCATCGTCCTATTTGTATTTTTTGTTCACCAGTGTGTTATTTGTGTGTGTGTGTGTACATGTAATATGTACTTTAGTATCTGTTTGTTTTGAATGGTATGGCCCCATTGCACTGAAACTAATCAAACCCGATCATTTGTGTGATATTTGATTATTTCATTTCAGTACTTCCACGTGAAAGACGACTAATTGGTGGTAGACGGACTACAGAACATGGCGGATTGCCTACACAAGGTGAAAGTAAGTAAATGAAGTAAATGTACACATCTCAATGCTATATCATATACGTTCGGTTATGAATCTGCAAACTCCTCTTATCATTTCAGCGGTCACGTGCTCTTTTCTTGAGTGAGTTACATGTAACCTGTGGGTGGTTTGCACGTTTGCAGATGGCATCAGACAACACAGCAAATCCTGATATGGATAATGGCTATTTGTGTGCTAAAATGGTTACCTAAAGAGTTGTCCTTTGTGACCAACATTAGGATCGAAATCAATCTAAGCTAAGACCGAAAGTTACGGTGTTAAAGAGTGCACTTGAGATTGTAATTTTGGTCTAAATGGCCAAAATTAAAGATTATCGTCACTGCAAGTTGTTGAAGAACTAATTTCGTTGATTTTTTCCCATAATTATGTCAATTTGAAAATTGCTTTCTATTCGAGAACCGGTAAAGGCGGCACGGTAGACTCCAACAGGCAATGCAGTGCGACTTTCGGGAACATGTGGAATGGGGCTATTCGGAGAATTCTCCTCGCGGTGTCGCTGCTGTACTAGTGGTGATTAAATTGCGCATGCGCGGCATGTAAACAACTGGTAAAAGATGGAATTTTTATCAAAATACGTCGTCGCGCTAAGCCTTATTAATGCTACTTTCCCTGGTGCAAGTCTTCGACAGGTGGCCACAAATTCCTCAAAGACCTAAGGTTACCATATTCGTGGACAACTGCGGTCAACAGGGTCAACTAACTGACAAAAAGTGTGTGGATGCTGAAGCCCCGTGTGTGCTCTATGTCTATAGTAATTAGTATGACTATGCAGTTTCATTCGGAGACTACACAAAATTACTTGGTAAGTTTTTAGCAATCAGTTTCTATCAACATCGTTCGGTGATGTTATCCACACCAGTTACCCCACTGAATAACAGTTTTATTGAGTGGAACTAAGTGTTTCTTTTTGGAAACTCACCCGATGCCGGGTAGGCTTGCAGCACATATTCATAATGTCCTGGGTGGGAGTGCTCCCAAAATATGAGGTGTATGGTACGTGATGCACAGAAGTCAAGAGTGACTTTTTCACAGCAGTTTCTCTTCAAAACTATGCTGTTTCCAATAAAATTCTTTAGATGAGTGAGTTTCCTTATTTTATCGTGGACCCCACCCCCAGGACCACCAGCTCAGTTATCGAATTAACATGAATAAGCCTTAATTCAGTAAATGTCGTAACATTGCATTGGAAAAAAATGACACCTAGAGTGAATTTTACTTGTTGAGATCAGAAGCACATTTTAAGTGTCATGAAAAATACACATTGTTAAATCACTTTTAGCCTGTTTCACATATTTTTATGCAGATATTAAATAAGACTTGGGTACAAAGGTTATTAGTTTCTACACATAAACATGAAGATGAAATGTCAAGTATGTTCTGCCTTACAAAAGTAGTTTTGTCTTGTCTTTTCTTTTACAATTTTCTAATATTTCTATTCTGTTACAGGCAAGAAAAAACAACTGAAACCAACCGCCTGACCATGTATTTCACCGTTGGACAAAGTGAAAAGCAATCCTTCAGCAATAACCTGAGAGAATTGGAACCTAATTCAGTAATTCAGCACCTGATATGCCTGATTATGGACTCCCTCGCAATGTTGTTTATTTCTGTGCTTTTTCAGTTTGCCATTTGTTTTTAAATACACTGATAATTGTTTATTCCGGAATCTTGTGCATAGCAGCTAGCTACAGTTGAAAACATACAATAAGACAATCGATGCAGTCACTGAATGTCATTTCCCCATAATCTGTACCAAAGTGAAACGTTTTTACCAATAGTATGAAGCCTTTCTTCTGAAAGGAAAATCTAATGTCACTCAGCTTTTGGCTTTCATTTCACTGGCTTCTAGTTTCAATGGCCTATAGAAGCACTTGTAAAAAAGGTCCAGTTTCAACACATGGTTTTCTTTCATGTAACCTCATTCAGCCTCAATAACATCCACAATTAGACCCTTGAAGGTAAACACAGCAGAATATCACTTGAATAGTTTAGAGCCCAAAATCAGACTCTGAACTAGACCAGAGTGTGACTAGGTCTTCTTTAGCTTCAGTCCCTCATGTTTCTTCCAGTAAAGGAAATAAGCTATTGTCCACACATGACTCATTGCCTATGAAAGGGCATCCTCGCCAACAAGGCTTATTTGTGCAGCAGTCAGACATAGTTCGTCGGGATACACAGACACTCCACTGGCACATTGTCTTATGGTAGCTTAGTACTGCGATTCACATTTCTCCAGGGCCACTGACTTGCACATTGTGCCATGCAGCACTGTTGGTGTGTGGAAGTGCTGTGGGAAGAGAACGGAGTAACAAAGCTTGTCTATGATACAGCTTGAAGTGGCCTTAAAATGTCACTGAACCTGGAACAAATATTGAAATATGGATAATTAAGTACTCCAGATTGGATCAAAAATGTTATCCCTGTTTTTCAAAAA